>KZ806996.1:440515-450892 GCA_000696205.2 Oncopeltus fasciatus
ATTAGTATTTTGTAAATAATGAAAATTCATTTAAATAATTAATTATTAATAATATAAACAATTTTTTTTTTGTGGTGTGCTAACCTTGTGATCATCTCCAGTTGGCGAAGACTTTTAGTGGAAAGGACCCCAGTGATCAGGTTTGGGGCAATATTAGACCGGAAGAGGATGCGGGGGCCCAGCCAGGCGCTGGTTAGTCATATCTAGTTGTGTGGAGGTACTACTTTCTTTCAGAGCTCTTTGGATGGGCTGGGTCTGTTATAATAATTTTGTCCTACATGACAATTTTTCAATACTTTGTTTTGTTTGAAACACTTAACTATAATATTTCATTACATAAAGACTATTACTTGAAGTTAGTGGTGAATTATGTTAATATAATGCAAGAGTATTGTAATCATTAAAAAACCTCTGTCTATATGCCCCCCAATTTTTATTTTTCCAACCAAGAATATTATATATTTCATAAAATGTTGGTCATGCCTTTAACCCAAATAAATATATAGATACGACAAATCTTCAGTGTCATAAAGTTATTGTCCATATGGAGGTAGATCTCTTTTGTCACAATGGAGGAAAAAAAATTAGAGCACGGGTCTCTCTCTCTCTCTCTCTCTCTCTCTCTCTCTCTCTCTCTCTCTCTCTCTCTCTCTCTCTAGTCTATCGACTAGGTGCCCTGATGAAGGCCTGAAATTCAAGCTGAAACATTGGCTAAAATTTTGGTTATTAATTTTTCAACTACCATGACCAAATTTCTGACAATCCTCTCTTCAATAAAAATTAGAGTCCTTCAATTTTGATTGGATCTAACTTTCCTTGCTTCAAACAAATTTTGTGTATTGTTTAAAATTAGTTTAGTTGATTGCTGCCTAAATTTAATCAGAATCTGTTAAAATGATCTACAATGTATCAGCTAATTAGTCTATATTTAATGAATTCCAATTAATTTTTTAGACTTAGTTCAAGGAAAATGTCACACTACTGTTTTTCTTTATTTTTCAGGGTCTTTGTTGTGTTTGATCAGGAAAAGAAAGAGTTCATATCAGGAAAACTCAACAAAAATATGATTTTCATTACTATCGAGCCAAAAACTGCCAACAGCGTGATATTCTCTTACCCTGGAAAAGAAGATATTGAACTTGACCTGACGAAATTGGAGCATTTTGATGAGACTTGTATCACGTATGGATTTTTTTTTTTTTTTTTTTTCCAAAAAATTCTGTAGGAATGTAGAGAATAAGGTTCTTCACATCAGATTTTTTGAACATTTTTTTGAAACCTTCATACTAGACACCAAAAATAATAGCCTCTACAATTTATATTTGTTTGTTTGTGTACATGCAAGCAGATGTTTCACCACTCTTCTGCAAGCCATAATTTTTTTAGAGTTTTTGACATGTAGCTATTTAATGCAAAACATAAGGCTAAGTTTGTTATTGAGCAAAATCAGATCAATATATGTTGGGTATTATCTGAAATGTTCAATTAGTCGCTGCATTAAAATTTATGTTTGTGTGTGAGTGTTTAGACACTACTGACCACAATTTTGAGTTTTTATGATTGAAATTTGCTATGTGGTAATCAATTACAAGACAAATGACAAACTTCCTAATTGAGAAAAATCATATTATTAGGTGTAGGGTATTACCTGAAATGTTCAATTAGTAAGTGTATTTTCATATTAGAGATAGGGATTACTGTAGTGACTTTTAATGCATCAGAAAAATGTCCCTTGTCCAAACAGTTATTCTGTAATTTGCTCATAAGTATTGCTATTAATTTTATCTTAATTAAGTATGTTTTTTTTATTATGATATTTTACTAATAAAGTTGTAGTCCTCTGTAATTGTGTTTTTAATGAGGATGTATCAAGCCCAAGTTAAAAATAAAATCTGTTTCATTCTGCATGGAATTTAAACATCATCTTTATGCAAATCTGGAATTAATGATACAATTTTAAAAAGATAAAAGCTGGGTCTCAGGGTATAGTTGTGTGTCAAAAATTCAGAGTTCCCATCTCTTCTCGCTCTAGAAAAGCATGCTAGCCAAAGTGGGGCAACAAGGTCATACTCATTTTTATTCGATAGTGAGGGCTTAGTGTGATCAAAGTTTGCTCCAAGAGGAACAACTATAAACATAGAATTTTATTAGTGGATCCTAGAAGGTTTGTGAAACACTAATCCTGAAATAAGTAACCAGGAAAGTGTAATAATGGCTTCATTCTTCATGATGATTTACTGTGCCACACCTTTTGTTTGCAAGATTTTTATGAGAAAAGATGTTTCTGTTTGAAATGTGAGAGTAGAGAATTCTGTTGAATTTTTTTCCTAAAGAAAATACAACTTCTATAATTGAAAATTAACTTGTCCACTTGTTGATTCAGTTACTTTAATTCTCCATTTCCTGGATTTTATGGATACTTTAATGAGCTTGTGGGTTTTTGGAAGAAGTTTTAGGAATAAAATGGGTGTTTAGAGAGATTCCTCTTGGTAGTAATCAGAATAACCTAATTCTTGCAGGACCCTAAAGAAGTGCTTGGGTAAGTAGGACATATGTATTAGGTAAGTATTACTAGGAAGAATGGATTTGAGCTTAAACCATTGTGCCACACTAAATTAAATACCTGAGAAACACTTAACAAATCTCCTGGGCAGTACTCTTTGAACTCAAAGAAAGAAAAAAATTGGTACTCGTTGAACTCAAGGAAAGAAAAAAAGTTATTATAACATCAGAAGATTACGATCAACAAGGTCATCTGTGCAAAGTTACTTCTCTTTCATCCTGTATTTTGAAATCATGCAGCAGAAACTGAGCGTTATCTTTGACGCTGTAAATTGGGTACTCCCATCCCCCAAAACGATATTCTGCACAAAAGCTCAAAGCTTCAGTGTGACATCTGTGATGCTTTCACAGATTTCTGAATTTTCCCAGTAGCCATAATGAGGATTGCTGTTAAAAAGTATTGTCGATACATGGGTTAGGCATGATCAATGTAGCAAGAATATTATGGTTGAACTGATAGGACTGTTTTTTTAAGGTGGATTTTAGCTCAGTAAGTGATCCTGAAATGAACTTGGTGTCTTTCCAGGTGATAAATCCCCTTGTAACTAACTACCTTCCCTTTCTCCGACCAGAAGGCATTGCTGAGATAAAGGTATGTCTAGTTAGGAGCCCAAAGAAGACAGCTTAAGCCACATCATTGTGACCTTCCTATTGGCTATAACTTCATAGGGAATTTTGTAGGATTTTTTACCCACTTGGTTTCCTTACCCAATTAGTTTTCCTGGTCTAAGTCTCCATGCAAAATCTATGGATGAGTCAAGTAATTTCCCCTGCTCTTCTCCAACATTGTAAAACCTTACTGCAATATGAGAGAAGCACTAGCGTATCAAAATTCTCCAGTAAAAAAATTCTCACTTGGTCCCCTACAGACTTATGGTTTTTGTGGTACCTTTGCACAAGACTGTCTTAAGACTCTACCTCTAAGTTGAGATTTTACTTGGTGGGTGAAACATCTATTCTTGCTGCTACTATTGCTATTATGACTGCACAATTACATATGCATTCTTATTGAATTAACTTGGAGTTTTTCTATTGGTGAAAATCATAAGATTTATTAAGTTGTTGTTCTAGGTCAACATTAAGGATTGCTTTTACCAACTTCATGGTTATATTTGGTTAGCTAAGAACTTAAGCTAAAGGTTTTCAAGGTGAACAGAGTCTTCACAGACCATATCTTGAGGAATTTTATTTTATTTTATAGGGCTTAAAATATTAATATATGATCAATATGATACACATTGTATCACCATTAACATTGACTTTGATTTTGGAAGGATAATTTTAGGTTACCATACGTATTAAATGATCCTCTGAAATTTCTTTTATATAATCAACATTTCAGTTTATTTCTCCCCATTTTCCGAGGCTTCTTGCTGTAAGTCTATCATTACAAACATATTTCAATTTCCAAAACTGCCCCAGATCCTAAATTATTAGCAACACACAGCTTCCATATAAATAATTTATTTTTTATTGAAATGTGGGATAAGTGATATATTTCTTTTTATTTATTCAGATCTTCTTTATTCATTTATTCTTTCTTTTTAGTCATCAGATCTTATTTTATTTGTGAATATAAACTTAGTATACTTCTCCTCCCCCCTCCATCATTTACTGATCTTCAAGTTTGTCTTGGTTTCAGAATGTGGGCTTCTGAAAAAATTCGTTCTGTTGATTGTGGGGATGAAATTGCCAAGTGGATGTCTGAAGTAGTTCGAGGTCAAGCTAGTGGACTAAGAGTTGGCTTTTGGCCAGAAGGAGAGAAATGGAGAAGAGATATTAAATCACTTCGTGCTAATGAAATTGTTGTTTACAACAAAATGGCCAACAAATTTACTGTACAATTACTGTCTTTTTTCTAAATATTAACGAAAATGAAATATTATAAGCTTTAATTTTTTGTCTGTCACTTTTAGGGGGCATATTCTGATTTAAGTAGTTATTTACTACTAAATCAAAATTCAGTAGATGATCTGAATTCTAAGCTTGAGGAGTCTGACAAAGTTTCAGCTGTGAACTTCCGGCCTAACTTATTAATTGAAGGAGTCGATGCGTACACTGAAGACAAATGGGATTGTATAAAGATTGGAGAAGTTGTCTTTCAAAATTTCAGGCCATGTACAAGGTAGATTTATTTTTCTTTTCATTATAATTTTGGTTAATATAAAATTTATTTCTTGTGAATTAAATAATATGTATGTTATGCTAAAAATATGTTGTATTTTTATCTTAAGTAATCTTATTTATTTATCAAATCAGGGTATGCCAATATTTTAAAAATTACTAAAGTTTAAAAATTAAATAAGTCTATCTATATATAAAATAATAAAATAAAATATAGAGTATGAAGTATAGAAACGTATCAAGGAATTTAATTTTCCTTCATATGCTTCCAGTACACAGAAAAATTGAATTTCATTTAGTTTTTATGGAGCTCTAAAAGCATTGCTAGTCTAAACTTTTTAAAACTCAAATAACTGAGAATAAAAGGAGGAAAGTAGGATAAATAATTTTTGAAAAACTCTAACATGAAAGAAAGTGAAATAGTTAGCTCTGAATACTTAATATGCCTTTGCTAATCTGGAACCACTGTCAACTTAATTGAACATGGACAAAACACTGACGATTTCACTAACTCAATATACTCTCACGCTCTCACTCTCTCTCTCTCTCCTCTCTCCTCTCTCACTCTCCCTCTCCGTTAAAGATAAATAATAAATATTATATATCTATCCTCCTGTCCTTATATATATATATATANGAATTCATAGTTTAGGACTAAGATATATATATATATAAGAACAGGAGGAAGAAAGAGTGCAGTAAACACACAGAAGGAGAAAATTAAAATTTTCGGAGAGATATCTTGCCCTTTGTCAGTGAGGAGTCCCTCGAAAATTTTTCTCATTGTAATTTTTACTGAAATGAACTTTTAATGAAAATTACAAAGTATTGAACTTTTAGTTTGGAAAAATCCTATTCTTAGCTGTTTTTTTTTTATCCTGTAGTTTTCTTGGAAATTTTTTCATTATAGATTAGATAAATATCTCAAAATTAAAAGAGAATTTATTTACAATGTTTCTGCCCTCATAAACAATTTTGAGAATTTTAAAAGCTGATGAATATATGTTCTTACATTCACCACTAAACAACCCTCATTAGAACTTAATTATCATTCTTTCTGTCACTTTAATCAACCTGAATTGTGGAAACAGATTCAGTAATTTGATTAGGTTCTAATTAATGAAGATTAGTTTTCTTTGTATCTTAATAGCATCAATTTGTACTATAAATTATTCAGAAAAAAAATGAAACTTTAAACATCCAAGTAGCCTAAATATTGTGGTGATAGTCCACCTTATCCTGAGGAAAAAATAAAACATTATTTTTAAAAATTAGTATTTTGTACTCTGAATCAGTGCCTCATCTATTTATTTTTAAATAATATTAGCTATCACCAAATGATTTTCTATTTCTATCTTATCTATGTAAAAACTTGAAAATCTATGTAAAAAAAAAGTCTTGGCATAGACTTTTCCTACCTGGAAGTCGACCTGTATGACAATGACTTAAGCTGTGGAAGCTTAGGTCACCATTTATCACAAAATGTTTGACATGATTACTAATGTATTTTTGATATTTAATTTTTTCTTTCTTACAGGTGTAGCTTTACAACTATAAACCCAAGTACTGGTGAAAAGAATAAATTTAATGAGCCTATCAGGACCTTAAAAACGTAATTTTTTTTTTTTTTTTAATCTAAATAATAGGAAAAACTGGTTCATGTTTAATTATTGTTATCGGTAGGTGTAATCTGGAGTTGAGTAGAAATAAAATAAATTAATATTTATTCCATCATTAATAAAAATTTGAATGGCCACCTTGTATCAAAGAACAATTTATTGACAATTAATATTAATATTATATGTGAGAACACTATCACAGTAAGTTTCCCTGTATCAAGTCTGGAGCCTAATATTCCTCAGTATCATAGTCAGTGAGAATTTGTCTTTGAAATTTCCATGTCACATAAAGCATGCCTTTATCATTAAACAAACCTTGGTTTATCTATGGGATATTGGTTGATCGTTGATTATTAGGAGGAGCATATAGTTGGGGTTCGGTCCAAGGTTTATTATTAAATTAAAAAAATTGGTGATCCTATATGGTTTTATTTTTGGCCTGAATTCAGGCCTTCTTCAGTGCTATGGGGATAAAAAAATGGAGAAAGTCACAAATTGAATGTTCTAACCCATGGTTGTTAGACTACCCTCTACTACTTTCTCCCTTCGTTATCCCTATAGCCTTGAAGAAGTCTGAAATTCAGGCCAAAACATTAGCAAAAATAAAACCATATTGGTTCACCAATTTGTTTTTATTTATTAATACACTTTTGACCGAACCCCTACTATCTCCTCCTCCCAAATCTTTGTTTAGTTTCTCTGTCCTAAACTATGAACTATGCCTAGCATAAAAATAATTTTTTACTCCCACTTGGCAGATAATTCCTCATTCCTATTAATCCTAGGTTCCCATTGGCAAGCTCGTTTTTTTTTTTAACATTTAAAAGCAACTTGCCAAGTTTCATTAAGAGTGACAAATAAGTTTCTGCTTATAAACTGTAAAATTAAAATTTTTAGTTCAGGTAAACCCTCACTCCTAATTGGTATATTTCACTGTTCAACTTCTTAAATGTTGATTTCATTAATTGTAAGTAGAGAAGTAAGTAAATCGGTGTTGAGTTTTATTGCGCTAAACTAAATATTACACCTACTGCATCAAAAATTAATTTTTTTTTTTTTTTTTTTTTTTTTATACATCACGCACCAACTGCTGAATGGTTATTAGCGCTCATAACTAAATTAATTTTATTTGTACTTGGTCTTTCAGGTATACCCATAGTCCTGATATGCCTCAATACTGAACTCAGCCTTTTTTCCTTTGCATTTAAAAGCCACTTACCCAATTTCATTAAAATAAACAACTTATTGTTGCTTCTAGACCATTAAATTCAAATGTAGAGTTCAGGCATGCCCCCTAATTAGATTTTTCAATTCAAAATATAATTGAAAATTTATTTTATCAATAAATAAATCTGTGTTCAGTTTCATTACTCCAAACAGTGATTTCAAAAGTAAAAACAATTTTAGATTAACCCAAATATGTTGATATATAAAGATAAGTAATTAATAACTTATTTTATAAGTACTTGTTATATTAGATCTTGCCATAAGATCAAATTCTATTTATAAACTTATTTTTATTCAAGGGATTTTGTTCATGATTTCATGACTCATTAACTTAATAGTTAATCTGTTTCCTGGAATGTAAGTAATATAAGTAAGCATTTTTACTTGTCATAATTTTAAACTTTGTTTACCAGGTATCGTACCATGCGCATGCTTGGTGAGGAAAGAGTTGACCCTTTTTATCCAGCAATGGGAGTATATGTGGGGATTGTCAAGCCTGGTATCATTAAATCTGGCGACACTGTTTATATTTTAAAGTAAAATAAGACAAACTGATTTGTACTCCTGTTAACAAACTGTTTTTCTTTTTGTCTGTAGAGTACAGAAATATTGATCACTTTAAGGATGATGGAGATGCAGCCTTTCCTGTTTCAAATAATTTTATTTGCAACCAGTATTGGTATCAATACAGCATCTTCAGGCAATAGGAACAGAATTATTATTATTATTGGCTCAATCAGCAATATGGAAGGCAAAGAGTACTTATTTTCATGATGCTTTGTCCTCTGCTCCAGATTCTAAATCTAAATGAGACTTGCTTCGTCGTCTTTCTCTCTGTAAATTTACCGGATCAACTGTTTACCCGGAACTGAGTACAGCTGTGAATTTTATCCAAGGCGAGCCTGACAAAATCAATAGCTGGGTTGTTCAAAACAGATTATGTTTAAATGCGGCAAAGTCAAAGGCCATTGTATTAGGTTCCGTTCCCCAATTACGCTCCCTTCCTACCTTACCTAATTTTACCATTAATAACACTCCTATTTCCTTTTCTTCCTCAGAAGTGTAACCTTTGACCAGAACCTCTCCTGGAAGCTTCACATTTCCCAAATATCCTGGTGCTGTTTTGAATTTCTCTGACCCTGTCAAAATACACCAGATTTCTCCTCTTTTTAACTTTTTATTTTATTAAAAAAANCCACATGTGATTTTTATAAAACTATAGATTACAGATAAGTCCCCATTCCAATTTCATTGATTTTATTCATGTATAAGAATTTTTTTCAGTTTTTCATTTAAATACTGCTTGCCAATTTTTGGCTTTTAAGCTATATAATACGTGTTAGGAGTTTTGATTGGCTTTATATCTACAATTCAATGCTGTAATTTGTTCCTTTTATATGTTTATGTAAGTTATATTTTTATCCATATAAACTAAATTGAATAGTCTAAGTTAAAATAAAAACAAAAACACCACTTTACTTTATTTTAATTGAAATTTATAAAATCCTGTAAAAATACCAGATTTCTCCTCTTTTTATTAACTTTTTATTTTATTTTTTGCATATGTTATTCAATTTTGGAAATAATGTCTGATCAGGCCTATGCTTTGTTCTATTTTAAAATATTTTGGTTCCCCAAAAGGTTAAAAAGGAATACTTGTAAAAACTTATTTGATATTATCAAACATGGCTATAATAGTATTTTCGCTTTGTAAAACAGTAATCGATATGCTTTGGTGTAACTTAATGCATTAAGAAAGTAGAAGAAAAGATAAATAATTAAGAATTTAGCAACAGTTAAAGAAAATGGATGCTTTGACAGTTGCTTTTGTTTTTTAAAATCATAAAAAAAAGAATCAGATTGGGGACATGAGAGATCTGAGTGGATGATCAAATTCTAGTTTGCTAATGCAAATTTCTTTAACATTATGCAAAAAAAAATTGAATTAATGTAAATAATGTGAAAATATGTTTATTAGTCAATATTAATATTATAAAAGTACTTACCAAAGGATATCTAAGAATTTATCTTAAAAGTTTGAGTGACCTCATCTAAACTGAACGTAGTCAATCCAGGGTCAATTTCTTCTCATATTGTCTTGTCTGACTTACTAGATCAAAATAATAATTTGCATTTCTCCCTTTCTAAGTAGTAGAAAAATGTTTCTGAACTGAGCCACTTTTAATGATATATATATACATGTATATATGTATATATACATGTGTGTGTGTGTGTTTATTAATGTATGCATAATGTTGATTTTTAAAATAATGAGACAAAATTGAGTATCGAATATTATTTTTGCTTTGGAATTCGTTAATGGCTGAAATCATTCAAGGGGGAGGTTTGAAGAAATACTGAAATTTTATTTTTTTGTGTGTGTGTTGCAATATTATTTACATTATTTGGTAAAGAAAAACCTTTCAAAAGCCAACCGATTTTAAAACCTAGAAAAGCCGACGGAAATGTAATTTATGATTGATCCCATTATTTGGACAAATTGAAAGTGAAATATTTTAAAGAAGTAATGTCTTACTCTTATTAACCTTGGGAGTTTTGTATATCTGGTAGTTACCCAAAGAATAAAGGGGAAAAAGATGCTAGATTATGGCATTGGATCGTAAGCAAATGTGGATATCCAGGTCAAGGGAAGCAGGCTTCAAGGGTACAGACCCAATCAACTTGGGGATTGGTAACATTTTATCCTTATTCTGATAGGCCATCCTCTTAATCTCCTTTCCTTCTTATAGTCCTCAGTAAATATGTGGTTAATTTTTTTTTTTTATTATTTTTTTTTTTTTAGCGAGAGAAAGAGAGAGTAATGTATTTTTGTTTTCTTTAAATT
>KZ806996.1:465658-490391 GCA_000696205.2 Oncopeltus fasciatus
TATATATATATATCTACCAGAGTGAAAAATATAAGAAGAAAAATTGGTTCTCCATCACCCCTAGTTTCAGAATGTGTGATTATTCTTAGATAATTTTTTGTCCGGGATTGAAACCCAAGAATCTAAGAGTAGGGATTTGATGGTGACCACCATTTTCATATGCACGGTTTTAAAGAGCATAAAAAGTTATGAAGGAAACTGAAAACCGCAGTTGGATGAAAATTAAAGATGCTGTCTTTTAAAATCTGCTATTTGGAAATTATATTTCAAGTTTAAACAGGAGCATGTGACAAGTCATTTTTTCAATACGCCCTTGATAAATGGCAATAAAATGGCTTGGCAAAGATAGATATGGTAGATATCTGCTATGTTAAGTGCAAGTAAACAACATTTTTACAATATGTTTGATGTAATTTTAAGTTTAGAATAATGAAACAACTCTGGTTTGTTAACTGATAAGATAAATATTTTAGAATTTGTACAGTAATATTTAACTTATAGGAGTGGGGATATACCTGAATTATTAACTGAGTTTTTAACTTTAGGACCTAGAAGCCGCAATTAGTTCTTTCGATTCACTTGCCCATACCTTGTCGACTCCAGAATTTCTAAACGTATTTCAGTGCTTCATCTGTAGGTACAGTACTTCCGTTCACTTCGAGCTTGCCCATGACTTATCCACTCCAGAGTTTCTGAGAATATTACAGCGTTTCATTGGTATGCATAGCACTGCTTCCACTGAGCTTATTCATGACTTATCCACTCTTCATCAGAAGTCACAACGTTTCGGCTCATCTCGAGTTTGCCCATGACATATCCACCGCAGAGTTTCTGTACATACTCTGCAGTTCCTCCTCAGTAGTGGCAGCTCTTCTGCTCATATGAAGATTGTCCGTGACATCTCATTTTTACATTTATTTGCAGGACACTAAATTGGCTAGGATGCTCTTCAAGTTTTGATTATTTTCTCTTTCCTATTATCCTTATTTTTCCTCCAATGCATATTTATATATAATTCCACATTCTTGCTTCTGAGACCACTTCCTGAATAAGACATAATACAAGACGTATTAGAAACATATTTTAAATCTCCTAAGAATACTTTAAATCCTAAACTATCAGCTATAAATAGCTTCCATATCTATAAATAAGTTTTATACTTGTAAATTAATCACAATTATGTGTCATTACTCATACTTAAAAAGAAAGTAATTTTCATTAAAATAAGGGATAGATGTGTGGTTTTTGGTAGAATATGGTTAAGTTTGCGAGAGGGTTTTTCCTATTTTATTTTTGAATGGTATAGACTTAATATAATCTCCAATTTAATTTCACTGGTGTTAATGGCCATCAGGCTGTCACGCTCATTAAAAAAAATAAAATATCCTTCTATTTACTTATCTTCAAGTTTTGTTTTCCAGAATGTGGTTTTCCGAAAAAATACGTTCAGTAGATTGTGGAGATGAAATAGCCAAGTGGATGTCTGAAGTAGTCCGAGGTCAAGCTAGTGGACTAAGAGTTGGCTACTGGCCAGAAGGAGAGAAATGGAGAAGAGATGTTGAATCACTTCGAACTGATGAAATTGTTGTTTACAACAAAATATCGAACAAATTTACTGTACAACTACTCTTCCTTTCTTTTCTTTTTTTTAACTAAATATATATTAACTAAAGAAATATTACAATTTAATGCATCGTCTCTTTCAGGGGGCATATTCTGATGTGAGTAGTTATTTATTACTCAGTCAAAATTCAGTAGATGATCTGAATTCTAAGCTTGAGGAGTCTGACAAAGTTTCTGCTGTTAACTTCCGTCCTAACTTATTAATTGAAGGAGTAGATGCATATGCTGAAGACAAGTGGGATTGTATAAAGATTGGTGAAGCTGTCTTCCAAAATTTCAGGCCCTGTACACGGTAGTGCAATTTTATTTTTGAACTACAATCCATTAGTTATGGTTAATATAATATTGATTCCATTAAAATGAAATACTATTAATAAAAGAGGTATTTATTTTTAAGACATGTTACTTATTTTTCTTAAATATAATTATGATAAATTAGTTTCTGGTCATAAAACTAATTTGTCATATCAGTGATTACTGGCCACTAGCTTATCGTTAGTAATTATTTTACCAATTTTATATATATGTTACGAAACTCCAAATAAAGAATAGCTATATTTTTATTTTTACGATTTTTGCAGATCTATTTTTGATTCTCTTATTTTCATAACTGGCTAATAGTTTTTAGCATTTTTTTTATGTGCCCACTCAGACAATATTGATATGCACATCAGATGATCTCGAATCGACTAGCACACTAAGGCAAAAATCATTGAGAAAAAAGGCTATATATGTCTATGACCCTTATAAATAACGATCTTGGGTTGACTGCGGGCCACAAGAGTCAACCCTATCTAGTTTGAATTTTGATTCAGTTCAGGTTTGAGTGAAACTTCGGATTCCCTCACGGCCTGACAATGCCTACTTTTATTTGCTCCGCCACAATTCCAACATGGACCTTTCCCTCTTGGGGGGAATGATTTCTTAATTGTTCTCATATTTGTTATTGCTTTAAATCGAATCGGCAGTTTACAGGGAGAGAAATTTGAATGGGCATGAATATGTTCATCATTATTAGGGTTTTGACGAAACTCAATTGATGCTAAGTTTATTTTTCCAAAATTTTTGTTCTGCAACGTTTTCACAGAAGGCACTCAATAAAGATGATATTTAACAATGAACTAGGATGCTTTAGCGTATCTCCCATTCTCCCCTTTACTTCTCCATATTGACCATTCTCAGAGACATTAGATTTTACCTTCATTGATTTTTTGGGCTTTAAGTCTAGTTTAATAGTTCATTTTCGTTTTTATCGACATTAATGAAAGATGGGAAATGTCCTTTGTTAGCCCAGCTCATATGTGTTGAAATTTGTTTTGTTTCTTAGTATTACTAAGAAACAAAAGTATTAGTATTAGGAAATCGAAACATAAGGAGTGGTCTTTCTATGACGTGACATGGAAAGTTCAAATACAAATACTCATTTTGCTTAGACTTTGTTTAAGAAGCTCCTTTGTGAATGACTTTTTATTTGCTCCGAATCCCTACCACATTTATTTATTAGCTTTCTTAGAAGAAAATCAATTTATTCACATAGGTTGGTACCATGTCACGACTTTTATATTTTTACAGGCCTTTACCGATAATACTCAGGAAAAGCTAAAAATATGCTCAATTAAAAATGACATATATATTTGTCATCACAAGCTTTAACATTGACAATTTTTCAAATAAAAAAAAACAACTTTGGTGTCTAAGTTTATTTTTGCAAACTGTTGAATAGAAGTTCAATGGCTGAAATTAATCGAGTGAGAAGGGAAGACCAAAAATTTAGAGAGAAACCAATTTGAAAATAGTCAATATTTGTACTTAATATATATCTATATACATATAACATAATAGTTGTGAAATTTAATTTTCTATCACTTATGTTTTGTAACATTACAAAAAATGCATATTAATAAAAATATTAATGGTTGCAACTTTGAATTGGTTTTTACTTAAAAAAAAAAAAAAAAAACTAACTTCCTGCATTCTAATTCTTGCAGTTAAATACATTTTTTTTTTGCAAAAATTAGATGAGGACAAGAAAGGATTTAGGAACAGACTAAATTTATTATCATAATATTTTGGTTATAAGTTATTTATGAAAAAATTATATTAAAGAATTTAACTACAGGCATTCACACCCTTACTCATCTTTCCTGAACATTCTAGAGCAGCAGTAGCTTTAGTTCCCCTTTCACACTCATTCCGCTCTCTGACCTTATAAGGTCGAATAAGTCATTTACTGTTATTTAAAGTTCATCTGAAATGAAACCTGCTTCGTTAACATAAACAAAGAGTAAAAAAAATTTTTTAAATATTGTTAATAATCAAAGAATATTAAAATTTACATGATTTATAATGCACATGTTTAAATTACAAAACCTTATTTTATTTTTGTTTCAGGTGTTCCTTCACTACTATGAATCCAAATACTGGTGAGAGGAATAAATCTCTTGAGCCCCTCAAGACCTTGAAAACGTAAATGATTTTATTCTGATTCTAATTAATAAGAAAAAGCGATCAAATCCTTATTTTCATTAGGTGTGATTGCAGTGAAGTTGGAATAAAGTGATAAATCTATAAGCAAAGAAGTTGGACAGGATTTGATCAATGAGCTTTTAAATAAAAACAAATTTGTGAATTAAAAGTTTTTAATTTTTGCCTGAATTTCAGTCCTTTTCCAAGGAATAGGAATAATGAAGGGAGAGGGACCATTGTTCATCGTGTGAGCTAACTTATAACTCATTTCAAAATCCGGTCTAGCCTATTTGATCATGGGTGCGGATATGCTGTCGCATCCTGGGGATCCTTTGTGGTTCTGCTAGCACACCTGCATATGAATGCCGAGTTCATCCCAGCCCCCAATGTCCGCCCTTGCACTCCGCCTCAACGAACCTCCTCCAGGGCATCTTCTTGGCAATCTCAATTTTTTTTTAATATAAGCTCCGCATATTTTTTTAGTTCATAGTTGCCTTAAAAGCTTCTAAGCTCTTTTTTTTACTGTCCTGCCTTCAGGCATTAATGTACTTTTTGACCACTTCAATGAGCCATTTCTCTATCTGTAAACCTGAGGACCTGCCAGGTGGCATGAGCATACCCATACCCAGGAAGTCTGGTTTAGGTGCGATGAAATCTGACTTGATTGTGTATCTTTTATTCTGTGTGTCTCTTGATTTCTGCGGAGAGAACACCACGCTACGATTACTCAATTCTGTATAAATAAATATATGAACTCATTTTGCTTTCTCGGTTTAATTTATTGGAATATCAAAGAAGTACAAAGTCCGGTACCTTTCGTTAACTGGTGAACTTTTTCAAGTAGGAAGACATTTCATATTTCTAACTCAGGTCTCATGATATTTCATCCGTTTGAAACACAAGTTTTTCTTTACCAATTGTTCTCCAAAGATCTCTTATATTTTTATTTTGGCTAGAACAGCATTAGACTGGTTACTATATTCATGGATATCTACAGGCTTATTGACAATTCAAGTAATAGTTTTTATACATAATAATTTGTAAATAGCACTACATTATTTGAATATAAACATTTCATGTGTGTTTTATACTCA
The DNA here is from genome assembly GCA_000696205.2 of Oncopeltus fasciatus. Taxonomy (NCBI): domain Eukaryota; kingdom Metazoa; phylum Arthropoda; class Insecta; order Hemiptera; family Lygaeidae; genus Oncopeltus; species Oncopeltus fasciatus. The sequence goes on from KZ806996.1 coordinate 470,842, forward strand.
GATTATAATATGAATACCTATTATATTCATGGATATATTTCTAATGTATGTCAATATTAATATTAATTAAATTTATTAATTTGCAGCATTATCATGCTTTTGGTATTAAAATATAAATACAATTGTTAATGCATTGATCACTTTTATTACTGATAAAAAAACCAAAATTTCTCTGTAATGCAAATTGTTTAATTTGTAAAAAGAACTATATTATTGGGCCATACTTGTTGAAGTGCAGGGGCGATGGGCCATATTTATAGATGGTCAACATTGGACCGACAATGGAGAACATTGGGAGATGGCTACAAGTTTGGAGCAGTTCCTTTTTGTGACATCACAAAAGTAGCAATCAAGGGAAAGGTTTTGTTTGCCTTCAAAGATCCCATTTAATTTAATGGAAATGTTTTTCTTACTATGGGTTCATAAAAACGGTATTCGCTTACTCATTGTACGGATATTTCTAAAATATAAAAAATGCCTATTTTTTACTATCTGATTGCCTATAAAATCTATTGATATTAAATCAGTTTGTGTTTAATTGTTGTCTTAGTGAATTTAGTTTCTTTGGCTTTTGTAAATTAGCTATTATTTTAAAGTTATTATTTTGTGATGAACATTTTATTTTAAATAATAAAATCTTTTTAAACATTTAATTTTTACTCAAATTAAAAGCTTATTTTAATTTGAGTTAAACCACAATAGTTCACTTCACTAAATATTTTGAAAATTTGTTTCAAGCAATGAATATATATTTCCCTCAGTGAAAACCTTTTAATTTTTGTTCTCCAGGTATCGCACTATGAGTATGCTAGGTGAGGAGAGAGTCGAACCTTCTGAGGCAGTAATGGGAATGTATGTGGGGATCATCAAGCCAGGCACCATTAAAATTGGAGACACTGTATATATTTTAAAGTAAATTTAGGCAAAAATATTTGTACTTTAGTCATCAGTCTATTTTTCTTGTAATTTAAATTAGACTTATTTTAGAAATCTTCTTTTCTTTTTTGTAACTTCAGAGTGGCAGGCTTGTGAAATCAGTCAAAAGAATTGTCCTCTAGCAAAAACTAATAGCATCATCATGAACAAAAAAAAAAAAAAAATTGATTTACTATTTATATCACTATTTTCTCAGTTGAAATATGTTTAAACTTTTCCATATTAATTGAAACTCAGTATCATTGAACTTAAGAGTTTCTGTTATTATTTTAATAACATCTTAATATAAAAAGAATTATAATTTGCTCACCTGATTTCCAGCAAAGTATGAACTTTTGAGTAAAAAATAGAAAATCTTAGAAACTGTTTGGAGCATGGGAAAACTAACTTAAAATAAACTATTATTTTTGCAGCTCAATTTTTTTTCTTTTCCTATTCTTTAAATGTGTTTATGAATTTTTTAATTGTCCATAAAAACTAAATTGACAGTGAAATCTTCTTATTTTACTTCAATTGAACATAATTATAGTTTTAAGCTTAACAGCACATTGCCTCTTCAGGATTTTCATTTTATAAGTGACATAAATGTAAACATTTCTTTGGTGTTTATTTGCCATTATATTGTGTTACAATTTTTTTTTTTTTTTTCGATTTTTAGGTAAGATTAAGAGAATGGACAGAGTTTTTGATACATTGAATGGAATAATTATGCTCAAAGATTGAGTATAAGTTCTTTCATCTCTGCCAGAGGTAATTTTTTGCTTGACTTAGTAAACAATCCTTCATATCTCTGTTGTTAGTTATATACTCATAGTTTATTATCCAATAACTTTCATATTAATAACACATTTTGCCCAGAAAAAGTTGTTGCTATTTCTTATCTGTAGGTTTTCAATCTTTAGGTAGTGAAAACAGTGATTCTACCAAGGAACAAACATTCTTGGGCGTAGATATTATTACTAGATGATTTTAGTTGGGGTTCGGTCAAGGTAGATCCAAAAAAAATACAAATTTAAAAAAATACATTTTTTTTTTAATCTACCTTGACCGAACCCCAACTCAAATAATCTAATAAACATTCTTGGGGTTGAATTCGTTTTAGTGATGGCTTCTGAAACGGCTTTTAGAATTATATTGTTGTTATTTTTTATTTTAATTTTCATTGTTATACTTGAATTATTTCCCATCATTTGGGCAAAATCTTCAAATTTTGACTAGTCTGCTTCATTTAATTTCCATCTCTTCTAGCTCTAGTATGTAAAGAAGTTTTTTGTACGCAATTTGTTGTTAATGGGAGATGGTCGCTCCCATAAGAATCGTCATGGACCTGTGGCAGGTCTGAGTCTGAGAGCTATGTTAGAGGAGGCAAGGCTTAGGTCTATGGAAGATATCTTTCCAGTTCGAGGGCAAAAGTAAGTGGGGGCACTAATCATTTAAAATTATTTTCTTTTATGAGTTGTTCATCAACAATTTTTAAAGGGGATAATAGGAGTTGAAATAATTAAGGATTCCAGTTACTTTTTCTGGGTCATCTACATATTTTTTATGAAAAATATGTTATCTGGGAAAGAAGAGAAAACTGTGTCCTGTAGGTCATTTAGTGTGATGTTAGCTAAGTTGAGGCAAGGCAATTTTCTATGGCAAGTTCAGAGATTTTATAGAATTTGTTTTGAAATATAAGGTAACCATAAGTGCAGCACTGTGAGAGCATCTTTAAGAGTCTAATAATAAAGTTGTGTGTGATAGTATTATGTGCCAGTTATTTTAAACTATAGTAAGGACTTTGTCAATGGGTACATTTGTGAAAAGGCAAGTGATATCTAGTTAGATAGATGTTAGGATAAAATTGGTAAGAATTTTTAGGGATTTGGCTACATTTGTAGAGAAATTGAGTTTTTCTTGTATTTTTTAAATGAAAGGTTATGATGGCCGAGTACTTGTAGGGAAGAGAGTAGGAATTGACTAAGTTTGAAAAAGAACAAATGGATATTGGATATGGTAGGGCGCAAAGGGTGGTTGGGTTTGTTTATTTCAGGGAGGCTATAACAAGGGCCTATAAGTGTTAAACAATTATAATGGAGTAGTTCCAGAAGTCACCTGCAAGATGTCCTTAGGTACATTGCAAATTCACATGCTCTTAATGGAGAGAATTTTGGATGCAAATTGATTTCTATCTTCTTTCCATAACATTAATGTATTTGACAAAATAATAAAAAATTAATTAAGTAATTAATCAAAGTAAAAAAAGTCAGGACAGGAGTACATGCACAAAGGGGAAAGGTTCAGGTAGAAGGGGAGAGGGCAGATATCAAAGGAAGGATTTATGTTAGATTGGTGAGATAGTAAGTAAATCTAGGTAAAACAGGTAACGAAGGGTGCGACCGAGTTATAATTATTATTAGTCATTCCATGAAAGAACTATGTCAGACAAGAACAAATAGAATTATTATTCAAATCCCTAAAAAAAACCAACATTTTCTACATTTAAAAACAATTTAATGACGACATTTAATTACCTCATTTGAAAAAATGGTCAGGTGGGCAAGTGCCGAGGAACTATTGCCAGAATATTTTATATTTTAACCTGTGGGTTAATGTATAATTATAAAGGTTTTTGGTTTGTCCTATGTATATAACCCGAAAAATATTAATAAAACCAGAAATAAGGTAAATGATGTTGGATTCATGGGAGCAGTTTATTGAGGAATGGACTAACCTAGACATGAAAATATGGAGTCGTGCTTCACACTCACACTCTACTTTTTGTTCAGTAATTAAATGAAAATTTCACCTAGTTGGGAAAAAAATATAAGCCATACTTGGGAACCCAACTATACTATAGGGTAGGACTAAGAGTAAACTTTAAGAAATCTAGGTAAATGGCTCTGGATGGTAATCCACATCCTTACTTAAGCATTAAAGAAGAGAAGGAAGTATTTTCTTAGGTACATTTTCAATGAAAACATCAATTTTCCACTTAATACAGGAAAGGGAGATCAAACATATGTTGGATACCTATAATGCGCCCAATAACTAAAGGCCCTTTAGAGCTGTCCTATAACACTTCAAACACATTAACAGAAACTATAAAGTGTAAAAAATATTAAAATATAGAATTAAGGGACTTAGGCATAAAGGGCAGAATTTTAACAAATGAAATGTATAAATTTTTCCCCACACAAAAATTATTACAAATCTTACACATTAGATGAATAAAAGGATTATTAGAATAGGAATAGTCTATCAATGATTGTGGATGGCCAAGAGCTAAGTGGTTTGATGATACTTAGAAGGAGATAAAAATGTGATGATGGAGATAGAAAGAAGTTGTTTGTTGAAAGGAAACAAATCCCAATTACATAAGATAATACTAAAACATAATCTGAAAGAATCCGTTCATGTAAATATATATATTTATTGTTTACTGAAGCAGCACCAAAAAGTAATAAGATTTTAAAATCTGAAAATTTTCTTTGGATTTTTTCTTCATTAAAATTTCAAAATTTAAGATCAGGAATGGACCAATGTTAAAAAAAAATTAGATACAATGATTAGCCAGCCAGAAAAATTCCCACAAACATTCTTATTTGTAATTCTTTATGAAGGACAGAAAATAAAAAGAGTCTATCACCTTTCTACAATACTTTTATTCTTATACTCTTGTTGATAATAAGTTATATTAGAGTGAACACAAACTTACTATCTCCATCACTTCCTGCAATGTCATACAGAAATAAAGTAGCATCTTTTTGATCGCTTTGATGCTCAACAACAGTTAACATACAAATTAATTAGAGCAAAATTTAACTGTCTATAATATTATGACTAAGTAATATACTATTAATAAGAAACAAAGTAAAACTAAACAAAAACATTTAAACAAAATAATAATTTCTTCTATTTAACTAATGGAATAGTGGCACAGCAAAATCCTCACAGGCGTCTACAAAAGCAGCAACACCCAACAGTAGCACTCAGTGAACTGTTCTATCTAAAATTTACAATTAAGATAATGACTAGGTCTTCCTAAATGAAATGGTAAATAATTATGAAATCATAAAATTTAAGCAGTGCAAGATAAAAAAAAAAATTATATAAATTTATACAATGAACAATCAATAAGTGAACTTTTTTTAAAATCTGGAAGCACTTCCGTAGTGATAAAATATTTTGTGGTTTATTTGAGTCAATCAGAGAGAATTAGGAGGATTTATAATATACTAAAGACAAAATAGAAACATTAAAATAATTACAAAATAACTATTTTTTGTCAGTAATATAATCAGTTTAAAAAAAAAAAAAAAAATCACATAATACCATTTTTCACAACAAAGGCACTTATTAAAAAATTATGAACTCTAGAGGTGTCAAATAATGTTCAATTATTTTAATGTATACATTATTAAATAGTACCCACCACTCTTTTTGTAATACACAGTTACAATAATTTGAACAATTTTTAAAAGTAAAAAAATTAATGAAATGATCATTCACAAGTAAAAGTACAACCATTGAAATTTTATTAGTAAATGAATTGGAAACTTTTATTTTTCAGACTAAGAGATAACTTCTATTTTGAGGCAAAATCATGCCATTAATCAAGTTGCAAAAGATATTATGTCTAAAGGATACATTTTGAAAATTCTGAAGGCATTAAACCAGCAAAAAATTTATTTTGAGTCTAGATTTTATTATTTTTAACATTGAAACTTCAATTTTATGTAACTCATTTATCAAAATGTTTAGGCAATTTTGATCTGCAAGAAGATTATTCACTTGAAAAAGAAATAATTTACCCGAGTTGAACATTGTATTTAAGGCAAATATTGTGGAATTAAAGTTATGAGAAGTAGTTATAACTAAACTATAACCTACTAGATTACATCAGTATAGACAAAAGAAATAAGTCTAGTTACTGTTAAATTCATGTCCTCATTTTTCCTATATACACAGGAAAAATATACCTTCAACTATTCGAGTCCTCTCCGCAATATTTGAATAATACATAAAATAAGACAATAAAAAACAATGAGAGGGAATAGAATAAAAAAATCTATCTGTCCCAGCCAGGACTCGAACCTGGATCTCCTGCTTGCCCGGCCGGTATGCTATCCATTGCACCACCAGGATGAGCTAGATAACTTATTAAATTCCCAGCACAATAGCGAGAGCCTAACCCATGAGAAAGACGAATACATTGTCTTAAACTCGAAGGAGCTGACATTGTCAAGCTATTTGTCGACTCTCATCATTTACTTTTTTAATTTTTCTTTATAAATATTTATTTGGTAGTGGTTTATTATCCCACATAAAAATGTTTTAAAATTTACATGGGATAATAAACCACAACCAAATAAATATTTATAAAAGAAGACAATATTTCATTTCTCCCTGCAAATATTTTATTTTTCTGAGAGATAAGCATAACCTTCTATTTTACCTTGAGAGTAGAACTCATACATATATGTATAAAATACCCCAAATTTATAAGTGTGCAGAAAAATATTAATTTCTATTGGTTGCTGGCATTGTAAATGAAGCAAGCATATTGAATAATTAACAAATTTGTATGAATTTCAAAACTAAACTAGAATATAATCACATATCATTTTTCCTAATAAAGGAAACTAATAAATAATAGCTAGTTATTATACTCTGACAATGTAGATTTTTCTACTGAACTAGAGTAGAACATATTTTGCACAAATACCTATTCATTAATCCCATTATAACATTAACAATACATTAAAAAATTCCATAACACTAGAATTCTAATGCCCAAAAAAATAACAAAACAAAAAAAAATGGTTTATAGAATTTTTTGTTTAAAAACAACCAGCTTAATTTATCTAAAAATAATAAGTATATTTTAAAGTATAGTCTCCTTTTAAAAATAACTGGTATATATTCCAATAAATAAGGAAAGTAGCCAGATAACAGTAACATATAAGTAACTGTACAAATATACACACTTATAATTAATTATAAAATGAACAACACTACACGAGTATAAAAATATAATTAGAGGTATTGTCTCGAATAAAAGTTTTAGTTATTAACAAATTAAGAACTGTACATCAACAAGGTCAAGAAACCAAGATCATAAATATGGCCTCAAGATTGAAAACAATTAGAAATTATCATTAACACACAAAAGCAATATTACATTATATAATACAAGCCCAATAGCTATGTTTCAATGTATTTGGATCTTAATCTCAACTTAAAAATTAGTAAAAGATTTATTCAATCATTGTCAAGTTTTGGCAACTTAATAATTCAAAGTAATAAGCCAACAAAAAAAGTTAGACCCCAAGATTTTAGAAGTTTGAGTCTATTCTTTTGATTGAGAACAATAGTGATTTTATAAATGATACAATTTTTAAATAAAATAGATGTTCTCTCAACATTTATAGTTATAAGTTTAGAAGCTAAGAGATAATAAAGTATAGAATAGTCTTAAATAAAAAAGGATGTTAAGGAAGGAGGATCTAAGATTGAAAACAATTGTGATGTTCTCAGGAAAGTTGTGAAAAATTGTATTTAATTAACCTAAACAGCATTAGTGAAATGATAAAAAACAAAAAAATAAAATTACTCATAAAGGTAAAACTTGACAGTCATTGATAGGGTTATTCTTAGCTGAGATTTAATTGAGATAATTCAACATATTTACTAAAAATAAAAACTGTTATTATTTTAATTACAAAGTAAGAAAATTGGCTTTATATTTATTATAATTATATTATACATAATTTTTAGCAGTTAAGCAATATGGAATGATTTTCAATCTTGATATATCTGCCAAGTTTGAAGACCCAAGTTATCAAGTCAGTCAGTAGAATAATTAAAAATATCTGAAAAGAAAGAAAAAAAATGAAATCTAGCTCTATTTGAGGTATAATTGTTGGACACATGATGATTAGTGTAACAAAGTTGCAGATCTTGCTATATTCTAGTTAATAGTGAAGCCCATTTTCTAATTAATTTTCACCTAGTCATTTAGTCACAACTAACCATAAGATTAAATTTGCAAATAGACCATAGAAAATTAACCTATTTGTTAGATTTTGAAAGTTTTTTAATTAATTAAAAAAAATGTAATCAAATTTTAAAAATCAATCCTAGAGAAGGCAAAAATTTGATCAGTTAAAAATTTTACACTCACCTACAAAAGTTATACCTTGGTATTTAGAGTCTGCTGAGGAATATAGAATTCGCTAAGTTCAGTAGTCAGAATCTAATGAGGAAAAGAGGTTTTGAATACTAGGAGTAAAACTTTGTAAATTTATACTTAATTATTAGTTTCATAAAAAACACATAAGATATAATGCGTAAGATATGTAATTTTCAGTGATATAAACATATGACTAAAGATTATTTTGCAAGACTAGAATCCAAAAATTCAAGAGTGTTTGCCATTCCACTTTTTCGTAAATGTAGATGATAGAAAAGATAAAAAGGTTGAAGGTTTAATTTGAAGTATACTTCAATGTAATTTAATTCACATAATAATCTGATTATTAATATTGATTAAAACTCAAATATGAAATATAAACCTTGACTGATCAAATTTTTTCTGTTCTCTCATTAAATGTACCTTAACGGCTTCAATTTTTTTTTTGTCATGTTACATTAATCCTAAAATATTTATGCTGTTAATTAGGTAAGAAAGACATTTTTCATTCATGGCATATTCTTAATTAATTACCTTTCCCCTGCACTAATTTGGTTTTAAAATAATACAGCTCTTCTCAACAAATATTTTTAATTTATTTGTGGTCCATCAAACAGTGTAACCTGCCGAGGCCCACAAAAATATTAATATATCCCTTTATCCCCTCACTCACAGAAACAAAATCATAGCACTCATAGCAAAACAAAAATGTTCAGAATACAAATTTTTTCTGAGCAGTTCTACTGAGATAAGCCTAAAATTCAAACTAAATAAAATTATGAAGTATCTAAAATTGAATGTTTTTCATTTAAGGTAGGGGGGGGGGAGTGGAATATAAGCTTATTTCAGTAGAAAACTAATTGTTCATCAATAAAGCATCCACATGTAGGAAAGCAATAATTTAGAGAACATTTTAAAAATTATTTGCAAAAAACCATCTTGGGAAAAACAAATGATTTTATCATCATCAATCATGATGATAATTGTGGTAATGTAATCCCACATTTCATTATTAATCTGAATCGTACCGGGAGCTAGAAAAAAAACTCTACCTCAGCCGGGGAGGTAGTTTTTTTCTAGTTCCCTGCACGATTCAAATTTACAAATGATTTCTGTGCTTTCTGCTTCAACAGCGAAATTCTTTGAATAGAACTGTTTTCAATTAATAAATAATAAGCTAAATTTTAATAAAAATTAAATTATTTTCATTAAAGTGGAGTTTTTGAGTCTTCTAGATTAATCAATAAAAGCAGTGCTAATTAAGTATTACACCATATTTATGATTGATAAAGTTTTATTTCATTACTCCTATAGTTATTTTAAATAAATATAATATATTTTAAAATATCTGAATAGATATATTATATCAAAGTTTCATTGCAATTACATTCACATTTTTTAATAGTTTAGAAAAATTCTTGGATTATTTTTATTATGCTTATAAAAAATGTATTAATGAAGATATTACATAAAGCAAATAAATAAAGGCTAAAGTAGAATGTTATATATGTATATAAACATTTTTTTTTTACAAAATTAATTTAAAACAAGAAATTGAAAATCTGAAAAATAGTTTAATTAATAAACTTTTCCTACGATAAGTATGAAATATTTTTAGTTCAATTTAGGAAACTGTTCCAAATTAAACTTGTTAATTTTCAGTTCTCTCTTTTTAACTCTTCTCATGTACTTTTTATGTCTGTGTATACCATTCATATCATTTGTGGTACTAAAAAATGAATTCTTTACATTCATATTAGAGCTACATGAACCTCTTGATCCTTCACTTTATTTAAAGCCTTAATACAATGTAAGGAGGAAAGTAATAGGAGCTCTCGGATTTAATGCAGAAAAACAAGTATTTGTAATAACTAAAGTAATTTCGTGAAACTATAGATTTAAATGAGAGATCTATGCTATCAGTAAATTAATTTATAATATTTACATCACTGTTTTGATAAAACAAATACACATACAAATAAAACTAATATTAATTAAATTTATTATTTAATATTAAGATATATTAAATTTACTGAAAATATATATTCATTATTAAATAAGTGAGGTGGAATATTTATTATTTTCCATACAAAATTTGAAACTTTATACATCATATAATCAGAATGTAGAGCACAAAAAACTCTTTGCTCTCATGAATTTGTGTTTCAAGGAAATTAAATTAAAGACTAACATTAAAGATGGTAATTTCAGTACTAAAATAATGGTTTATCAATAAAAACCAACCAAATTGTTTGTAAGATCTACAACTTTTTCACAAAATATTTACATCAAATCCAAAACATTTATTCCATAATTAGAGCATAAAAGAAAATGTTTTTTTATTTTATTTAATAAAATGAAATGAAAGTTATTTGGTTTACACTACAAATTTTAAAATAGAAAAATCATAAACCAATGGATACAATATTATTTTATTTTTTTTAACATTCAGTAATTCATAAATAGAAGAACTGTTAGTTAACTTTTTTAGAATTTTCTTACCATATATCACTAAAGAAGATTTGCAAGTTAGTGAGATAATTAAGGTGAACCAATACTATCTTCTTAGCAAAAATTTTGGGTAAATGGACAATATTTGAAGCTTTGAGCAGAATAGCTTAAGTGAGCAACTCCTAAGAAATTACATGACTGCCAGAGTAGCCAAGGCTTATCTCAGACCCAATCCAATTGCAAATGTAAGAAATAATGGCTATTATTTTATTGCCACTCATTAAACAAAAAAAAAATAAATAAGTGTAAATTTGAACTAAACAAAGGTCAATCTCAAGAAAGAATATTTTGATGTTTTTTGTAAATTAAAATACTTGTTATTTAGTAAAAAGACTATTAAAGATAAGAACATCCACACTTTATTTCCTTAAATTGGAAATCTCTTTAGAAAAACGATATAGAATGAACTGTCAATGACAGTTTCAATCCATAAAACTTCACTATTTTCACAAGAAGCTTTACGACATATTCTTTATATTTAGTAGGAATTTTTTTACAATAAGCAAAATGATTCATTACTTTTTTCCTTAGCAGAGATAAAATTATTATCTATGAAACAATAAAAATAAAATTCCACTTTGATTCCCAGATGATGATTAATTAATTTAATGCACCATAGACATTAAGCATTTATGTATACACACACAAATAGACAATCAACAGGAGGATGAGATAAAATTCAAACTAAAAATGGTTAATACATTTTTATTCATATTTATTGAATAAAATTAGTAGACCTCAATAAGTAATTTTTCTTTCTGTGTATAATATTTTTTGTTTATTACTTTTGAGTGTCCTATTCTATTTAAAAATATAAATTCCTGAACATTTAGATGATTTATTCCGTTACTGAGTGTTTTGCTTTCATTTAGTTATATAAATATAAAACAAGAAAACCTTAGAGCACCTATAATATATACTTAGTAGATTGTGTCACTATAAGGTGACCCCTGCATTTTTAATAGTGCATAGATTTTTGCTTCATGAGAATCTAGGGGGAGGTACATGACCCCCCTCCTAAAAGAATTTTGCAAGTGGGAATGGCAGATAAAAAGAAAAGTCAAAATGCTAGGATACATCAAACTGGTGCCATGAAACATGAATAACAGTCTCGGCATTGGATACATAAAGGTATATATCCAACATAAACAGAATATATTTTAAGAAATAACTTTAAGTATGTTGAAAATCTTCAACTACATTTCGCAACATATTTATGGGCATTGATATTCTTGGTTTGACAATTCAACAAGAGCTTTTTTTAAAAACATTGATGATAGGTCATGTGCTACATAATTTAAAATGGTAAAAGACTAGAAGCCAATAATCTCCCGACATTATAAAACCTTCTATGAAAGAAAAAAAGTATTCAAAACTCTTGATTTTCATAGCTAACCAACTTCGATACAAACATATTAATCAAATTTTTACATCAAAATCTTAACAAGTCAACATGTAGCTGTAATTACACTTATTTTTAAATAGTACTTTATCACCGAAAAAATTTCTTTCATCTTCTATGTCAATCTTTGTGTAAGTTAACAAATATTCATGGATTCATTTCCACTAAAAAAATTATTAAAAATAAGAAGTATACATGAAATTTTTAAAAATATAAGCAGTTAAGATTAATATTATAAGAAGTTTTATTAATTAAAATAAGTTAAAACATACAATTTAAACTTTAGCAGAAAATAAACAACATAATAATTTAACTTTTAAAAGTTAATTTCCAACAAAATAACTAATTATTGTTTAGTTTAGAAGTTTACAATAAAATAAAAAAAAAGAAGAAAAATCAGCAATCATATGTCTTAATAAAAAAAATATTAATAAGTTAATTTTAATTCCTAATAGTTGTGTGAGTGTGTGTCTATATGTATATATATATNTGAAAATAGTCATTTACCATTAGATTATTTTAGTTGGGATTCGGTCAAGGTATTATTTTATATATATATATATATATAAGATACAATTTTTATATTTTATCTTAAAAAGTTACAATTTCTTATAACAAAGAAATTTTATTTCTGCAATGGCAGTAGGACTCACACCTATATTTCCTGATGAAGTTTCTTGCACTTTAATAACTGTGAAAGGTAAGCTTTTATTTTTCCAAACAAGAAAATGTTTTTCAAATTAATAAAATCTTTTAGAAGGGGGACTAACTAACAAGTTAAGTCACTTAAAATGAAACAAAAAGATGGTTAGATGATTACGACATTTAGAAGGTGACCAGGAGACACCGGTTTTAGTTACCACTAGAAATTTTTTTTCATAAAAAATTATAATAAATTTGCCAATTTGAAAAAAAAAGTTTATACAATGCAAAGAGGGCATCAAAACTATAAACATGCTTGAAATGCTTTCCAGTTTGACCTTATGTTGTATAATTAGTTCATTAAATCATAAAATTTAGCATGCTTAGGCTTAGTTGATATTTGATCTGTTTGGCAGAAATCTGGTTTACTACAGTTATAAAACCTACATAAACTATGCTACTTTATACTGCACTACAATATAAAAAACATTCACTTTATCAGTAAAATTTTCAAATTATTTAACAAATAATATTTTCAGTTGTATATAGGTTAAAAAATAAATTTGAAAACTTTTTTACAAATATTTTATTACAAAATCTACAAAAATTAATTATCTAAATTTGGTAAAAGGACATATTGAAATTGAAGTACAAAAATTTGAGAAGTGAAGTGATCAATCTCTTAACACAAAACTATTATTTTTTTTCAAAATTACTACTGGTTTTTTTTCTTCAGTTTTTAGAATTTCTGCTTCAAATAAAATATTAAAAAACAACAATAAAGAAGCAGAAAACCCTCAATTAAAATTAAACTCAGGAAAAAAAAAATAATAGCCAAGTGTAAGATCTCCCAGTATGTTAGTTACAAGTCAAGTAATGAATTTTTCAAATACATTGGATTTAAAAAGTATAGTAAAAAATTAGTGTGGTGTTATTTGAATTTTCAATGGTACATCTCAGTGCCACTAACTGGGTGAAATTTAGATAAAATATACTTCTAAAGGTTTCTATCGCTGTGGCACTTTCAATTTCCATTAAAAAAATATATATTTTCATTCCTGTTGCTGACCATTATTTGTGTTTAGCAACTCACCGTAAATAAACTTAATTTCCTTGTCTGATTTCACTTGCTCCCAAGTAGTTATCTCTGATGGAAACAGAAAGCATATATTTTAACTACTCTCTTGCTTCTGACACATATTAATTCCTAATAGGATCTAGAGTCACATTTAATAATTCTTACTTACACAGAATAAAAAGTAAGAATATCCTTTTTCTTAGTTTGCATTCTTTAGAAACAGTTCTGATGGAAATGAATGCCAACTAATTACAGTTCAACATTTATAAAAACTAAAACAAGGTATCTTCTACTTTAGAAAATAAGTTAGATCTTATCCCTTTACCTTCATCCAATATTGAATAACATTTCTCAAAACATTTTCTACCAGTGAAAAGAACAATTTACCATATTCCCAATTAAAACTTTTATATAAACTAAAATGTTTTATCTAGCATGATAGAATATAGATAAGATGAAGGTTACCACCTGACCCTATCCTTGTACTCCTGCCTGACAGATACCCGTTTGATAGTCTCGTAGCCGAGGATGATAGAGAAGCTAAAGCAGACAGATTGAACCAGGCGAGCAGACAGCCCTTTAGAGAACATCCAAAGCCCTTCCTCCAGCCATAATCCACGAAATGTTTGCACTATAGAATTTGTCCTTTGAACCTAGGAAAAAATTACAAATTTAGAATTGAAAGTAATATTGCTAATTAAAGAAACATTTATAAAGTTGAAAGATTATTGATATAAATGGTTCAAACATGAAGTTAATATCAGCAGTCCATTTAAACAAAAACAAACAACTTCTTTATGAATTATTCAAATAACTTTTACTATTAGTATTAATTATATTTGTATTTTTAGGATTTATAGTATATAGTTTATATATGCACCAACCTATATGGGTGTGCATGGTCATGTGTGTAAATCCGAGGGAGGGAAAAAGATCTCGGCTCAGAGTCAAGTCTACTTTCTTCCTATCAAGTCTATGTAAGTATTTTAGAACTTTCTTTTACAAATTTTAGTTAGCAATTTACAGGATCATTTGAAAAAGGTCAATAAGAAAAACAAATAAATATAATAAATGACTATATTATTACAATTAAATCTACCATTTTAAGAAATAAAATTATACTATCATCAACTTACTTGCAGCCTTGCTCTAATTGTGTCCATAGGATTAGTTATTAAGGTAGTGGTGAAACCCCCAAATGTTCCTGCTATGCACTGAATAAGTAAATGAGAAAAATCCTTTGGAAATATTTTTACCAGTTCATCTGAAACATAATAAAACTGAATAAATAATAGATTTGTAAGATTTTGTAAGCTTTGTAAAAACAATTTCAACTTATGACCTTTTACTGATTTCAAGAGCAGAATTGCCATAAAATATAATTAAAATCTAAAGGAGAGCTGTGTAAAAATGAAAAATTTAACTATAAGAAAAACTGTTAAAAATTATAACCAACTACTAACTATATTTTGTAGAGAACGGTCAAAACATGAGCAACTATTATTCCAAACTTACTAGTTTGTTTTGTTGCTGTTGAGGAGTACCAGGTATGCAAGTTTAAAATGTCGTTTATTTCTTAAAATATATACACAGTAATTTAAAAAAAAAGTATAATATATTTTATTCAAAGTACTGGCCCTCGCTTTCTACACATTTTGTCCATCTCTCGGGCAATATATGGATACCATTCCAAAAGAATGCTTCATCTTTATTTGAAATCCATTCATCGAGCCATTTTCGTACATTTTCGAAATTGTTGAAGTGTTGCTCCGCCAATGAGTGTCCCATCGATGAGAAGAGGTGATAATCAGAAGGCGCCAGGTCAGGTGAATACGGCGGGTGGGGTAGGAGTTCCCAACCAAGCGAAGAAATTGTTTCCTTAGTCAATCTGGCTGAATGTGCAGGAGCGTTATCATGCTGAAGAATGACTTTGGCGTGCCTGTAAGCCCATTCTGGGAGTTTTTCGATCAATGCGTGACTCAAATTGATCATTTGTTGTCGGTAGCGCTCGGTATTGACTGTTTCGCCGGGCTTGAGAAGCTCGTAGTCGATTTGGTCGATTTTCTCGTTTTTGATCAGTAACATCAAAATCACCACGTTTGAAACGTTGAAACCAACGTTCACATGTCTTGACGGTGGGAGCAAGATCGCCATAAGTCTCAACAAAAATTCGATGACATTCAGATGCCTTTTTCTTTTGATAAAATAAGAAAATCATGACATGCCGCAAATGCTCTTTATTTGGCTTAAAATTAGACATTTTTAACACCAAAGAAAGGTATGATACGTCCACGTAAACAACTTAAAAACAACTGACTTTTGTAAACAAATGACTAACAAACAAAATAGCGTTTAGAGATAAGCAAATCCTTCAATAGGCTAAGAGCGCATTCTATTGGAATTAAAACGACATTTTAAACTTGCATACCTGGTACTTCGGACGACAGAGTTAGACCATCCCCATCTTGACAGGTTAGCAGTTTAGGAGGGATAAAAGGCTCTCATAGCCTATCTTAATCAGTCAGCCTGCTGGGTAGGAGGCTCTGTGCGAGGTTCAAAAACCAGTCGTCCAAGTTCAAAACTTGGCTGCTCTACTATTTTTTCTTTTTTTTTTAATATAAAATTTATGTCAAGTTATGCAAAGCAATTATTATCACCCAAGTTATTGTTAGCAAAAAGGGAAGCTTGCATGGTGCACCCATGAATTCTCCTAAAGATTGGCAGCATTCTACCTCTTAAAATCTATCAGTTTAAGCTCTAGGCTGGAGCTTGGTCATATCTGGAAAACTAGATATGTCCAAGCTAAAGCCCCTTTCAAGCAGTAAACCTCCAGAAACCCATAAAAGAAAATGACAGAAGAGAATGAGAACATATCCCTGTTCACAACTCAGAACCCATTCCAGCCTCTTCAAAATATTACTGAGGAGGAGTTGGAAACTACTACCCAACATATACCCTGACCATCTCCCATCTTTGTGAGAAAAGTTCAGAACTTTCGCCTGATGTGCAACTTTAAGAGTATAGTGCTAGTAGTATAGTCGACCGCGGGCAATCAACTTGCCTGAACTAGATAGACAAATAGCTAACATCCACAGAGGTATAGTCACCTACCTAAAAGAGACCTGCAGTGAGAATTGTCATTCGCCATGAGCACCATTCTACCTCTCCTGATGATATCAAAGAGAAACTCACTGACCTTGCTTCCAGGTCAGAAATGCCATCATTGCATTTAAACAATGCATGTAAACAGGTCTGGCAAGGAGGGATGGAATAAAATAAAGTCTGTAAAGAATCCGCTGCCCATGCCCTTCGTGGATCTCGAGCCCATAAACATTACACAATATAACCTCACTTTGCTATTGCAAAATACAAATGGAGAAGCCCCACTCTTGCATAGACATTGTTCAATGTCACAAATGCCAGCAGTACGGTCACACAAAAAGATACTGCAAATATGGTGCCCGATGTGTTATATGTGGAGGGACACAACTCACAGAAGACTGTCAGAAATCTCACAGTCTATGCCCTTTGCCAGAAGAATCACCCACCTAAGACTACACGGTCTACAAAGATTTGAAGCAGTGGACCCAGCCCACCAGAAAACAGGACTTAGCACCTGCAGCTCAAAAGCTTTCACCACCCCATTACCTATAAAGTGGACTCAAGGCTCTCTTATCTATAGGCGACCCACCAGCCCAGACAAAAAGAACCTCTTTTTCAGTGACAGCCTCCCTGAGGAGAGCAACGGGCTATCTCACTATCAGTATCCAATGATCTCCAAACCATGCTCCACTCCTTTTTCTGAGACTTCTGCAACCTTCTTACTCTCCTTATAAACCTTTTGACAACTTGTGGTAGTCTCTAAAATGATTTCCTCATCTACCTTTCAATGAATTCTTTCTCCCCCCCAAATACTGTCCTTCTTTGGAATACTAACAGCATTCAAACACATAAAAACAATCTCAAACTGACACTGAAAGACAAAGGTATAGGATTTACTCTTACTTACTGAAACATGACTAACAATTAATTAATAACTCAGTATAGCTGGGTACACTACTTACCAAACTGATTACCCAGACAGATGAGCTCACAGTGGAACTGCACTCCTTATTCACACTTCCCATACTCATTTCATAATTCCTTCCACAGACCCTCCAATTCACTTCAGTGCAATTGACTATGAACTAGTACTTCAAAATCAATCCCCAAAAGCAATTATTTTCCTGACTTACCTCTATAATGGTATCCTTTGATCCACCCACTATCCACTCCTCTGGAAATTTTTAGAAATAATCCTGTTTCCTAATTCGGTAAACCTGCTTATAATATATTATCTTATCGACAAATTAGCTTTTTTCATTTACTTTCTAAGGTATTTGAGAAAGTTCTTCTAAAATGAATGATATCTATCATAATTTCCTTAAATAGTCTTCCTTATCATCGGTTTGGTTAATTGATCTCACCATTCTACTGTCCAGCAAGTACTTGCTTTGTAAATTTCATTTTCTTTTTTCCTCGAGCAAAAATAATTCTATCCTAGTGGATTCTTAGACATTACTCAAGCACTTGACTGAGTGTGGCATACCAGTCTATTATATACGCTTAAGTCCATATTCCCAATCACCATCTACCTAAATCTTACTAGGAAGAAATAAGGAAAACCAATTCTTCACAAAAAGAGTATTTATTTTTATTTGTTTTTAATGGCTGCATGCTTTCAAGACCAATGGTCTCATTCTCAAAGCCACAGCAAACTCAGGGTACCTCCCACTTTTCAGTCAACCTGCTAAGTAAATTTTACCTTTTCAACTGCTTTTTTTAAGGGTCTGATAAGAATGAGATTACTCCAATCACTTCCCTGTGGAAGCAGGCATTCCACAGGGCAGTGTGCTTAGACCTATCCTTTTTATCCTTTACACTGCAGACATCCCCCCCCCCCCCAAAAAAAAACAAACAAAAAAAAAACAATAAAAAATCCAAATGCTTCAAGGTTAATTTCCAACTAAAGCAAGATTTTCCAATTAATGTTACCTCTTTTTGATTCAGTTTGTTACCTTGATTTCCACCTTGGCTTACGACTTAACAGGAGTAAACATTAAACTCAAGCAATAAGAACTCAACAGACACCATGGACTCTCATGAAGACTTATAAACAGGTGCTCATAGCTTACAAAAGAAAACAAACTGAGTCTCTACAAGACCATAATACGAAAAATCTGGAGATACGGTACAGAACTCTATGGTACCGCTAAGCCTTCCAACACCCAACAAATATAATTTTCAGTCCAAAATTTTAAAAATAATTGCAAATGCTCCATACTATGTATCAAACTCTACCCTTCATCCTGACTTTAATATATCTTTCGTCCAAGACCTTATCACTACCCTCCTCTATAGTCCAACTCCAATTTCATCCTAATCCATAGAACCAATCCCTGTTGTTGGACTACAATCCTTACAAACATTCCCGACAAGCAAAAAAATGAAGATGGCCTTGTGACCCTCTGACCTTAATGCCTAAACTCACTTTGAGTGGGGTCAATGGGCCTTTCCCCCAGTATAGTGAAGTTTATTTATTATTATTTTTGTATATTTCTTTTTGCATATATATTTTTAGTCATCAAATTGCAGGATGTTTATTAACAGAGTGTAAAGATTCAATAATAATAAAAAATTGTACTTGTATTCATAAGTTTTAATAACTATAAAAAAGATTATTTATGTTTTATTCTATAAATGAGTGATATATATTATTATTAATTAAATAAAAAGTAATGAGTATATGATATCAAAGAGAAACT
>KZ806996.1:493478-507411 GCA_000696205.2 Oncopeltus fasciatus
TATATATATATATGATCTTTCCTCTAAACCTAGATCCTACTGGTTTCACTTGGGTCCACAACAAACTCAGGATTTATTTCTGCATTTAAAAATAACATGACAAACTTCATTAAGATAAACAAATGATAGGGGCTCCTAGGCTGTTAAATCTCCACTCATAATTGTTAAATTTTGCTATGTAACTCTTAAAATATTCATTTTGCCAATAAAGAAATATGTGTTGGGTTTCAGGTCACCTAACATGAAGCTAAATATTTCTTTACCAGCAGCAAAGAAATTTGTTTTTCACTAGCTCTTGGAATCTTTACTGTACCCCACTCCTCTCATTCTCTAGGCTTGTTAAATCCTGTTTGACTTCTTCAAAATCCTCAGTTTAGTTATTAGTTTCAAAGAAGAAACATGACTGTGTCCTAAAAAAATTCTCGAAATTTTAAAGCATTACTGGGAAAAAAAATTTCGCAGCAGCTGAAGCAACTCATGAAATTATTAAATATGAAGGGGGAAAGTGACCTTGAACAGAGCACAATATGGCATCGGTTTGAAAAATTTAGCAAAGTACATGCAACATTGGAGAGGAAGAAGTTCTCTGGGCAACCATTAATGAATGGTTCTAAAGGAAGCTGTTGAGTCAATCCGTCTACTAGTACTCGCGAATATGCCAGAGAGTGTGGTGTGTCGATAGTTACTGTTAGTCACCATCTAATCCCAATGGGGAAACTGAATAAGAGTAGTAGACTGATACCTCACAAACTTACTCCTCAGCAATCAGTTAAGAGTTAGAAATTTGTGAAAATTGATTGAAAAACCTTCCTGATACAAGACTTTACCAGAAGATTGTCACCTACAATGAAAAGTTGATTTACTGGTGAAATAGAAAAACCTGTAAGCAATGACTAGATTGTGGTTTATTGTCATGTCATGTTTATGGTTGTTGAGTCTTTCCAGTGTATGTAGCAGTACAATTGAGGGTGAAGCAGGGGATTTTATTTAAGATTTGTCAGGGGAGGGATAGGGTCTTAAAGGTTGGAATATAAGCTTTGGAGTTTGTTTTTGTTGGAGAAACCTACATGCAGTTTTGGAAAAGTAAAAATGCAGTTTTTTCCAACAAGGTAGCAATGTAAGGAAGTGATCTGAAAATGGGTGTATTGAGAGGGGGTGGTGGAATGAGCAAGGGGAATCGTAAAATCTGGTGATGAGTCAGTGTTATTGTATGTAGTGGGGTGTGGCTGTTTGTTAGCATGTAAGTTATAAGTTTTGTTTTTATCACAAAATCTGGTGTCTGAGAGGTTTAGTGTTCTGTGAATAAGGTTCTTGACTACGTTTATTTTTTGGTGGTATGGGTGTGAGGAATTAAAATGGAGTAAGTGAAGTAGGTTTAGTATACCAGTCTGTAACTATTGAGCCATCATGGTTTCTGATGAGGAGTAAGTCTAGAAAGGGGAACTGGTTATTGTTTTCCTTTCTAAAATACCGCATTTTCCCACCCACTTCTCTTCTCCTCTCCCCACTCCTATGTTTTTTAATCTTTTTTCCAAAATTCATTTTAGTACCCCAGCAACCTGTTCTAAACCTTGGTTGCTGGGGTACTAAATGAAGTGACTCCCCCCTTTGTTATCCCTATAGGTATGTGTAATTCTTTAATATAATTTTCTCTGAATGTTACTACTATTATAACTTAATAACCGCAATATATGTGTGTGTGTGTGTGTGTAAATATAATAGTATTTACATAATAGAAAAGGTTGTACTAGACTTATTTTGCTAATAATAATTTTTTTATTTGTGTTGTTTTATGTTCGTTACACAGCCCTGAAGAAGGCCTGAAATTCAGGCCAATATGTTGGCAAAAATAAAACCATATTGGCTCACCAATATGTTTTTCTTTAGTAATAAACCCTGACTATCTCCTCCTCCTGATTATCAATGGTCAACCAACATTGGGTTTTTTTGTAATTAATTTGGCGAACTTTGTGAAGAAGGATTGGTCTTGGATTTTGAATAAATAAAAATTAATTTGTAAACAAATAAGCTTAATGTTTCAGCCTAAATTTGATATATTTTACTTTTTTAACCTTAGCTTTTTAAAAATAATATAAAGTTATATGTGCATTATAAGCTATATAGCAAGAGCTATTGTAAATTTTTCATTATTGTAGGGCAGATAGATATTAAGGTTTACAGAAGATAATGAATAAGATAAGCAAATAAGCAGGCTAGACATACCTCCTCAGTTAAGTGGTTGTTCAGCTCTGAATAAGATTACTTGAAGTGATTTGGAGGTCAAGGTCACTTAACTAACAATGGTTTGAACAAGATAGTCATTTTGAACTAATCTTTTTTATTCAACAACCCCAAAAGGTAATTTAAAATGGGGTATTCTATATTAGAATTAAAATTAAATTCACATGTAGTATTTAAGTATATATAATACACAAATATATGTATGCATAACTAATACATAACGAAAACTCAAGGCAGTAATGATTAGCTAAATATATAAGTGGTCAGAGATTAATCTTTACCCCAATGAGAATTTGGGTATACATTCTCATGGACAAAATGGTAATGTTATTATTAGTGAAGTCAATAAAGGCAGTACTGCAGTGGTTAGCATATTGAGGAATACATAAGAGAGTCCTCATGTCAACTCAATTCAAGAATTTACTAGGGAAATCCAAGCTTATCTTGTTACATACTCAAAGAAGGAATTATCAGCAGAGACATCTAAGACCACTACCCCTCCATGTCATTTGGTTATATTTATAAGAATAGGCACCTCTGGACGCAAAATGTGTCAGATATAAGGTCATCTGGATAGTACATCTCATCTTTTGTAGAATACTACCTCCATGCTTCCTTTAGTCATTATCATTAAGTAACATATATGTTACATTTCTATATACACTAATTCCTACCCCTGAAGGACTTGAATTTCTTTAATATTTTTTTAATCAGAAGCACCCACTTTAGGGGGCACATGCAAGAAGACTAAACCAAAAAATAACTTTATCTTTAATGGTAATGGTTATTGGTCCAATTAACAAGTTTAATATCCAACCATTGGTATTAAAAAAGCCTTTCTATGCCAGTCTGTACATGGGTTAAGATGAAAAGTTATTTCTGGCCTCCCATTCTATGCAACCACACATATGATAAAAATTGCATGACTTGTCTTCTATAACTCAAATTGGAGCATAGGACCTCAACAAAAGACCTCTGGGCATCTTGATTTGAGTCAATGTCTTCATCTTTTCTTAAGAATTTTCTGCCTCTTCCAGGTAGGAAGCTAAAGGCATTTTCTTCAGCAGGTAGCTTGCAGATTCCAGTCGAGTGACATCCTCTTAACCTCCCAAGGCTGTTTATGGAAAGTGTATGACAGGAATTGATCCAGTCCCTCTTCCTAATATCATGATTGACTGGCCTCTACCCAGCTCTCTGACAGAGCTTTATGTTTGACATCTTCTCTGGCCGATAATTCAGTAAAGACATCAGTTAGCAGTTTTTGGGATACATTTTTTGGGGCACTTCAAGCTTCCAAGCCAAAGAGAATCACAGACTTCTCATTTGTATTGTAAAGCCTAAAATACAGCTTATTGCACATGGACATGCTTTAGTACCTCCAGAGTAAAAATAGCTGCAGGATAAATAGAACTTCCTTTCTTTACAAGCTCTTTTAAATTTTCCTTGATTGTTCCATTTTTAGAGACAAATCTACTACAGTAACAAATGTGCTTTTCCCACTTAGCAAACTGCTATTGGCAGTTAACAAGACATTTTAAAGTACTTGAAAAGCAGTTGATGAGGTAGGAAGAAACTTACAAGCAGTGCTATGATGGGGAAACAATTAAAATATTAGCAACTTCTCTAGCACAATCTTAAATAAATAAATAAATAAATAAAAGTAATCACCTGCCTAACAATTCTGACTGTTATTCTAGATTTTTAAAACCTTTTAAAATATCCTAATAAACCTTTTCACTATAATACATACGTAAGAAATTTTATTTATTTTCACACATATTATAGCTGTCATCTTCACAGACCTTTTATCATATTATTTCCATTAATTCATTAATAACAGATTAGACAGGTTTCTTTACAATTTCAAAATATAGACTGAGCATAGATGAACCACTGAAGCAAAACATATAGACAGATTCAGTTAGCCACATATTGTAATGTAAACAATTATGTAAAATTGATTGTAAATTTAATAATTATTGCAGCTCACAAATAATAATTATCTCTTAATTAGTTTTCTCTCTTCTCTTTCTATTTACAGTGATTTCAGATTGAAAATACAAACCAAATGTTTTACTATAAAACTAGGAAATAATTTATAAGATATGACAGTAAGACTCATTGGATCACAGTTCAAAGATTATTAATACAATTATTAATTTAAAATAATTTCTGGTTAAAAAGTATTATCAAGTTTCCTAAAATGTTTTATGAAATAACCNTTGTTGGGGTTCGGTCAAGGTAGATGTGATCTCTACCTTGACCGAACCCCAACAAAAAACATCTAATAATAATATCTACGGTCAGAAAAACTCTCCATTTGAACATATAACATTACTTGGGGTGTTTCTACAATGTCCAGCTCTACACATAGACCTCTCACCAGACGGCAGGCATGCAACATGGCCTCCCAGATTTCACCTTCAGACACACCACCACCACTTCATCACCTACACTTGCAGTTGATATTACTAGCCAGGAAGAGACTCAACAAAAAAAAACAAAAAAAAAACTAATAATTCTTCTCAAAATTTATCCTAAAATATAACCACAATTTTATAGCTCAAAATAATAAAAGCTTATAGTAAAATACTCACTTCAGTACTATTCAAAATGTATACAATATGAAAGTACTTTAGAGAAACAACTTAGAGAAATCCTCAGCACCATTGTTAATGAATATTATGATATATATAAGAATTATGAGATTTTATTTTTAAGGCAAAGTTATATCAATGCATACTGTGATTTAATGAATATTTAAAAAAAATTTAATCTTAACACATAAACATTAATTTTATCATCTGAGATGTAATCTTTTTAAGTGATCAGGATTTAAATTTAAATATGTAACTATTTTTTCCACCTCAGACAACCCAAAATGTATATTTCTGATGACACAGGAATTGTGATTGCTTTAAATATTGAATGTGATATCATAGTAATCCTAGTTTAAGGCTGCCCCACAATCTATAACTCATACTAAAAGTATAGATTATGATAGAGAATAATACACTTTAGAGTATATCCACACCAACCTTGAAAAAAATTATAATATAATTTATGGATAGGAGGGTAGATTATTGAAGATAAGATCACCTTATGTTAGGTTTAAATTAAATGCAGGGCTATCTTGGCAAACTTATTAATATGTATAACTTATGTATGTATAAGTTTTAACATATATTTATAAAAATAATTGCAACTTTTGTTAAATTTCTAAAATAGTAATAATTACCATTCTCACAAAAATTAAGCTTTGGAATTAAGAAGTCTATTGCATACATTTTGGTAAGTTTCTTAAAATGAGGCAGAGAAGTGTAAAAGCTATTTTTAAATAAATATTCATAGTCTCTGGTAATTAACTCCATGAATTAAGCAGTAATTATTACCTACACCATATACAATATACATAATACATTACCATTTTGCCTACACAAAAGATGATATTGCTGTGGGCAAAAATCACTATAGACAAGGGAGGTCACAAGGAATAGGGATAAAAGGTAAATTACAGGAAATCTTACCTTTTCACCATCTCTAGCACTCGAGACTCCTAAAAACATGAGATGTTGAGAGATCACATCAAAAGGGACGATAATTGTTTGACCAACAAGGGAAGCAACTCCACCACTCACAAGAGCACGAGAAGTTGGTGATAATTCTTTTTGCTTTAATACATGCCGTGTACTCTCATATGTTGCAATGTAAGCTACTCCAGACACTATTTGCACTGAACTAACCCAAAAACCTCTGTACAGACCAGACAAACCTTCGGTTCTGTAAATTTTTGAACCTGCATCCAAAAGACCTACAAATATTGCAGAATTAATTAAATTTAGCCACTAAAAAGTAAAATAAAATATAAAGTAGGCTCCTTGATGCTTCAAGACTTACCAGTATACATACTATCATGTTTTTGTACTTGTAATCTCGTTTTAATGAGAGTTAGAGGATAAAGGCTACATCGCACAGAGAAAGAACTAAGCATACTAAGAGGAAAAAACTTTGCTTTGTCCATCATTTCCCATTCTATTGTTCTTAAATAACCAGAGTCGTGGACTTCGTAAGTCATGGTTTTCCCTTCTCGTTGACTTAACTATACCTGAGCAATGATAACGCGCACCTAACATTTCAGTCTACTAGGGATTTAAATAAAATCCTTACAAGGAAATATTTTGTGCTAAGTGAACTCACTACCCACACTTTGGAAATTTTGATGTAAACCTAAGCAAGTAGATCTGCTGGCCATATCGACTGAGTCAGCTGATCAATCACGTGAAGAACTAAAAGCTTTGACAGTTGATAACTGTTTTAGTACCTCTTTGTATTCTATGCGACATCAAGCAACTGCTAACACAACTAATTCAATCAGCATCTCTCACTAACATCAGATGAGATGTCAATTTCTATATAAGGGATAAATTATGTGTCAAGTTTTCAAGAAATAAAGCCCAAACCACAGGTGATTACCTGGAGAGTTTTAAAAGCTAAAAGAAAGAGAGCACCCTACTGATTATTAGTGTCGAAGTATATGAAGTTTATCTTATAACCTTTTACAAAATTGACAGGCGAGCTGCATGTTTCATTATGTAAGGCCTACTTTGTGAGGCACACTTTGAGACTCACACTTCATCGGCTCTATAGGTGCTTGTCAGCCATTGTTTAAGCAACTTGATTATGTGCTCCATGTTATTAATCAATTTATTGGTGTTATGGTAGTTCAGGCAAAGTTAAAGTGTTAAGTGACAGTATCACCAAGTTTCGTGAAGAACTAAAGAGCAATATCCTGAGGAATCCTTCAACCAAATTCTAAACCATCTACCCAAAAAAGCTGTAACTGTTCTCATCTGTCTAAACAACAATATTCTCCGAACCACACACTTTTCCCTCCTATGTAAGTTTACCACTATAATATTTAATCTTTTTTCCAAATACCAGTTTGGCTTCCGATCCAAACATTTTACGGTACAACAGGTGTTTCGTGTAGATCGTAAATTTCCTGTTTCGGGAATAAGCATTACTGCGTTGGTGCTTTCCTCGAGCTTTTGACAGGGTCTGGCATCGCGGACTACTATAAAAATTAAAATCCATCCGTCCAAGTACTCTTTACCATATCCTTCTCTCATATCTAACCGATCGATTCCTCAGGGTCCAACAAGGATTAGATTACTCTGAATATTGCCAAGTGGAGTTGGGAGTTCCACAGGTAAGTACGAGGACGATATATTTAGCCTTCTCCGGCATTGGATCGGACATGATCAATTGAAATTTTATAAAATTCATGTCATGTTACCAATGTACTTGTTTGTGCTTGATCCTCCATGGGGAATCTGACAAACAAATTCTACTTCATGACTCATTTTTAACATATTTTCCATAGACAAATTACGTTCACAAGCTATTCACGTCAGCGTGACTATTCAAAAATTTTAAACCGACCTTACATATACGTGTATGTATTTTTTTTTCCGCATCGACTCCTGAGGCATTTAATTTTCTTATTTTCAACAGAATTGAACAATTGAAAATTTATTGGGCCAAATTAACCACATCTCGCAAAATGATAAGTAAACTTGACAATAAAAAGTAAATAACTATTTTTTTTTTTTAGTGTGAAGTCCTTTCCAAAACAAAATATATTCTAAGAAATAGATGCCAGTAACAGTTACAGCACCCAAGAAAACTTTATTTTCTAAAGGCGAATAGGGGCGTCAGGGTAGCTCATGGGATCCATTCGGGTCTCGCACTCCTGGCGCTGCGGGTTCAAATTCCACACAGGGCAAACTTTTATCGATAAATAAAAGCTTGACCTAAGCCGTGGATATTTGTAATGGGGTGGCAACATGTAGATAGCTCCTCCCTCTATGATCCTAAGTGGTTGAAAGGGAAGCTAACACTTTAAAAAAAATATTGCGTAATGGTACCTATGTGCATACCTTGATTTCCTTCCAAGTAAAGCACATCATAAACCATCTTCCTTTAACAAAAACACCAGGTCCTGACCTTATTAAGACTAGAATCCTTTACAGCCTTCCCTGTAAAGTTCACCTGTTCAAATTTATAAATGCATCTTCAGAACCACACATTTCCTGACCCAATTGAAACATTCTGGCATTAACCCCGAGACAAAACAAACCTGTACAAATTCCAACAGGCCAATTAGTTTGCTCTCCAGCCTGTCAAAAATCTTCAAAAAGATCCTTTACTAAAGACTTCTCCTTGTAGTACAACCTCAAAAAATTATTCCTGACCACCAATTTGGCTTCCGTTCCCAGCAAGCTTTTTCGGTTGTAGATACCATTTCCAATGCTCTTGAGCATAAGGGAGTCTAGCATTCTGACCTCCTCTTTAAGTTCAAAAATTTCATACCCTCGACTTTTTGACTTATCCTACCTCTCTCAAAGATCCTTCCATATTCAATTCCACTGAGCCAAATAATCCTCCTATCCCGTTACTGAAGGTGTACTTCAACGAAGTGTCCTTGGTCTTTTAATTTTTCAATTTTTACATCCAATCAGATGTATTATCTTATATTCTGAAATCGTATTAACCCCTTCTGGCAGCGACAAAACTTTCCTTCTCCTCTGAAGTGAATGCAATTTCCCAGAATCTCTAAACTCATCTCCTCCTCATTGAAGAATGGCTGCATAATTAGAAAATTAAGGTGAATGTCTCCAAAAGTAAATTCATTGTCTTCAACTTGTACAAGCAACTCTGTCCAACTGTTTCTCTTAACGATCATGTCTTTTTTCTAATGAAGTGTGCTACCACATGTATTTTTTTCTAATGAAGTGCACTTACTTCAGTTTTCACCCGGACAGTAGACGTACCTGGAACCAACATACAATAATGAAAAGAATTCAACTAAACAAAGGATAGGGACTACTTAGAAGACTACTAGGATCTAATTCAAAACAAACTCATATTATACAAATCTATACTGAAACCTATCTGGACTTGAACTTTGGGGTTCAGGCAAACAATTCAACCTAACTTGTATCCAATCCTTTCAGTACAAAGTCCTCCGGTATATCTTTAAAGTTCCTTATTAAGTAATCAATACTATTATCCACAATGATCTGCAGATTATAACAGTCAAAGAACTTACCGAATCCTGTATTTGTAAATTTCATTGCAAATTATCCTCTTATCCTAACCCATACTGTCAAAGTCACTTTAAAGAAGTCCATCATGCAAATCTTCTTCCCCTTGAAAGGCAGTGGCCAGGAGAACTTTTTTTTTAGAAACAGTTTTTTAATGAAAAAAAAATTCTAAATATCCTGATAATTATGGATATTTTATTTTATTTTTTAAAGTGTCAGATGCAATGAATTTTATAAATTTATGAAAAAATTTACATATTTTATATATTGTAGAATATAAATAAAAATAAGGGTTCAAAAAAAAAAAAAAAAAAGTTAGCGGTTGAACCAAAGAGGTGCTTCAATTAAAAAAAAATTCAAACCTTCTTAAGAATGTCATTAATCATTATATGACTTTAATATTAGTACATACAAATTGATTTTATTTAAGAAAAGAACTATGGTTTTTTCTATGCAAAATTCTTTTAATATTTTCAAGTATCACCACAAGCCTTTTAAACCTCACTTACAAATAGTTGTGCTTTATTAAACAACAATTTGTTCATCGATTGATATTCCACAGTTATCATTGGATTAAGTGACATGTATATAATCTCATTGTGTACTTAATTTATTGGAGACTCTATAATGATGACTTACAATTCAGGCAAAAGTGTTAAACATAGAAACAAAAACACCTTTATACATTATCTTTTTCTTCTACTTCAAATCCTAATTAAATTTTTTTTTATATTGACTAATTATCTTTGACTAAAAAGGAAAGGCAAGGGATTATTATTTAAATAAATTTAATAAATAAATCACAATTTGTTGATGTACAAATTCAATTTAATCATATTTACAAATATTTGTAATAAAGATAAAGGGTGTGCTTCAAATGCAGATTGGAAGATACACAGCAAAGGAAAATGTAACAAGCATATAATTATAATACAAATAAGCAGGTCATTTACATAGATCATAATTACATATTTATATCCCATTTCATGGGTAACAATCTAAATAAAACAACCTGATCACAGGCCTTTTAGTTTTTATGGTTTCAAAATTGTTTTAATACTTCAATATATTATGTAAATAATTCTTGAATTTATTTTTATTAATTTTTTTATTTCTAATAGGGATACCTTGAAAAGTATCTTTCTATAAATATAAATCACCTTTCCTACAAATTCATTTATATTGTATTTAAATTCATCCCTTGCTAATATGTCTGTTTTATTAGCTATTTTCAACACACCAGAATTTTGTTGTCTATCCCTTCATTTTCAATTAGTCCAGAGAGTTATTACATCATTAAGAATGTAGAAATCACAGCATATGGCAGGAAGATATCAAAATGTATATAATGATCAGTTAAAAAATCAATTACTAGTTAATTGATTATTAAAAATAATATAATTCTATTTTAATAATTAATTGGCTGAAATTCAAAGAAAATCACAGAACAAAAGAAAAAAAAAACCTTATGATAGATGTTTTTTTAAAATAATGATATTAATTATGGTATGTAATCTCGTTAAATTTTCTACAAGAAATGCAAAGGGGGCCAGACAAAAATCTTACTACTTCAGCCGGGAATCGAACCCGGGTCTCCTACTTCCCGGACAGGTATTCTGACCTGTACACCACTGAGGCAGATTAAATATCTTTCTAATCCCTCAGTGGTGTAGGGGTCAGCATACCTGCCTGGAAAGTAGGAGACCCAGGTTCAATTCCCGGCTGAGGTAGTAAGATTTTTTTTTTTTCTGGTCCGCTTTGCATTTCTTATGTTAGATGTTATTTTTTTTTTTTCAAGTGGCAGTTGAAGTTATTTTGCTAACTCCTTCACATATTTCATTAGTTCCAATTTTTAGCTTAAAGGCGGAAGTAAATATATGGATAGGCATCAGAAAGAGAGAGAGAGAAAAATAAGACACCTAAAATACTTTGGCATTTAACAATAAATAATAGTAAATAATGATATTACAGTTTTGATAAATAACTCATTTACATTTTATAGTATAATTAATTCAATTATATATTTCTTTTCTTAGCAAGAAATTGCCAATTTTTTTTTATACCGTGGTTATATTTTAATATGGTGTACGGGATAGATACTAGATTTATATAGTTACTTGATTTAAATAGGTTTATGATAGATAACCATGCTCACAAAATTTGATAGAAAAAGTAATTAAATAGTTTTAATTAGAGGCTGAATGCAAAATATTTACAATACATTCATAGTATTTTGATAAATAAAAGAATACAAGTTAGTAAATAATTTCTTATTCATCTATTTATTATTTCTTAAAATATGAATGTGTCCTTTTTAGTTATTTTGTTGGCTTTAAGAAGGCTGTAAATCATATAGTAATATTTGCTTTCTAAAGTATAGAAATTAAAAAAAAAGAGAAGTTCACACTTTATTGGGGTAAGAACCTAATGTATTCAAATTTACTGAGATCAAACACACAGGACTGGGCTAACCCAGAACCCTTGCAAGAGGTAATTGTTATTTCAGATAATTGAATTTAAAAAATTAGAGAATTTTGTCCTGTTGTACCAATATAATTTTAATAATATAATTGCACCAAAATAATTGTAGTTTCTTTTTTGAAAATCAATGAAATAATTTGAAGTGGTGGTTAACCTGAAATCTGATTATTAAAAGACAAATTTTCTGAAGTTCAAATGGGCCTAATTTCTATTAAAATGCAGCATAACACAGCATAGCATGTAGAACTCAAACAATTATTAATATTATAAAAATATCAGTCGTAAAGATAAAATAATATAAGTGAACTAGCAAAATTGGCTGAATGAGAACTCTTTAATTGAAAGAATATCAGCAATAGGTGTGAGGTTTGATCAGAAACCCAACCCATAACTAAAAATATTTCTCAAATTTCAGGGGCTATAATTTTCTTTAGGGTTCAACAAACTTAGAAATCAAATTTAAAATGGACATTTAAGTATGCATAAAATAAACTATACAAATACATGTATATAATTGTATAATTATACAATTAGTTTCACCAGGAATGAGTCTTTATTTATTTATAAAATTTTTATTTAAAACATTTTCAGGGTTCAGCAGTGAGATGCTTGAAAATTAATAAATCTATTGCTTAGCATTATTTCGACAGGATTCATGAATTATTCAATAATTTATTGTAATTCATAAATGAAGCTTTAGAAGTTGGGATTACATGCTATAGAAAGTTCAAATAGAAATATTCACTATTTACAATGCTGAGGTATTCATTTACTTTACACATTATTGTGTGAGATTTGAAGTATTTAATTTTATTTATTCATTTAATGTGTGTGTGTTTATATATATAATGTATACATACATATAATGTATAAATGAAATATATGTATATGTATATGTATATGTATATGTATATGTATATGTATATGTATATGTAAGAATGGGGAATAAACATTATTTACCTACTCAAGCCCAGTCTTCTTATTTAGGAGTACCCCCTCTACTGACTCCCTCACTCTGGAGTATACTATGCAGCTTAGTGTGTTTCTCTTTCTTGGACATCTTTCTCTACTCCTTCTTCCTCCATTTACCTCCGTTCTAGCAGACATTTCTTCCTCTGTGTTCTGTATGCCTGACTTTTCTTAGTTTCTCCTTACGGATCTATATTTTTGCTGGAAAGTCCAGCTATTGTCTTTCATCTCCCTCTAGTTCCCTCCATCTTCTAGTTCTTGTGAGTGATCCTCGTGTAAAGAAATATAGGTGCTTAGGGGAGAAACTACATTCCTTCAATTTCAATAATGGACAAAAAAAAAATCAATAAAATTGTCTTAAGAAAACACTGACATTCACTAGTAGTATATGGAAACTAAGGGGCTATTATT
The DNA here is from genome assembly GCA_000696205.2 of Oncopeltus fasciatus. Classification (NCBI taxonomy): domain Eukaryota; kingdom Metazoa; phylum Arthropoda; class Insecta; order Hemiptera; family Lygaeidae; genus Oncopeltus; species Oncopeltus fasciatus. The sequence continues at coordinate 506,687 of KZ806996.1, forward strand.
AAAAAATTAAAGGTTTTTGTTACATAACATATGATAGGAATGAGAAAAGGAAAATTGGTTAACAATATCGAGAAAAATAAAAGTCTGGTTTACTCCGTGGAATGGTTGTGTTTAGCAATTCTTGTGGAACAGAGCGATGGCAAATTGAATAAAAAGAGAGCATAATCAAAAAGCAAACCATGTTCCTGTACTCAGTGAACACCTTAAACATTAACTTATATACTTGTAAAGCAATGTGAGCACTGGGAGAATAAATGGATCATCTCTAGACTTTTTACAAAAAATCATAGTCCATAAGAAATACTAAATAAAGAAACATATATGAATGGGTGTGTGCTTGCCTGCTAATCTGCTTGTGTGTGCGATCATGTGTATGTGTGTTTTTGTGTTAATGAATAAATAACAGGAAGACAATATCATTCTTTAGGTCCCTTAAATAAGGGCTGGAATGATTTATACTTTATTCTGAATGTATGATTTATTTTACAGTGTGTAAAATATCTAAAAATATTTATCTGGGGCGCCAGGCTAGCTCAGGGGATCCGTACGGGTCTTGCAATCCTGACGCCGCGGGTTCAAATCCCGCCCAGGTCAATCTTTTATTTATAATATAGAAGCTTGGCCTGAGCCATGGGTGTTTAGAATGGGGTGGCAACCTGTAGATAGCCCCTCCCTCCAATGACCCTTAGTGGTTGCAAGGGAGGCTAACCCAGCAAAAAAAAAAA
>KZ806996.1:520830-549106 GCA_000696205.2 Oncopeltus fasciatus
TAAGCCGAAACGTCGGCAGATAATCCTTTATTAAAAAATACATTTTTTAAATTTGTGTTTTTTGGATCTACCTTGACCGAACCCCAACTAAAATCATCTAAGAATTAGGAAGCAATTATCTGTAGCCTACCAGGGAAGAAACATTCCTACAAAAGTGTCATGAATACCAGGAAAGATATTTTTCTGCATAAGTATTAACTTTAATACATCTTCAATTGTTATCAATGCTCTAAATTTCATAATATATTGTTTGAAATTACTTTATATAGAAATAAATAAAAATAATTTAGAAAATTTAATAAAAACTATTTTTAGTGATACTCTTGAAAGAAACAGTGTAAAAACATTGGCCTTAAATTAAATGATTCATTGACTATGAAAATTAACTGAAATTAAGCAGAGTGGCACTCAATATATGAACCAGTGACCCTTCACCCAGTTTTGGGACCTGGCAGTGGCAGTGAAATATCTGATTTATCTAAAAACTATAAGAGTATTAAATTAAGGCTTAAAGTTTTAATAAAAATTGGAATAACTGAAAGACTGTAACACCTATCAATGTGGAGTTTTTCTCCTAACAAAAATGAAATTCCACATATTCCATTAACTTTTGTTATAACTCATATCTCTCTGCTTATCATTGATGGTTTTTAAATTTATATTATTTACTTTTTTTTTTTCTACTATTTTAATCATACAGTAATTTTATCTTATCTAGAGGCCAAAATATTTTTGTAGCAATAAAATACAAAGCCCACTATTCATAACTGATTATTGAAATTTATTCTTATAATCTATATTAATAGCTAAAAGATAGAGGTTACTAGAAACATAAAATTTAAAATCTTTGCACATTTTTTCTTATTTATTATTACTGAGAAATTATGTATAAAGAATAAAAGGTGGAAGCAATCTTTTACTATTTTGAAATGAAGTATACATATGGTTCAAAAAAGCATATTTAAATATATTTTTTATAACAAATAATCTATAGTAATTTTTAATGTTTTAAAAACAATTTTATTAATAATAATTTTCAAGTTGTATTATTTAGAGGGAATAGAAGGACTATGAAAACTAACTGAAATTAAGAAGAGTGCCACTCAATATATGAACCAGTGACCCTGTGTTGGGACCTTTTTCACTTAATGACTCCCAGTAACATTTAATAAGCTGTAATGAATAAAATTTGGATTTATTAAGGTAATCAGAGAAGTTTTTTTTATTACTAAACTTTTATTTATTTATTACATTCTGTTAAATTAAAACATTGTGTAATTTGATCACCACAATGAATTTAAAAAAAAATGACATTCAATGTCAATCACATGAGGAGAGAAGGTGACCAATGACAACACACTCAATTTATTTACAGATTATGTCCCCAGGAGGTCATAGGGCCATCTTCGTTTCAGTCAACAGGGAGGGTTGTAGGGGTTGGAGTTGGAAGACATGGTCTGTGCTAGTGGATTAGGATGGTATGGCAGTTTACTGTGGAAAAGGGTGAAGCGGGAAGAAATGATAAACGATGAGGAATATTAAGATCGTGGTGAAGGGATGAATTGGATACATTTGTTGGAGCATTTGCAATTATTCTCAGGGCTTTCGATTGAAAGGACTAGATTATTTAGATGTTGGAAGGCTTGGTGGCACCCTAGATTTCTACTCCATAAGTCCAGATGGGTCGTAATAAGGTTTTGTAAATCGCCAGTTTGTTTTCTATCGTGATAGGATTTCTTATTCATGAGTCTGTATAGAAGTCCATATCGCTGATTTAGATCTTGTCTTTTAATTTTAATATGTTCTCCCCTTGTAAGTCGTGAGTCAAGATGGAACCCAAGGTAACGAACGGAATTTGAATATGGTAAAGGAATATTGTTAAATTTCACCATTTCAGGGAAGTTTTTCTTTCGCAGTTGGAAATTAACTTGAACGTATTTTCTTCATTGATTTGTATTCTCCATTTGCCATACCATTGTTTGATTTTTTTGAGGTGATCTTGTAGGTTTATAGAAGCAGTTTTAGGATCGGGATGGGAGGATAGGATAGCTTTGTCATCCCCAAATAGAGCTAAGAGGGTACTTGGATGGGTAGGGATATCAGCAGTGTAGAGGATAAATAGGATAGGTCCAAGCACCCTACCTGCTTTCACTTGGTAGACATTGGAGTAATCTAATCCTTGCTGAACCCTAAAGAAATGGTTGGATAAGGAAGACTTAAGGATAAGGTGAGTGTTACTAAGAAGTATGGATTTCAGTTTAAACAGAAGACTACTGTGCCAGACTCTATCAAATGCTAGGGAAACATCCAAAAAAGCTCCTGGGCAGTATTCTTTGCGCTTAAGGGAAGAGGAAATGTAGTCTATGACGCTAAACACTTGCTGGACAGTAGAATGCTTACTTCTGAAGCCGAACTGATGATGTGGGAGAATATTGAAGGGTTCAATGGAAAGAATCATTCATTTTAACAGTATTTTTTCAAAAACCTTTGAAAGTGTAGGAAGGAGACTTATAGGACGATAGGATGAGGGGTTATGTGGTGATTGGGAAATAGTATTATATCAGGATATTTCCAGAGGAGAGGGAAGTGGGTAGTTCTGAATATGCAATTATTAATGTAGGTCAAGAATACAATTGCCTTCTTGGAAAGATTACAGAGAATTTGGCCGGTGATTAATAATATCCGGGTGATTTGGGCTTAGGCAGACGAGAGATGACCTAGGAAAGTGTTACTGCCTTGAGTGGTAAAGACAAAGGTAATGGCATGTCCAGAGAATCCTCAGTCTCCATTGTATTAGACTGGTCTAAGGGGTCTAAATGAGGAGTAAATATTTGCTTGAGGTGCTGGGCAAACATTTCGGCCTTGTCTTTGTCAGAAGAAGCCCAGGAACCATCTCCTCGGCCCAAGGGGGTAGAAGCTTCATGGCTCTTAAGGATTCAGCGAGTAGCAATCCAGAGTGATTTGTTACCTGCTGAGAGGGCAGACAGATATGCATTAAAGGCCTCATTTTGTAAAACACCTAATTTTTGTTTTACGAGTCTGGAAAGATGGTTGAAGTCTTTGCGGTCTGAATTTTCTGTGGTGTCTATATTTTTGGAACAATGCTCTTGAGTGGCGTTTCGCTATGATGAGCTGTTTAAGCAAATCCGGGTGTGGTTTTTAGGACAGTGTCATCTAGATCATCTGAGTTTCTTAGAGAAATTCCGAGGTCAAGTGACTCTTCTATGAGAGTTCTAAACAAGGCCCAGTCGACTGGGCCATTAATGAGGGAGGGAGGTAATTGTTTTGGAATAGAAATCAGGAATAACGTAAGAAGAACTGGGCTGTGGTCAGAGGAGAGTTTGTTTAAGTTCGAAACGGAATAATGAAGAGGAGAAAGGTTTCTGCAAAGGAAGAAGTCTAGGATGTCAGGAAGGCAGTTAAAGTCAGAGGGCCCATAAGTTGGAGAGGAAGGACTAATTGTGCTGAGGTTTTGGTATGATATCGCATTATACAAAGCACAGCCATGGGAGTTGGTGGTTCTCGATCCCCATTGCAAGTGTTATGCATTATAGTCTCCACTGGCTAGGAAACGGGGACCAAGGTCTTTGAGGAAAGTGGAAAATTCTGGTGTAGTGATTGGCATATTTGGAGGACAATACACTGCTGAAAGTGTCATAGGATGAGAGGGTGTGGAAATAGACAATGATTTTGATTAATCACCACTCTGTGGAAGTGGAGGGTAGGATGTAATGGGTATAGGATTTCTTGATAAGAAGTGCAGTTCCACCATGAGCTCGTCCGTCAGGATGGTCTGTCCTATAAGTGTGCTAGCCAGCAATTTTTAGGTTATTTCGTTTAGTCAGTCGGGTTTCTGTCAGTAATACTATTTCTACATTTTTGTTATCGAGTACTAGTTTGAGTTCATCAGTGTGCGTCCGAATGCCGTTAGCATTCCATAGGAGGATAGTAAAGGAATTCTTGGATTGGGGAATCATAGTGTAGGAGTTGGTAGGGTAGGTCAGTAGGGATATGAGTGGAGAAATGAGGGAGTTAAGTTGTGAGAAGAAGGAGTGAAATAAGGTGTACAGATCATTTGATAAGGGCGAAGTCGGGAAGTTGGGGATAGTGGGTCGCTCCCTCTTGGGTGGGGGATGGGCTTGTGGTAAAATATTGCTCACATAATGGAGTTCTGAATTGGCGGTGAGAGGAGGGATGTGTGAGATAGTTGATATACGTGGTTGAGGCTGAGACGAGGTCTGTGGCTAAGGTTGCTGTTGCTGGTGTCTATTTCGAGATAGAGATCTAGCCCTGGGTTGTGGGTCCGCCTGAGTGGGTTTCTCTGTTTTCTGTTCTTGGATGACAGATCGATGAGAGACACCTGGCTGGACAATTCTTGATGGAGGGCGCAAGTTTAGGGTTGCAGGTTGCTGCGATGATACTTGTTGATTGTATACTTTTCGTTTGATCTGCTTGTATGTATCACAGCCCCTGTAGCTGACAGGATGGTTTTTGGAGCAGTGGGCACAAGTAGCAGGTTCCTCTCGTCTTTTTTGGAAGTTGCTGGTGTGATACGGACCGCCACATTTTACGCACCGCGGTTTATAATTGCAGCCGGCTTTAATATGCCCAAATTGTTGGCAATTATAGCACTGGAGTACCTCTTTTTTTTTTTACATAGGGCCTCTCAACTTTGATGATTGTTTGGCACAGTGATGAAATTGAATATATTTCTTGAATATTGGGTGTTTTTTCAAGATCAACAAAAAACAGTAGTAGGGGTGACATCAATCAGAGAAGTATAATATCAAAGAATTAAAATTCTTTTTTATTTAAGTAATATAGATGACTTTTATTTTTTAATATAAAGCTATTATAAAGGCAGTATGTTTATGAAAATAACAAAGAATATATAGTTTTAAAAAATTGCTATCTATATTTTCCATTAGCAAAGGTTTGTATATTTACTGCCACTAACTTTCTTGTAATTGTCAACAAGTAAAATATTATAGAATTTTTTTTAATTCTANCATATATATATATAACATATTTACCGTATATAATCATTTCAATTCCCTAAAACGTGTTTAATCAACATAAAGGTGATAGAAATATTTTGTGACCAACAGTCACCCACTTATTAGAGTACTTTAAAAATATAGAAATTGAAATCAACAAACCGCGGGGTTTTCCTCGTACTTATTGTCGTGGACATTTTACGACCCTTTGCTTTTCTAACAGACTGTTAATCAAAATTTATAGTTAACGGAAATTATAGTTTTCCAATTATGTCGTGGGGCTTATAAAAGGAGGGTTTTTTTTTTTTTTTTCCAGGGTGTTAGACCCAAGCACCCTTTAGCAGAACATTCAATTTGATATCCCACTATCCAGAAAACTTGATTGGTCAATTTCAGAAGGACAATAGAAATTTGAAAGTATCAATTACAGCTTTTCATAAAAAAAGAAGTCTTCTGTAATCTTCTAGACATCCTTGGGGGATATGTGCAAAGAAGATTGCCAAGATCAAATGAAAATTAGTATTATTTTTTTTTATTTTTTTTTAAACCATCTATATATCGCCAATAGGCTCGCTATTTCATAAACATCAATGAGGCCATGTTTAAGCTTATTGAAGACATTCCAACGTGACGTACTTTTCTCTATTTTTATTTGGGGGGGGGGGGGGGGATAATCATTCATTCATCATAATGAAGTCACAGCATTAGCATGTTAAAACTATTATAGTAATCGTCAAAGAGTATCAGTGAATAAAAAAAGTAACTAAAACCACAACCAAGTTTAGAAAGGCATTGAATATTCATATAATACCAAAAGTTAGGCCTTTTACTCCTGAGTTAGGCTGATAGAGATTTCCTTAAAGAAGTTATAAACTAATTTAAGCGAAAGTAATTTAAATTTAGAGATACAAACAAGCTTAAGTTCGACGGAGATGGGACTAAGTATAATTATTAAAAAATACTGAAAATTAATTCTGTTATTCTTAGGGATACCAAAATACAAATAGCAGTCAAGTAGGCGTAAACTAAGAGAATTCATCGGTAGGTGAATATTTGAATGCAAAATTTCTCCCACATGTGATTCATGTAGAATATATCTTTTATCAATAAATAAAACTTGGACTGTTTCATTGGCATGTTATCGAAAAACTTATATAGGCATTTGAGAAAATACCCCGATTTCGTTCGATGACAAATCTCCCCTTCTATTTATTTTCAAACAGGACAAGTCAAATTTCATTTAATAAACAAATAATTTCGGTTTATAAACCTAAAATTATAATTTACGTACAGGAAAACCATTTCTCCTTGTTCAATTTCACTGTTAAACTCATTCAATAAATAAATGTGCGTTTCGTTTCAATAATATTACGATCGAAAATTTCAAAAAGTCTGTCTTGATATCCCCTTAATAGCTACTTCAAGTTTTTAACATTTATAAAGAAAATCTGGACTATTAGCACTTAAGGAATACGGTAAAGAGTTAAAAGAAGGATTATTTCCATTTAATGTAAATTCTATTAAAATTTTCTTTCAAATAATTGATGCTTAATTTCATTCCTATTTATTTAATTATTTTATACTCATTGTTAACACTATCAATATTTATTCTTACTTTACTAGCATCAAATTATTAATGAAAATACAATTGGAGCATTATATTAGACAAAAACTGTGATCAAGAAAATGAATGAATTCAACTTCTGTAAGAAGAATAAACAAGGCGTTCTCATGTTTAGCTCAATCAAAACAGATGAAACATAAAACTATCAATATATTGAATCACTCAGTTAATGAAATATTTCATAAACAATATAAAAAATGTATTTAAATTATAAATTTTTAGCTCAATCAAAACAGATGAAACATAAAACTATCAATATATTGAATCACTCAGTTAATGAAATATTTCATAAACGTTATAAAAAATGTATTTAAATATGCTTTTTTGAACCATATGTATACTTCATTTCAAAATAGTAAAAGATTGTTTTCACCTTTTATTCTTTTACATAATTTCTCAGTAATAATAATAAAGAAAAGATGTGCAAAGATTTTAAGTTTTATGTTTCTAATAACCTTTATCTTTTAACCTGATTTACAGTGTTAGTTAGTTATTAATATAGATTATAAGAATAAAATATAATAATCAGTTATGGATAGTGAGCTTTGTATTTTATTGCCACAAAAAATAATTTGGCCTCTAGATAGAATAAGAGAGATAAGAGTTATAACAAAAGTGAACGGAATATGTAGAATTTCATTTTTGTTAATAGAAAAACTCCACACCGATAGGTGTTACAGTCCTTAAGTTATTCCAATTTTTATTAAAACTTTAAGCCCTTATTTAATACACTTATAGTTTTTAGATAAATCAGATACTTCACTGCCACAGGCTCAACTCTAATTCAAATTTCATCTAAATCAGAGAAGAAATTTTCAGTTTATAATTGTATAGTTGTTACTTCACTAAATCAGTTATTTAATTAAACATGGGTAATTCAATTTAAATAGACTCTGATAATCCAAAACAAAATATATTTCTTTTAGACAGAACCTTGGAGATATGACAAAATATGGATTTAATATATTTGTTAAGAGTGAACAAACACCAGGTAGTTCGATGTAATTATTAGATTTTTAAAGTGATTTTAAACAACTAACACCCTTATAGTCTGAAAAAGCTTATGTGAAACCAATAACCAGATAAGTAGACAACAAGTAATAACTGGTCGAATTTAAATCTCAAATATTATCAAAATCAGTTGTCATTTCCCTAAATCATCTTGCCAATAAGATTTTTTAAATTTAATTTTTGGATTCTATAGGTTTTGAAAAATAAGATATCAAAATTAGAGAGTTATGATGTAGATTTTTCAAGTCAATTTAAGAGGGCAAAATAAAGGTTGTGGAAAATCTTATGTATCTTGTATTCTTTATTCATTGTAACTGACACTTAACAATTAAGAAATTTGCATTTTCGAACTAATGAAAACCCTCAAGCCATTTTGTTCACGTTCTAACATATATATGCACTAATAAAATAATTTAGTAAAGCTAAAACAGTAAAATTAAAACAAATAAAAAGTTATGGTACATTTTGTTATGGAAATATTTTATTCTAATAATGAAATAAAATTTGGACAGTACAGAACATACAATCACTATGTTCAAAACATAGATTTCATTAGAGTCTATGGTATATGGCAGATAGTTTATTTAAAAATAAATAAATAAAATAAGAAGTCCTCTTGTTGAAAACAAATTTATTTTAATCGCTACTTACGAGATAAAAACCTCTACTCACATATATGTACCCAAATATTCTGCCATATTAAACTCAATCTAATTATTCTCAATCAGACAATTTCTAACATACCTCTTCAATAAAAAATAATGTGATATATTAATAAATAATTTTTGAAAAAAATTTTTTTATCAGAGAAGTCAAGTTCAATTTCTACTTAGCTGATTTAGTGTAGTTAAAGAGAAATGCATAATTTCATAAATATTCAAATGAACACAATTTAAAGGATTAAAAAATAGAAAATATACACACAAAGTTAGTCAATTGTATTTAAGTTAATAAAATCACAATACTAAATGATTTGATATTATTAAAAAACAAACAAAAAAAAAAACAATGACATTATTAGAAAAAATTATTTTAATGGTATGTGCTCAGACTTACAGTGAATAGTACACAAGCTATTGGAAAGTAACCTTCGTTGTACTACCAGGATGCAGAACTGTGCAATAAACACTGTATTATAAATCCAGAAAGTTTTTGAACTACACAAATTGTTACTTCATTTAAGTCCATTCTGCAGTATTTCACAAGGTGACTCATGTTAGTCATTCAAGTTCAGACAAGTAAAAATGTTCCTGTGATTGTCTTTCAGGTTGCTCAAAACACAAATTTGGAAAGTTTTGGTTAACGATGACCTTAAGGAAGTGGTTTCGTAACAAAAAGTTATTAACTTCAGAATGATGATTAACAAGTTTTAGAAAAATATGCAAATTAATTTAATTGTGAACAGAAATTGGTGATTTAATTTGAAAAATAAAATTGTATTATAATGAGTTATATACCTGAGACTTTTATAATTAGTCCAACTTACTAACTAGGATTGTTTTCAGGGAATCCATTATCTTTTAAGAATTAACCTATAAAGTAGAGATCATATCTATTCTATAAATTAATTAAATGGAGAGTTTTTTGACTGCAGATATTATTATTATTAGATGATTTTAATCTAATAATCTATAAATTAACCTTTGTGCTGATAACAACCCCATGTCCATTCTAATTGTTGGGTAATAAAATATGGGCAGATTACAACAATTAGTCTAGTTCACAAATTTCCTAGACAAAATTTTGCCTTTCAAAACAGAGATTCCTCAACTGCTCAAGAGAGAAAAAGTAGTGACTTCTAATCTCAATCTGATTTTTATTATAATTCTGAGACAGTACTAAAAGGCAGATAAAATTCTTTACAAACACATAAGCACACTAAAATATGAGTGGCCAAACTGAGCTCTAAAAAAACTAAGTGATTTGCAAAAGAAACCTTAGTTTTGGACCATTCTATTTGTAAGTTTGCTATTGACTTTAATAGTCATTGTTAACCAAAAATTTCAGCAATTGACCATGCTTCACTCTACACAGTGCATTTTGTCATATGACAGAACTTTTTAATAGTAAAAATATTTACAGTATTTTAATATTTTTACAAATATTTCATTAAAGAATTTTTTGAAAAAAAATAAATACTTGAGATGAATAACCTAAGTCAATTAAAGAAATGCTTGTGACTTTAAAGTTTTAACAAATAAATTTAATAAACGACATCCTATGAAAATAATAATGGTACTATTTGGGAAGAGCCAAGATATTCTTTGAACTGAGCGAGCATTTCAATGAAGCTAATTTTCAGAGAAAAGAAGAGTAAAGAAAAATCCAATTATTTCTTGTAGCACTCAGATTCCATGGTCCCCTTTAAAAAAAAATAAAATCATGGTCATACATACTTAACTTTCAGCAAACATATTTTAAGACTTCAAACACCACAATATTTATTCCTCACAAAAATAATATAAAATTCAGCCATCCACATAATAAACATTGATCCAAAGTTCTATTTACAAAAAAATGCACAGAAACTTATTTTTGAAAGAAACATTCACTAAATTTTTGCTGAAACGATACTAAGCCATATACGACTAGGGCAAAGTCTTTATGATTATTAATGTCTTGTAAAAACAATTATTGTCAATGAAAATGCAATTATTCTGCTTTTTCTATTATTGGGTTGTGGCTGACTATAACAGTTTCCTATATCCATTAACTTGCTTAATATTATCATCACCTAAGACTTAAAAATTTGAGATGATTAGAATAAATTTTTAATGACATTTCAAACAAATAAAAAATTCGCCCACTTAAGAGATTTGTTCGCTCAGCTCAAAAGACTTCTCAAGCACAACTTCTTTCATAATTTAATTAAAAAGTTTTTTCTCTAAAGAGAATATGTGATTTAAAGCATTAATTGCAGCATTTATCCTGAAGACATGTATCTTTAATGGAAAGAAGGCTTTTTGAAATCCTATAAAACAAAAATTATTTCAAAAACTGGGAAAGTTTATAAACTTTAAAATTTTAACTCCGGCAAGGTATTTTTTATATATGAACAACAAAGCTCTTGGGGATGTCTTGTAATCATCCCTCACACCCTTTTTTTAAATAGATAAATAAGAAATCATGCACATATTAATTTTTTAATCAATTTTATTCTTTAGAAATAGCAGTGTCTACCAAATTGAAGTTTTGACTCACAAAATAAATAATCAAAATAGTGAATAATATTTAGAAAGACAAGTGCTTTAGGCTTCTATAAACTTCATATCGTTTGATTTCATTCTCGAGCAATCAACTAACCCATGCATGTAAATTTCTTCAGAAATAATTACTTACATAAATACTTTTGCAGTAATGGAAGAATATGACAAATAAAGATAAGTTTGTGAGAAAGAAATGACTATTTAGAAGAAAGCTTAATAGTCATCTTCGTAATCATATTCTTGATGTCCACCAAATCTGACTGTTCCAGTCATTGCAGGAACTTCAACTTCCCAAAGAAAAAATAATTAAAATTTATTTTTAAAAGAAAATTATTAGACTTGCAATAGGAAAAGGCTTATAATTTATTATTAAGTATACTCTAGGAAATAGGATTTTTAAATTAGCCCAAGTTTACATTGAAAGTCTAATAAACTACAAATAAGTTTGATTAAAGTATAAGATAGGCTTGAGCAACACATGAATAATTTGAATATTATTGTAATAAAACACACTTAGTCCATTTATTAATATAGTGTAAAATGTCAAACATTAAAAATATATCAGTGGCAACTTTGATATGAGACACAGCGTTTCCTACACAAGACTTTAATCTACTCAGTACGTTAGACAAATAATCTATAGATGTTATAGTGAAAGTGCATATAAAACAGAAATTGATAATTTTGTAAAATATGATCCAGTAGATTCATTATTAGCCCTTGTTTGGGAAAAAATAAGTGAATATCTAATGAATATTCAAAAAATATAAAGTAGTACTTGTTCTTAGGTACTTTAAGATGATCTCTAAAAGCTTGAAACTTGTTACTGTTTAGTTGATACAGCAAAATAGGCACAATAGGCTTTGAACTAATATCAAGATATGGTACAAATTTATTGCGAACTCAAGCCTTTCTTGAAAAGTTAATAACAAATAGATTTTTTTAATAATCTTACCTCTAGAGTCATGAGAGTAGCCATAGTCATCATTTACACCTAAAAAAAAAAATTATTAATTAGAGAGAGAGAGAGAGAGAGAGAGAGAGAGAGAGAGAGAGAGAGAGAGAGAGAGAGAGAGCAGTAGAGAGAAAGGGAGTGAGAGGGATGGAGAGAGATAGAAAGAGAGGGATCAGTAGAGAGGAAGGGAGAGTGGCAGGGAGGAAGGGAGAGGGAGAGTGAGTGAGAGCGAGCGAGGGAGAGAGATAGAGAAAGTGAGAGGGAGAGGATGGACAAAGAGAGAGAGCGGGAGAGAGAGAGAGGGAGAGAGAGTGAGAGGGAGTGGTTGAGAGAAAGAGAGGGGGGAGGGAGTGAGACTGTCATTACNAATTTCCTCACTTGTAGGAAACTAACACTAGGTCATGTGTAGATATTCTTCAATTTTTGTTATTTTCTCACTCAATGTAGTGACTCTTGTTTATACTTATTACCCTTTACTATCAGTAGAAAAATATGGACTCTGAATGAAGCTTTTTTGTTTCAAAATATACTGTGGGAGTCCAACCCAAGTCGGTCGGGATTTTCTACAAATACCTATAATCGCATAGCTAATGACTGTCAACTTCACATCAACTCCTAATTGTGAAAGAATTCATTCATCAATTTGCAAATTAAGAAATGACACATAGGAGTAAGGGGTAAAACCTGAATTGTCAAAATGGTTTCTTAGTTTTTTTTTCTTTTCTTTTTTTAATGCAAAACTCGTGGTTCATGATAAAAGACAGCTTTTCAGACTATTTTACTAAAATTGAACCATTAGGAGCGGTTGTTTATCTCAATTCTTAAATTTTGAAAATACTGCTTTTGGTTTCTTACCAGTGGGAGATATGGCAACTCTGCCTGCATGATCAGGAGAGGGTGAGATGTGAGGGGATGGCTGAGGTCGAGGGACAGTGGGTGTGGAGGAGGCTGGAACTGGAGGGTGAGTAGCTCTCCAGTAGGCCTCTAAATATTCAGCTATGTGCTCACAAGCCTCCTCCAGCTGGTTTTCATCCAAAATCACATCAAACATCTCTGTTGGACATTGGGCCAACTTCTCGGCAGCAACCATTTGCACATTGAGGTGCCGTGCCTGTGACTTCCCCCGTGACTTGATTAAACGCTGCAGTACCTGAAAAATAGCATACATATCTTTAACAACCTTTGCATAAGAAAAAGTATTTTCTTAGATTTGGACTTCAGTTCAACTAATTAGTGACATATAGAGCAGTACAGGTGAAAATAACTAACAATTATTATCCTGAAAAACATATTAGATCTCAGTACTATTCATGATATATCAATTTCCAACATTTACTCATTTAGCCTTTTACAATTAAAAAGTTCAAGTATAAGTAAGTAAAAATTAAATTTTGAAATAATCTCAATTTGATTTATTTCAACAAATCATTTGACATTATTACAGAATACCTAAAAATAGGTTGAAATAGATATAACCAAAACATTTTTAAAGATTGACAAAATACAATTTTGAATGAATATTAATAATTTAATTTATGACTTATTTCAAGTGGGACATTCTATGGAAGTCCGAATCGACCAACAATAAACTGCGAAGAATTAAGGACACCACCAAGGAGTGGTCCACATCGAACTGAGAAAACAGAAGAGAAGAAGTCGTACTAACCAGACTTAGAATAGGTCACACCAATCTTACCCACGTGCATCTAATCACTAAAGATCATCCGCCAATATGCCCTAAATGTAGCTCTCAAATGAGCATTCAACATTTCATCGAGGAATGCCCATATTACACTAATCTATTTACATGTAAAAACCTCCCAAGACAACTGTCGGCATCCCTGGTAAACCATGAATCCAATGTAGCCAAACTTATGTGTACTTTAAGAGAAACAGTCTTATATGAAAAAAATAACCCCCCCCAACAAAAACATTTAAAATAATGGATAACAGATTTAACTCTAGATAAACCCCAACAGTCAAGGTGTAATAACCATGATGTTGATCGCCCTATAACCTGATCCTAATCCCTAATTTAATTTATGTTTCCAATACTTTATACTACAATGAATGAGTAACTTGTTTCCCCACTGTAATCTTCACTCTAACATCACCTCCCTAATCCAAATATTTATTTGTGATAACGTATTGTCGATATTCATATACTCACATCAACAACTGTATTTATATTTACATTAAACTTTATACAATGATACTCTAAGTAAATTTATCCATGATAAGGGTGCTAAATTCATTACTTCAAGCCATTTTTGAGAACTATATTAAATTTTTTAAATATCCATGTTAAAATGTCCCACTTTGTTGAATGGCTTTCCAATCTACTGGAGCTGTCTTAAGAATTTGTTCAAGAAAAAGGGATTAACTTCAATGAAATATTCGATTCAATCCTTTTTTCCAACAGTAAGCAGAACAACTTCGAACATATTGAGTCAAAAGTAAAATACTTTATACAATAGTGCTAATGATAATAGTGAAAATGAATAAAAAGTAAACATTACTAATTTATATTGCAAGAAGTAGTAAAAAGTTAAAAATTCTCATTAAAAATAAATTTTGGCTGTTCCTTCACACAAAAAAGATTTTTATTTTTCATAATGAATATTTCATCATATAATGCTATACTTTAATACAAAATTTAATATTATTAGAAATAAATCTATGAGGCATATTATGGGTATCGGTTTCTCCTATTCAACAATTGGATGTTTTACGAGGTTTAGATATCACAATTTTAAATCCTACCAACATAATTTTGTTAAATAAATTAAAACTAAGCAATATTGATGGAAAGATTGTAAAATAGGGCAATTTTTAATAAATCACTAAAGCCAGGCTCATCAATTAGATTTTCAAGGAATATTATTGATTTTAAGCATCTAACTAGTTTTAGCAGCTCCAATGAACTCAAAAGATCATATTATTCAACAAAGTGGTCCAATGTTATTAGAAATTTAAAGAAAATATATAATGTGTAATTATTGGCAAAGAAAAATAATTAAAAAAAATGCAAGGGAAAATATGAGACAAAACCTTGTTTTTGTGGCTTTAAGCAATTTTAGGCAAGATTTAGGAGGTCAAGAATATCTATGTATGTGTGCGGGTACGCTTATTAATCACTAAAATATCTCATTCTTGAAAGTATTTGAGTAAAAATTAATCATTATTTTTAGTGCATATTACTTAATTAAAAAGAAGGCTTTTCATATAAAACTTTGTTAAAAATATCTTTTTTATCTAGCTTAATCTTTCCTTTAGATTTTTTTTTTTTNCCATTACAAAATATCTCACTTTCACCAGTAAAGTCCATAGCGCTAAAGTTGCGTAAATTAAGTTCTTTTCTCTCACTTCAATATAACCTACATTATTTAAGGGTCATTGATTACCATTATCTTAAAAGCCGAAGAGAATATTCAGGCGGTACCACACAACCGTCCAAGTAAAGTCTAAAACATAGACCTTATTAGCGCTTTTTGTAAAAATTAAATTAAAAAAATTAAATTAATAATTTAAAAGTAACAATATAAAAAGTAAAAAGGGGGTCTATGTTCATGAGTTAAGGAGGGGAGTAGAAAATAGACATCAATATATTTTCATATCTCTTCATATTTTCATTTATTCTGTTACCCCTAAAATTATATGTATATATGTGAGTGTGTGTGTGTTACTTTAAAGTTTTAAAGTATTAATTAATGCTACACAGTTAGTATTAAAGTAATTATGGTAGAAGATAATTTTAAGCATGTTTTTCAAAATAATAAGAATTTTCCACAATTAGTAGTCTATATTTCTTTTAATATGAAACAAAACTAAAACGTTATCTACTAAGAATAATTTTTTTAATTAAAAAATAATAGTCCCTTCAAAAATCCTTCCTTTTCAGTAAACAAAAAAGAAAATCATTACTCTATAGATGTTAAGAAAGAAAGGAGGATTTTTGACAGATCTTCAGATGACACTTTCTTAATCTTCACATTGATGACTTAAGCAAACCAGTCTTGAGCTAGGTGTCTAGCTAACTAATGAATAGATCTGTCATAATTAGAGAGAGTTTCCAGCACTTTCTTTTTTAATGCATGGTTATAAATCTCAAGAGCCAGTATATTAAGCTAAGAGTTTAATAATTTTATGATTTTGGAATGCCCAGCAATGCTTTATTGGCAATTGCCATAGCTCATGATATAGAAATTCAGCCTTGCATTTCATCATAAAAAAAACAAAGTAAACATCTCCCATGTTAGGCCACCACTTTCACATTTTCATAGAACCCAGGCCACTTTGAAGCTTACCATTCACTCCGTAATATTATCATCCATTGGATTATAAGAACAGGAAGCAACCTCCATTGATAAGGGTCTGAACATCCAATTATTTCAACTAACCTGTGAATCACTAGCATTTTCTACAATGCCTCAATGTGCTAACCTTTATTCTTAAATGAAAGCTTTATTTCCTATGAGTGAACAAAAATTAGTTATAGTAATTGATTTTATTACAATTAGAAACCCTTTCATTGTCTACTAAAACTCTCGTAACCTGAGACAGCAGAGTAGTCTACCATGTATGTCACAAAATATATTTCTTTCACAAGTATCCCACCTTGGTCGTAGGTTTGCTTCTATTTCTGAATCCTACCTATTTTTGGTTCATCAAGTGGACTGTAAAAGGAAGTTATTTTTATAAAGGATTGTTTCAGTTAAGGATTTTTAATTTTTAATAAGAAGTTATTATAGAAGACTAAGTGGATAAGAAAATTGCATTGTTATTTTGAAGAATTCTCTTTTGATGGAAGCCCTATGGCCCAAAATAATGACAAATTGTATGAAATTAAGATTTCAAAAAAAAGTATTTTTCAGAATTCCATAGCAACCTCAATACTATTCAACCTAATTTAATTTACATTCCTAAAATTCGATTAACTCCCTTTAGCATAATTTATTTACCTGAAGTGTCCGAGCCAATTCAAAGATCCTTTCTATTTCAGTTTGAACTTCAGCTAGGCATGTTGACCTTGAATTGGATCTCTCCATTATTGCTCTTTTGGAAGGGTTGTTCAGCAGGGAACGTTTAGCCAATGATATGTCGGCCATCACTCTCGTGATAATAATTCTGGAGGTATAAGAATGAAGAAATTTTTAATAAATAATATTCAACCAAATAAAAGACAATATTTTATTTATTTACAGCAATACACAAATCTCTTACTCTGAACAAGACTAAATACATTTTAAGAAAATATATCTTTAAAACTATTTTGTACTAGACAAAAAATATTCTACCAAACAAGAATTATAAAATGAAGAACTAGATATTGATAATGGTGCAGAAAATTTTTGTGTTAAAAGGGAATACCTTCTGTACAGATATTACCCCAAAGTCAGATTACCTCTGTTATTTCTAGCATTGTGAAAAAAATTATATAATGTAACAGGTGTAAAATATAATTGCATAACATTTATAGTTCTATAAAATTTATATTAAAACTCACAAATTAAGAAAAATACTTAAGAATGTAAGTATGCCATTTAAGATTTATACATAGGGTTAAAAGGGGAGAGAGTTTAGAGAAAGATAAATATTGATTACTCATCAACATTTCATGGAAAAATTTATAGAATATAATAGAGGCAAAATTTATTTTCCTATTTATGTTTTACAATATTTTTATGAAATAAGCATATTAAAAAATTTATTTAATAATTTTGACAATTATTTTGTCAATGAATGCTGAGCCCCGTTTGACAATAATAACATATGCTATCAAAACCATATGTTTTAGATCATTATATCTAGATGTTTAAAACTGCAATAATGGCTGTCACTCTCAAATCTTATGGAGACATGCTAATTGTCTCTGTTTCGTTTCAAATTTACAAAAGATTTAATAATGGTTTGCTATAATTATTCTTATTCAATAGATGTAAAATATTTAACTTTTAAAATTTTAGAAATTATTACTTTTATTACTTGAAATTGCATTTCCTTATAATTAAAAAAAATATTAAGCATTCAGGCTTATGAGTCGATTTTGATTAAAAATAATATAGATTATATATCATTTTACTGCAATTATTCAAAAAAAATATTGAACTTTCAAGATAAATAAGGGATTTCTAAATGACATAATAAATAAAAGTATAAGACCTACCTCCCCTCAAATCTGTGCTTGAGAAAATCAAAAAGAGCTTTCTGCATCATGTCGGTAACCTCATAGCCCTTGAGTGATGGGCCAACAAGGACAACTGGTCGCATGGAGGGTACAACATCATAGGGAGTAGTTGTCTCCTGCTTTTTAAAGAAGGGTTTCCGCTTCTCCTTAGCAGGTGGCGTGGTAAGTGTAGCCCTACCTTGGAGTCGAGCATTACCAACCGAGTCTGAGTCCTCACCTGCTCAAAGTCAATCTGATACAAGACACTATGATTGTTTATTTAGAGTAATCTTATAATGCCTACATCAACCCAAGTCATGAAATGTTATTGAGGATTCTTGAAGACATTTTTAAATTTTAAAATAAAGGGATTTATATGTAGGATAAGAAGAATGGTTTTCAAAAAATAAAATCTACTTTTAACAAAATTAAAAACACAATACTGTATGAATAGGATGAATGAAGGATCATAACTCTCACATTTCACATTTAATTTTATTAACCATATTTAATTAAATTTTATATGCATATGTGTCCTTATTTCTACAAGTATGTTTCCCTTTGCATGTGATGCAGTACAGGATTGTGCCATTGTTTATGCTGCAATCAAGCCTAATCCTCTGACATGCTCATAATCCACTCTTATTCTCCAGTACCTGGCCTCTTATCTCTCTGTCCTCTGAGCATCATTCTTGTCTATAGTTTGGATGAGACACCTGAGTGACAGACTTTTCTCTTCCTCACATTTTATGGACACTCACAATAGCTCCCCAGAGAGGCAAAGATGCCGCTTTGAGGACCATATCCTTTCCTTCATTCTCATTTCCTTTTTTCTTTCTAACAAATTTCCTGGAAGGAAATCAAGCTATTTATATTGGTACCATGATGAAACTTTGGAAATTTTTAAAAAATATCATCACAATCTTATCTCAGGGAGTTAAAAATATGGTCTGTTCAAAATTAAAGATGTTCATATAAATATTTTTTCTTGATTGGCTTTAAAGATTCAAGGGATCTTTAATTGCCACGTATGGTACTCAAGAGTACTTTGCCAAACAAGAAATTTTTACCTGCCTAAGGCACACTTACTTACACACATGTTTTGATACACTATCCAAGTATGTGTGTAAGTACTTGGAAAAGTAGATTTTCCAAGAGCAGGGTGAACAGTCTTGCTCCGAACCTCCTCTAACCTTAGAGTATTTGTGATTTTCTATAGTTTGCTGCCTAAAATAAGTTTGTCAACTTTAGACAGACAAATCTTATCAATCCAGGGGAGGGGGAGGAGGCTTTGTCCTTTTTCATACCTAGAGCAATGCCTTAGATCTATAGCAAACTTTGGTAAGGAACTTTGTAAGTAATAGTTCAGAAAAAGGTAAATATGTCCAAGATAAACTGGATCAAATGCTTTTCACTGCTAAATGGATGATTTAAAAAAAAATGATTCAATAAAAAAAGTTGTATACACATATCAAAACCTACTGTCAAATTATGATCAGCATGACAAATTTTTCTCATTTAGTATTCTCCAGCAGAACTTGACAAGGCTGATCAATGGGTTTTCATAGGTGGTAGTTTTTAGTTTTCCCTGCAAATAATCCAGTGGAGTGAGATCTGGAGGCACCTCAATCCTGATGGCCTATGCCATGTTCACTAATCAGCAATATTGGAGGCCCACTTGTTGATAGGTATGTATGTATATTTTCCAATGACCAATAATTGAAATTACACCTAAGTCCATTCAGTAACAAATGTTGATTCATCATTAAAAAGAACACTAAAAAATAAAGAGAAATATGGATCTCGTACTTTTTCAAGGGGGCTAATGTCAAAATGATATTATGTCTTGCTTATTTATATATAAGTACTTGCCAAATTAAAAACTAATTGTATATATATATATATATGCAACAATTAACTTAAGAAGGCACTGCACAGAAGAAAGATTTTTCAAATCAAACCTTCATCATAGAATTTGAATAACTTACACTCAATGAATCATAAAAGCAATGTCAGCAGAATCGAACATGCTTAATTTGAAGAGTACTAATGATTTGTAGAGATATCCAAAATAAACTCTTTTTACAAGGTTATTTCAATTAATTTTTATACAAGTCCTGTATTAAAGGAGCAAGAACTTAGACTGCCATGGCTATTTCAGCATGAAATGTATGTAAAATGAGAACTCAAATAGAAATTACCAATAATGATACAAATCTAAAGGCAATAGTAACTTGGATCAAAATTCTACTAATACTTGCTGTCTCTAATATGAATATATTAGGTTATAAAGTCCTAATTATAAACAAAAAATCACTTAATATAAAGTGCAACTTAGTTTAATCAAGATTTTAATGTATACTATATTTCCTAGGGCTCACACCAGAATACATTAAAAGGAGTGATATATTAAATTAAGTTAATATAAGAACCTGAAAATAATTACAATAAAAAGGTTGCCTAACACAAATAAACTTCCACACACATGCACCCACATACAGGCACACACACAAACATATAAGCAAAGTAAAGGGGCAGTTCTATTAATTTTCCTCCATTAAGTTGTTGAGCACATCTGTATAATAGTTATTAATATTCCTTGGATCTGTTTTAAAGTTAATTGCTAGTTCCTAATTATATATAATGTTAACAACATTTAATGTAGTGAATGTGTTTCTGTATTTCTCATTGCTTAAATTTTATTGATTTTATAATTTAAGTTCTGTTTGAGTTATTTATATAAATCTAGGGCAGTCATTGTTCCTATATCCTTTTTGATTTCTTTTTTGTAGAATCTCTATTATGTTGCTTAAGTCTGGGTAGATTCTGAGTAGTTTTACCAATACAAACCTTTGGGCTATGGCCTTTTTATGTAAATGTTGGAAATGTATGTTCATTTGCACTTTTTTAAAAGAATAATATATAATTATGATTGAGCTACTACAAAATGAAGGGATAAATTTAGTACGATCTCTGTTATTTTCTTAATATTATATTATTATGAAAATATGTCATAGCATATGACATATTTTCATAATGTGTCACAGGCACATTTAAAAACTGCATTACTAAAGTTACCCAACTATTAATAATGTTTAACTGAAAGAATTGGGCAAAGGTGCACTTCTCTCTCCTTCACATTAGTATTAACTCAAGAAGGATATCATTACAGTTACATACAAAATTCACAGGATTTACGAGGCTGATAGAATGATATTAAATTTGAATATTAAATACAAGGTCCTTAATAAAAAGAAAATAATCTATAAGGATCACTTAATCAGTTGGTCTGATCACGGGTCTGGTCTAATCACAGTTTTTTAGTTTTATCTTTTCACTTATAAAGAGATATAAATTTATAGTCATCTAATCAGGAACTTCCAAAGTTTCCAGAAGTTCTTTTGCTATTAAGTTTTTATTTGTTGCTCTCACAGGAAGTATTGTGACAGACAATGGTAGATTTTTAAAAATTGAAAATTTATATTTTTAATCAAGTATTTTAAGTTACATGAATACTTGAATATTCACTGAGTATTGAAGCCAGAATACTATAGGTCTTTAGGTGAGACAGGTGCTTAGGCTCCATATTTCATCTATTGTCTAGGAACACAATTCCAAAGCCATTTAGAAGCCACATTAGAAGTTATATAGTTTTATCTCAAGACTGTTATAACAGTGTCTAATCTCTGCAAGAAATAGAAGGATAAAAAAAACTTTTTGTCGTTAAACCATGTTTCTTTATATGTTTTATATACTTCTTTATATATATAAATCACCAACCTTTTAAGAGATAAGAGAATTTAATTTGGACCATTCTTCTTTGGCAAAAACTGAAATAATTTGCTTTCATGTCAGTTTAGTGGTACATTGGTCTAATAAAAATAAGGACAATCAATGCCAAAAATTAATCAATTTCATCTTAAAAGTTATCAGAAGAAAGTAAGAGGAAACAGTTTTTTGTTTTCTTTGCTTTTTAAACAGGAAATTAAGATATTATTGGCAAATTTAAATGATTAATAATGGTCTTAACTAAGATTCATAATAAAATTAATTGTAGAACCTCATTGCTATCATCTCTCAGATACTATAATTAAGGAAATATTAATACAAATTGAATTACTTAATAATATCTAGACTGTACATATAGAAACTATACTTATTCTACCTGTGGAATAGGTACTTGGATTTCAGGCCAGGAGTGCTAAGAGAGGTTTGGAAGGGATTAAGTGCACTGTGAAAGAACTAAATATTTTCAAAAATAATTCATAAACATTGAATAAAAAACAAATTTTTAAAAAGAGCTTAACAGCCAGCGTACAAAAATAACTAAAATATATAAAAAATTCTAATATAAATAAATAAGAAGCAAATAGAAATAACAAAGAAAAATAAAAAAATGGACAAATGCTTGGGTAGGTAGTTTGGGTTTAATAAGGGACAAACCAAGACTGGAGTGAAAAACATCAAAGCAATTGGATAAAACTTTTAAATAATAAAAAAATCTTGAAAAAATTACATCAAATTGACAAACACAACATCAACAAACAGAAAAAAATTGGTGAAAAAATGTGAGGGTTTACCAGGGGTGGGAGGGGTTGAGCCACGAGAGTTGGCGCTCTTTGAAGAAGAGAGAACATCATTAGCTAGCGCACCTAGGTTACTGGAGGAAGAGGTTTTGGATGAATAAAGTTTGGAGTTTTTCGTTTGGGTCTGCTGAAGGCGGAGGTTCTCGAGTTTTACCGGAGAGGGGATGAAACCCACATCACAGCCTTCTTTCACCAACCGCCCAATCCACCAGTTGTTATCATACTTCTCCTGCAATAAAATGTTATTATCTTAGTAGATTTATTTTTAATTTGAAGTAATAGTAGTTAGTAAAATGCTCTTGGGCATTTAATGACTTAAAGAAAACATGCAAAACTTATTAATGTCTTATTAATAATATTGTTTAAAAGTAATTCTCTGTCAAATCCTCTACATGATTATTAAAAATGACTCAAAATCAAATCTAAGAATGCAAGGTTAACCTGAAATCGAACTCATAATAAAAATGATTTCTTGAGTGTCAGTGAGTGTTTCTCAGATACTTAAAATTTGATTAGAGCCATTATAAAGTTCTTTCAGAGATCATATTTATTTTAAAAGGAAAAATTTTGGTGTTTGATATTCAAATAAGTATTGAAAATATTTTCTTTCAACTCCTAAAAAACATTTATTGAGCTGGAGCGTTAACCTAAAACTCAAATTTTGTTTAAAAATCTTTCTAAGATACAATAGAGGTCAAGCTTAAAGTCAAAATATAATTAGAAAAATTTTATATGTTCAGTAGTAAGGATTATTTCTTGAAAAGAAAAAAACATGTTTGCTTTTTATAGAAAAACATTTTTTCCTTGATGTAAATGGCCTTAGGAATTTATTTATATTATTTTATAGAGCATCATAGCTTATATCTCAATTGCTATTTTCAGTTTTTTATTCACTTTAACTTAGCATATTTATATTTGTTTTTCAAATTGCAGCAGTGTATACTGTTTTTATTGTTTTATATTGAGTGAAATTGGAGATAAAGAGGTCAGTTTCATATTGAAATTATGTATTTATAACAGCACTTAATATTTCTTTTTTAAATTAAAAATAGATCATTTATTTATTGGAGGCTACAAACAGTGGCAATTAGTTTGCTTTTTCATTATAGTATAAGCTTCAATGCTCTTTTCCCAAGTGCTAATACACAATGTTCTATGATAAGGCTTCCATTTTGTAAATTTGTATATAGGTTTTAATGTCCAAATTTTAACTTTGGGCCTGTTTAATTATATGTTTATAATATATAACAAACTAGAACATATTTAGCAAGTATTAGTTAATTTGATACAATATTTTCCTTAGTATTTGTTGTGGATNACCGTTTTTTTCTAAACCTAGAATTATTTTTAAATAATGATTTTAATTGTGGTATGTAATTCCATGTTAAATTTTCTAGATATAAAATTAGTTCTAAATATTTTATGAAAATTAGTACTTAGTGAGTTTAAAGCGACTTATTTATTTTCCACAGATTTGGTTACAAAACTTTTGGTCATTTTTTTTCCTTTATATTTTCATTAATGTATAGTTATCCTCTCATCCTATCATACTTTCAGCAGTGTATTGCCCTCCAAATAAACCAATCACTACACCAGAATTTTCCACTTTCCTCAAAGACCTGGGTCCCCGTTTCCTTGCCGGTGGGGACTATAATGAGAAACACTTGCAATGAGGACCGAGAACGACCAACTCCCATGGCCAGGCTCTGTATAATGGGATATCATCCCAAAACCTAAGTACAATTAGTACTTCCTCTCCCACTTATTGGCCCTCTGACGTGAACCGTCTTCCTGATATCCTAGACTTCTTCATTTGCAAAAATCTTTCTCCTCTTCATCATTCCGCTTTGAACATAAACGAGCTCTCCTCTGAACACAACCCAGTTTACCTAATGTTATCCCTGATTCCTATTCCAAAACAATTACCCCCTCCTTCATTAATGGCCCAGTCGACTGGGCCTTGTTTAGAACTCTCATAAAAGAGTCACTTGACCTCGGAATTTCTTTGAGAACCTCAGATGATTTAGATGAAGCTGTACATTCCTTTACCACAAATATTCAGCAATGCATGTATATGGCTAATCTCAAACCAAAATTTACCAAATACTTTTCAGAAGTCCAAAAACCACTTCCAGATTCACATAAAAAGCTCATCATAGCGAAACGCCGCTCAAGAGCATTATTTCAAAAATATAGACACCCGTCAGACCAAAAATATTATAATCACCTTTCCAGACTGGTAAAACAAAAATTAGGAGTTTTACAAAATGAGGCCTTTAATGCCTATCTGTCTACCCTCTCAGCAGGAGACAAATCCCTTTGGATTGCTGCTCACAGAATCCTTTAGAACCATGAATCTTCTACTCCCTTGCATTGAGGAGATGGTTCCTGGCCCTCTTCTGACTAAGAAAAGGCCGAAATGTTAGCCCAGCACCTCAAGCAAACATTTACTCCTCATTCAGATCCCTTAGACCTGTCCAATGCCGCGGAGACTGAAGAGTTCCTGGACATACCATTACTTATGTCCTTGCCACTCAAGGCATCTGTCTAAGGGAAAATCACCCGGATTCTACTGTCCAGCAAGTGTTTCGTGTCATAGATTACATTTCCTTTTCCCTTGAGCACAAAGAGTACTGCCCAGGAGCTTTTTTGGACGTTTCCCAAGCATTTGATAGAGTCTGGCACAGTGGCCTTCTGTTCAAGCTGAAATCCATACTTCCTAGTAACACTTATCTTAAACTTAAGTCTTACTTATCCAATCTTTTCTTTAGGGTTTGGCAAGGATTAGATTACTCCGGTTTCTACCAAGAGGAAGCAGGAGTTCTTCAAGATAGTGAGCTCGGACCTATCCTATTTATCCTGTACACTGCTGACATCCCTACCCATCCAAATACCCTCTTAGCTTTATTTGCGGACAACAAAGCTATCCTATCCTCCCATCCCGATCCTAAAACTGCTTCTAAAAACCTACAAGAATACCTCAAAAAAATCAAACAATGGTATAGCGAATGGAGAATAAAAATCAATGAAGAAAAATGCGTTCAAGTTAATTTCCAACTGTGGAAGAAAGACTTCCCTGAAATGATGAAATTTAACAATATTCCTTTACCACATTCAAATTCTGTTTGTTACCTTGGGTTTCATCTGGACTCACGACTTACATGGGGAGAACATACTAAAATTAAAAGACAAGAACTCAATCGGGGATATGGGCTTCTATACAGACTCATGAATAAGAAATCCAATCTTACGATAGAAAACAAACTGACGCTCCAACCAATCTGGACTTACGGAGTAGAAATCTGGGGTGCTGCCAAGCCTTCCAACATCCAAAGAATCCAGTCCTTTCAATCCCTATTACCTATCCAATTCATCCCTTCACCACGATCTAAATATTCCATTTGTTCAAGACCTCATTTCTTCCCGCTTCATCCTTTTCCACAGTAAACTGCCATACCATCCTAATCCACTAGTACAGACCATGTCATTCAACTCCAACCCCTACAACCCTCCCCGTCGGCTCAAGTTTGAGATGGTTCCGTGACTTTCTGGGGATATAGCCTGTAAATAATTTGAGAGTGGTGTCATTGGTCGGTCACCTTTTCTCCTCATGTGATTGACATTGAATGTAATTTTTAACTTCATTTTAATCAAATTACAAAATGTAATAAATAAATGGAAGTTTATAAAAAAAAAAAAAAAAAAAAAAAAATGTACGGTTAATTTATGTTTAAAATTTATTTTTCAATTATTCATTTTACCTTCATCAGCTATTTATTGAATCATTTCAGCTTCTTTTTTTTTCTTTCAACTATAAAAAATTATAATTATAGTTAGTGTGGATGTGTGCTTCCGTGTTTTTTATGTGCAATAAAATATAAAATTAGATTTTGGTTGTTCCTTAGTTTTAGCTCCAACTAAATATTATTGTGATGCAATTACATGGTAATGAATGGAGAGGGAAGGCAAAGTATAGAACTTAAATCTTAAATAGAACAATATAATAGTGATTTGTCTAAACAAATATTTATGGGTTACTTCAAAATAGTTTTCATATTTACACATTTCATTCATACTAAAATTATCTAAATAAATTCCTAAAGTTTAGATTATGAATTTTTTTTACAAATAAAAAGTGAACATATGAGATCTCAAAAATTGCTAAATTATTGTAATTTTCATAATTATATATAAAACTTTAAATTTAAGTTTTATATATTTGTAAACAATTAAATAACTAATAATGNAGTAATGTAGTTGATGAATATTTGTATTCAAATTTTCCATACCATGTAATCCCCACAACAATAATATATTTTTTTTATTATTAAACAAATCTTTATTGAGTTTCATAAACTCTAAACTAACACTGCAGGTTATTAATCCCCACTACAACTGATCCCATTTGGCTCAATAACAAACTTAGCCATTCGCTTTGCATTTAAAAGCTAAATTTCAGTAAGGAAAACTAAAAACTATGACCTTTAGAGTGGAAACACACACACACATTCACGTACCTTTTCATTGCTTTAGTAACTATCATGTTTTGCTTTTAGTAAGCAGGATGGGGAAAAATATATAACCTTTAAATATATTACACAAAGGGCTAATAGTGTATATAAGTCATTGAGTCTTAACAGTACATCTTTGACAAACTATGTCCATTAGGAGTCAATTTTTGAATTTAAGATTTTCATTTACTTAAAAATAAAAAAAAAATTCCTTTTTGTCCCATAAGAAGAAATTAGATTATAATTATTAATATGTTTTCTAGCATTAAAATTATAATACAATTAAACATAAAAATATAGCCCATTCAAAAAATTTATAAACACACAAATGACTTGTTAATGGCCACGACTGGCTTGCAAGGTGAGATGATATGCCATGGATAAGTCCTCATGAAAAGTGTTAAATATGAGACCTGTCTAGCCAAATAACAAGTCTCTTCAAAAAATATACTTACTTTTATGGGTTGACAACATATATTTCTTCTCAGATTAACAACACTCCCTTTACTGATTAGTCTTTACCTGTACATTTTATACGCATAATTGTTTATGACATTATCTTCCTATAATGAATAGTTATTAAACCAATTACTAATGTTCACTAACAGTATTTTTTACTGAGTTTTCATGTATGAGTTGAGAGAATGTTTATGCCTAGCATACAGTATTAGAAAAGAAAAATACTTACCTTAATGTGTAAGAAGTCTCGAACATCAAAAGATACTGCGCTTCCGTGGACAGGAGAGTCATCATCCAGCGAACCATCGTAGCAAACGTTAGTCCTGACGGCGAATGCTACAGGCTTCGACTATAAAAAAATACATTGACAATTTAAATGGTTTTCAAATAAATTTCAGCTCTAGATTATTAGACATTCCACCAAAAATTATATTTAATTCCCTAAAAAAATAAAGACAAGAGAAACTCTTCACACCAGAAACTCCCTATGAACAACCTTTTATAAAAAGCCATAGATGGATTGATTTAGTTATTTTTAGAGGTACACTTTTTTGGACATTATAAATGAATAATTTAACTTAGAAATTAAAAATAACATTAAGAAAAAAAAAATCATAATCCTAAACCTTAGTAAAAAAGAAAAATATAATTGGATATGCATCTATAATATGTGGCTTCGACACATAATAGAATGAAACTAAAAATAAATAAATAACAAATATGTTAAATTAATTAAAAATCTGTCTAAGGGAAAATCACCC
>KZ806996.1:559234-573230 GCA_000696205.2 Oncopeltus fasciatus
TAAAAAAAAAAAAATAAATAAATAAAAAAAAATAAATAAATGAACAGTGCCAATGAAAAGCACTTTTAATAGTTCAATAATTAGAAACTGCTTCTGATTGAGTTGTTTAGTATTTAAGAGAAAATATTCATTTAACCTCAAGGAAGGAGGATGACCACATTTCAACTGAACAGATTTTATAGACTCATTACCTATCTTGATTAAGATAAAATAATATTTCCAATTTCAAAAGAGACTTTTAATATGAACCTATTTTATTGCAAATTTCCTTTAAATTATCTATTTTTAAGCTTTAAAAAAAATAGAACACACAATTTGTGAATAAATTTACATACATAAAATTATGGAAATATCAAATATGTAAAGATATATTATGTTTATATATATTAATTTTTAGAAAATTTTCTATGAGAAATTCAAGCTATTGAAATTGCACCATGATCTTCACTAATCCTACTTAGGATAAGAAAACATTTACTGTGTTCAAAATTCTATTTGAAACATAGATCTCATTGTTTGTATGTGCTCAACTTGGTATTTAGGTTTATTTTTGTAAATTATTTATGAGTTTGTTAATAGCTGAAATCAAAGAGTTAGAAGAGAGGTTTAGAGGTGTAACAAAATGGATATCTTAATGTTTCCAGCGCAAAACTGTAACTCATTGTGTGTCATTGTTCAGAATTTTGACTACTTTTTAAAAATGTTCTGGCATTCCTGTCTGAATTAAGAACTTGACTTTGAGGGTAAGCGAGGTTTTTATTTAGCCATTGCTAAATTTGACACAAGTTCTATTAGATCAGTATTTCTGGCTTAAAAGAATCAATGAAATTGCTCTGTAGATGCAACATGAGTTTCTAATAGTTTAATGCACTCATATAAACATGTTTATTTAAACTATACACAATAAATATTTGTTCACGTAGGCTTCGACGGTCGTCAGAAGTATTTACCGTTTCTTTTAAATTTAAAATAATTTCTTCTAATTATTTTATTTGACACGGTCCAACCCGGAAGAAGAAACGGTAAATGCAATAAATATTACAATTTTTCTCTTCAATAAAATATCCAGAAAGCTAAAAAAAAAAAAAAAAAAAAAAAATCCAACATTTAAATGGCTGGTTTCTCTCTGAATGAAATGGGAAAACTATTGTCATAATTCATCCTAAGGCTCAAAACAAGGATGTACTTCCCTAATGTACAGATTTGAAACTATTTAAATAAGCTAGATTTTACTCTGACCCAAGTCTTAAGTGGAAAGGGCACAATACATATCATTTATGAAGATTTTAGATAATAAAATACATGGATTGTGCATGTGATATTTTGTCGCTTCGAAGTTTGGATCACCTTCTGAAGTTGATATTCAACTGCCCTTGCCTTGTAAACCTGAAGCAAGCTAATTCAGGAAATACAAAGGAAAAGAAGAATTTAGCCAGCTTCTAAAACCGAGCTAATTTTTGAAGTGAACATAATATTTTCATAAGTATATTAGATTTATTATTATTATGTAAATAAAGCATGAGCATACATCAAATGTAGCAAAATTTATGGAAAATGTATTCTTTTGTATGAAAAAAATTTCTATTCTTAGGATAACTATGAGAAAGAACACATGAGAGTGTGTGTGTGTGTGTATGCATGAAAATTTTATATTATAAAGTGTGTAGCAACTAATTGTTTTGTATTTTAAATTTTAGGAAGCAACATGAACAAGAATAAAGATATTTTATCGGAGATATTGTCATAGTTAATTAAGACATATAAAAGGCTGTAATTTACTTGAATGGTAAACTACATATACAGCTTTTAGAAAAAAAAAATGAATAATTTGGTTTGTTTAATAAAAAAATTTTAAAAATGTAAATTTTGTAAAATAAAACTTAATGTTAAGGCAGTTAAAAATACTTGGCTCAGTAATAAAATGAGTTCAGATATATGACATAAAAAAAATCCATAACATGGGAACTGCATAGACTATGTCAATTTCCCATGTTTAAGAGGGAAATGAATGAAAGTAAATGACAAATTATACCTCATAAACCAAAAAGAACCAAGAAGAGAGTGTAAAATAAGACCACTAAAACTTGACCAATACTGGCCGGGAATGTTAAGTGGGAGAAGTACTCAGACATCTAGTTATACTCAAAAATGTCTTTAGTAAAAATTCATAAAAAGATCAATGAATATAAATTTTAGAAAACTAGATTTTTCACCTATTAGTTCTACCTAAATTTTTTTATCTCTAATAAAAACAAAGATATTATTAATTTTGTTCTAACTTCCTCCCCCCTCATTTGATTAATAAAAATAATTAATTCAATAGTTTGCAATGAAAAGCCTAAATAACTAATTAATTTATATATTTGAAAAATAAGAGGGTCAGCCCAACACTTGAAACCAAATTTATTAAGAACCTCCACGAGCCAGCCATTATATTTCAAACAAAAATTAATTTCTTCAAGGATTTAAAAAAAAAAACTAAATACAGAATTTGGATTCATAATTTGAAAAATAAGAGGGTCCACCCAACACTTGAAACCAAATTTATTAAGAACCTCCACGAGCCAGCCCTTATATAGAAGCAAAACATGAAATAAAATTATTTTGAAAAATATTTTAGAATATAAATGTTTTACATTACATTTTAAACATATTTTATTTTATATATTTTTCTCGGAATGCTAATAATAACAAAGATAAAAAAATTAGTCTGCCNTAAGAGGGTCAGCCCAACACTCGAAATTACATTCCTAAATAATCCCTAATTTTTAAGTTAAATTTTACCTCTAATTTAAAATTTTGCTTTTTAAAAATAAAAACAAAAATATTAGTATTTTAAATTTGCCTTCCTCTATGGGAGGGGGATCCTCCTCCTCAACCAATTTTAGCCACAAACTCATTTAATGGTTCACATTCAGAATTTTGTTTCAATAATTAAAATTGTCAATGATAGAACAGGTACACACTAATGCATTTATATGTAGTGTTGAACGTTCAATATTTTTTATATAAATGTAAAACCAGTAAAGGCCAATGAAAATATTTAAACATTTGCATCATTCCAATAGTGGGAATAGTTTGATTTCCATATAGGAATTTATTTATTTATGAAATGTACAGACCCTATTGAAAAACTGTCAATATCTTTAGTTTTTTTCCAATGTTTTCATTGTGTAACATAATTTAAAAAAATACATATAATACATGAATACCTTTCCTACCATAAAATTGCTAAAATGCTTCATAAACAAAGTTTTAAACAAAATTCAAAGCTAAAATTTCAAAAATATAGAGTCGGAGTTATTATCTACTATTTATTTTCAAAATTCATAACTTTTGTGCCTATCTTCTTAACTAAGCAAGAGTATAATTATAATACCTTCTGTATATTGATTATACCAAGAAACTTAATCTTTTAAAATATTATGAAACTAGTTCAGTGTAATTAAATTTATAGTACAGTAAACTCTTTTAGCACAATGAAATAAGCTCTGGAAGAATGATTATTTTTCTACAGCTACAAGTTATTTAATAAATAATTCAGAATCACATTAACTATTATGTGCAAAAGAAGGCATCTACACATACTATCATGCTTAGTTACTTTATATTGCTAATATAAATGGAGTAAAATAACGAGAATATATGAAAAGTGGCAATTGGTGTTTTTACTCACTAAAAATGTGGTTTATGAATGCTAAATGAGTTATAAAACAAATGACCCTATGAAATAAAGTATTAATTAACAATTTAATTATTAGAAATAATAATTTAATTTAATGATTTAAATTTTTTACAATTAACAATTTTTTTATTTATTTTTTTACCGAACACAAGTACAAGGTATTATTGTGTACAACTATCTTCCTATATTCTTCTTCTACCTTATAAGGTATTATTGTGTACAATAATACAAATAGTATTATTGTGCAAAGCTTTAGTTAAATATATTTTCAATTCAAATATTTAATATTTGTAGTGAAAATGAAAAGTTTATGTAACAAATTGTTTTAGAAAACTACTTGAGTTAAAATTAAAATAACTAACAAAAAAATATATTATGAATTAAAATATGGTTTATTATAATTTGTCTTAAAACGTTTTACTCTAAAATATCATAATTAGTAATTTGATGACAGAATACATACTATTTTGGTAATCCATAAACTATTAGTAATAAAAGCTATTTAATTTATTATTACTCTAATAGAAAGATCAAGTGCATTTAATGAGATAAGAATAAAAAATAAAGTTATTCAATAAATTAACTGAAATTGGTGAATCAGTTCATTATCTTCTGTAATAGTAGATAGTTGAAGAGATAGTTATCTCTATCAAATAAGCATTTAATAGGACTACTAGTAAACAATCAATTTAGTTATTTTACAGGCAACTAAATGTACTGCTTGGTTATTTCAAATATTAGTTGATTTTCAATTTTTCCAAATTATGTTTCAGGGATTTTGCTAAAATTAACTTTTTTTTTTAATGAGTGAATAAATATGAACATATATTACTTACATTAAAAAATAATAAATAATTCTGAAATAAATTCAATGAAAGACACTTTGCTGGTGTAGACTAAAAGTATGTAATCAATGCTATTTTAAGAAAAAAACTACAATGAAGAAGCTCAATATTAAAATATAAAAAAAGATTAGTACTACAATGGCTGAAAGGTGAACATTTTTTGCAAGTGAATTAATTTATGATGATTTAAAAATCAGTGGAATTTTTAACAGCAAAAATCATGATTACTTTAAAAATATAGTGATTAAAGAATTACTTGAGTAATTAATTTTGATAAGAGAGAACGACGGAGGAGTGAAAGAGGTGCAGACATTCAATGCGTGTCATAAATAAAAAAGTCACTTTACCCTAAGCTTTTAAAAATTCCCTTCTATGGGTTTATTTATGATAAGAATCTCATTATCCAGATTGTGATATCTACTAGAGCCCATGCATTCAGATTTTTCCCGTAAATGTGCAATATCAATCATTTATGAGCTTTCATTAAAAGTTCTCAAGAATAAAAAGAAGACAAAGGAAACCAGAGTGAAGTATAATTGTTTTAAATATTTATAACATCTTTAAAAAATCTGGTGTCAACTGAACATTATCATAAGTTGTTACAACTAATTTCTGTCTTTAAATTAACTTCTGTTAAAGCTTTTGATTAGAGCAGAGCTAATTTAAATCAGTAACTAATGGCTTGCTCTGAAAATCAATCTCCATATTTTAGTTTTATTGAAATCAATATGGTGACATTATGTCATATTTTAGTCATACAGTGTCTTATCTAAAATGAAAAATAAAAGTTAAATAATCAATAAATGAGCGATTTAGTTTTAGTTTCTTTGCTCCATATTATTCCAAAAATAAAATAGCTATTTTTTCAAGCCAAAAATTTAAAATGTTGAATATCATAGTTATCTATTAAAAATAATAATAGAAGAATAGTCAGGAAAAAAAATAGAGGTAAACCCACAGATATTGTGAACCTAGCAAAAATGGGTTCGGAGTATTTAAAACATAATGATTAGATGAAACCTCAATTATGATTTTATTCATTATTAGTATCCTTAAAGTAAATAAAAAAAAATCTTATAGCAAAAATATATATTTTAAAACAATCTTTAAATAACTAAAGGTGATAATAATAAGAAAATAACAATAGTGCAAATAATATATTAGTAAAGCATGGGTTAAGTATAGTAGAATTCTAAATAGTTAATTATGTGCAACTATTATATTTCTACTATTATAAACGCACTAGAATCACATTTGGGCATTTTTGAAAGATAATTTTGATAACTAAATTTTAATACTTGGCTATGTTCCCTAAATAAATGTATATACTATTGTAATCTAATCTTGATGATAAAAAATAAAGAAGTCTCCTGTAAATTGGGTGATCAAAAGCTTCAAAAAATTGTAGGCTTATATATGATGTCGCTTTCTTTGAAGGTGATGCTACTCGTAATTTGGTCATAGTTGTGTGGTAAAAGGGGAGCGATATCTATAACTTTGGCTATATGGCTTGCTCAGAAAAAATGGGTTTACTATACTCACTGAATGCCTAATGATTGAAAGATAACATATATAAAACAAGGGGAAACAAATATTGATAAAAATTTATAGCATTAGAAGAAAAAATAATGAACAATTTAATAGAAGTTATTAATTATGAATTATTTTGGGATAGAACTCATAATTCATTCTTAATTCATTTAAAAAAGTATGAAGTCATTTTTTTTCTCATAACCAATTCAAAACAGCAAAATTTTAATATTAGAAAATAAACAGAAATTACTCAATTGAACTCTTAATAAATTTTATTTCTTTTTATTAAATTTTCACTGGCATATGCATATACTATCAAACCTATGATTATTAACCCTGCTGTAGTGTACTCGTTAAGCAGTTGAGGAATATTTTCAAAATAGTATTTCACTGGCATTCTTTGCTGAAAAAAAATTTACTGATGCCTAAATAATAATTTAAATTTTTTTATAACAGAAGAGCTTCAAATGTTATTTGAAGATTAAATTAATTAACAATCAATATGAATAAAGAATGCTTACATTGGATCATGTGCTTCTACTAATAATCCATAAGAGGATAATAGTTATGGTTTATTGAGTACTTCTCTTGAGGTCAAGAACTCCTTCTCTAGCAAGAATCCTCATTAAACTGCTTATCGATCACCTTAATCAGTAGGCTTTACATGCTTGATTGACCTCTAAAAGGACTTATTTTGAGTAAAGAAACTCAAATGTGTTTTAGAGATGAATTAATGTAAATTGGGTGAGATGAGTATTTTCCTTCTTTCTCTAAATTTGAATTATTCCTATGAGGTAATTTAAATAACCTATTACTATTATATTGTTTTGTGGTGCAAAATTTAATTAATATTACTTTTTAAATGTGCTTTTAACAGCCAGTATACTTCCTCAGGCATAAAACATTGATTTGGCATATCTGCTAAAATATTTTTATAAATTTGGCAGTGGAACAGAAAATTTGAAAATAAAATTAATAATTATTATATAAACTACATCTAGTTTTCTACCTGCCTACTGACCAAGAGCTAAAAAGATAGGTGCATAAATGTGAGTGATATTTGCTTTGATGCAGGCTGGGTTTGAACATGCTGAGGTTTTGCCCGCAATCGGCTCATGCTACTTTGTAATTCTTCTAGGTTTTCCTTTGAATTTTGTAAATATCTTACCAGTGAGGTGTACTTGGACATAAGTTACAGTTCACACCAAGTACTTTAGTGTGCAGCATGCAAGACACATAATAATGAGTAAACACACTGAAATAATAACGTATACAGTAAATAAAAACACTAATTTCTTTAAATGTCATACTTAAAGAAACTTTTTTATTCACATGAACATGAACCTCATACCTAGACATTAAATATTTAATTATATAAAATCTTTCATTACTTTCTATGGCCTAAAATAACATAAATTAATTTTCCTCATAGTTGAAGGAACTCATAATTCTTTATTATTTAATTTTACACAAAAATGTAATAAATTGGGATTAAAGAAAAACAAAGAAACTTTCTCATCATTTAATGGGAACTTAAGCAGGCGTTCAAACATAAGTAGTGTTTGGAAAATGCAATCAAGAGGCATTAGCTGAGCAGAATACTTATCAATATTCATAAGGCTCAATAATGTAAGTGAATACATAAATCAAACAATATAATTTATTATGCAATCTATCTTGAAAGGAAACAATTTTCATAAGGAAAATAATTTTAGTCTTAAAGGTCAAGTTAAAAGTATATAATTGGGCGATTTCGATATGATATTACTTTCTTAACGTATAATATATTATTTGTNTTAAAAATATTTTATACCTAATATGACAATCAAACTTTCTCCATGGAGCGGTAGAGGTTTTATTTTTGCTATAAATAAAAGCAGCACATGTTTATCATCCAGATGTGTTTACAAACTGAAGACATCAGTTTAATTAATTTTTCATTAGGAAGAAGAGAAAAATAAAACAAGAAGTGTTATGGAAGAAACAATTACTTCTATCATTCCTATAGAGGGAATATGACATTTAAAGAAATAATGTGAATGTTCATATTCACTAAATTTAAGCAATGGGTCAAACATTAATTTTACATAAGACTCCTTATCTTTCAATGCCTGACAAGAAAGACAGAGATTGATAGCTGTCTTGAAGTTAAAGTCATGTTAAGATTTTATCCCTGAATTAACTTAAGAACACCTTAAGCATTTTACTAGGCTCTTCACAGAGACTGGCAGAACCAACATTTCAAATTTTAAGATAATCATTTAAGTATGGTTAACAATTTTTATAATTTTATTTTAGTAGGTCAGCAAAGAATCAAATAAAACAACAAACAATTGCCAATCGCATTATTTAGACTCCATCATTATCATCGCAACCACACACAAATAATCTCTTTGCGGCATGTAATTTATATAGAATATAATACAATTTAAAAAGAGAATTTAAAATAATAAAATATGAATTTTTTTTCATAAGATAGATCACACCCACACACATATTTGATTGAACCGCAAATCTGATATTGACCAATAAGTATTTGCAGATATGTTTTGAAAATTGCTTTATGAAAAATAACTTAATAGCTAAATTCCTTTAGGAAAGCCGCTAAATATAGTATTATATATTGATATTAACTATTTTATGATCTAAAAACTTGGCTCGAAGAAATTTATTGAAAGACAATTTATAAATCTTTCTGAAAAGGAAAATCTTAGAGGAGGCAAGGGAATGCATATAGAAGGTTCTGTTGAAGATTCCAAAAGGGGCGACTGTTAATTTTTACTAACTGATTAGGCTCAATTCAGGCAAAGGATATTAAGTATGATCACAGTTGAACAGTACTTTATTAATATTACATCGACAACTCACTTCAACTATAACTTCAAGAAATACAGCAGGCGTTCCCGCCTTCCATATCTGGTCTCCCACAGAGGTACTTTAACGACAATAATACGACGTCACATGAGTTATTTTACATTTATCCGCAGTAGTGCCTACTTAGCCGACGGGATCCGTTTAGGCACTGTGGGTTCCAGTCTCGCCCTTAGGGCAATCTTTTATCGAAAAAGAGCTTGGCCCATGCCATGGAGGCTTAGAAAAGGTTGGCTATCAGTAGATCTCTCCCTTCACGGCTTCAAGTAGGTGGATGGGATATTTAAAAAAAAAAAAAAAAAAAAAAAAAAAAAAAAAAAAAAAAAAAAAAAAAAAAAAAAAAAAAAAAAANGAGTGGTTTAAGTAAGAAATCTTGGTGCGGTTTTAACACTACATTAAATTAAGGAAAATATAGTAGAGTAGTTCTTACTTGGAATGGTGCCTACAATGACTTTTTCTCAAATGAATGAAATCAGTAATAGTTTAAATGTCTAATATTAAATTTTTTTTACTACTTAAAAATATTAAAAAAAGTTTAGGCTGAAACGAGCTCAGTGCCATTACCACGAGACTTCCAATGAACGAAAGAGACGAGGTTGATAAGAGAATCAGGATATAGAAATTATAGAAATAAATGATACATATATTAAGAGGGTATATTTACTTTTATGCTAGTCATATTTGTCTTATTTTTGTATTTCTGAAGCCACTCTAAACAGTCCATCTCATAGGAGCTGCAAAAACTAAATACATTTCCCATGATTCATTATAGATGGGTGAAAATTAATATAAGGAGCTAAGTAATCTAAGCAGATTTCTCCATGATTTGTTAAGAATGGATATGAAGAAGAGTAAACGGCAAAATTTAATTCACAAGCCAGAGGGAACAAGGTAATAAATAATAATGTGTAAAATGTATGACATCTAAGCTTTGTTCACAATGACTGCATAAATTAAATATATTCCCCAAGATTCATTCTAGATGAGCAAAAATTAATGAAAGCGCTCACCAATTGTAGATACATGCGTTAATTTCTTCTTTAACAAACGTTATTCGTAAAAGTGTCATAGAACATAATCATTAGAGAATTACATTTTGCACCTATTATTTTTCACACACTTTTCGTAACTTATATAACAATGAAAATATTACGACTATAAATTTATTACGAAGATATTACGATTATAGATTTCAACCAAAAACTAATTACTTCAGTTTTTTCAGTGCAAAGCAACAGAATAAAAAATCTAACTGTCCCAGCCAGTACAGTATTTTAGACAGTATTTTACTCTGTTTCCTTGCACTAAAAATTGTTAAAATTTACGTGGGATTATATACCCCAAAAAATAATATTTATAAAACTAATTACTTCATGTTTTCAATGAGAAGTTAAAAGGCCGATTTGGTTTTTATATTATATTAATAATAGAGCCCGCCCCCGAATCGAAATTACATTTTTGTTCTTCAAATTTTTTTAATAACGCTAATAATAACTGGAACGTTTTAACTTAATATTGTACAAATTTCATGATATTTTCGAACAACATTTCAAAGTTGTTATTTGAACTACATGCTCTATATTATAGAAACCTTGGTGATTAGAATTAATTCCATGCAACAGAATTGTAGAAAAACTATATTTGATAAATTTTATCCCTTGATAATTCTTAACAAAATTACTTGTATAAATATTTAGTTGAATGCGAGACACAAATAACACAATAGATGCTAGTAGGGGAGACAATTAAAAAATATTCAAAATATTAAAAATAAACAGTGCAAGAATGTATACAATTAACTATTTAAATATTTAGTAACAACAGTGACTATAATAATAATTATTGATATGGAAATCGTTTTAAACCCTCATAAATGTATAATAAAAAAAAGCATCATTTAATTTTCTAATGGCATTGGTTTCGAATAATTGGCCAATAAATGACAACTATTTAACTCAAGCATATGAAAATATATTTTCATATTTGTACGCAAAAACTAGGGGGAAAAAAATTAGGAAAAATGAAAATTGCACGTGTAATTATTCAACCTTGAGAATAAAAAAAAAAGATCTACAAATAAAGTCGTTTTTAAAATGAAATTCGAATTTCGATGGTTCATTATGCAAATTAACGTGGGAACTAAGGAAAAATCTGTTGTTTTATTTTAGTAAAAAAATTGTGTTCCACCTTATGTTCTTAGTTAATGGTTTTAAACTCAGAGAATGAGCATTCTGGTTGCTTAAGATGCCTTTAAGATGAATGAGCTTTCTGTGGAATACGCCTGAGCAGTATTTCATTTTTACATCAACCTTTGTGGAGGCTACGACCCACTGCCAGGCCCAGAATAGACCTGCTAGAGGAGCTCTCTGCATGTGAGCTCTCCACGGTCAGGGACTTGGACCGGGAAATAACTACAAGAGGCAGAGTCCCTCTAGCTTTGGGCACATTGGGATCCCCCGATCGCAATAGCTATGGAAACACATACCTTTCAGCTGAGGAGGTGCGATACTGGCTTTTCACGGACGGGGGGCTAGGCCAGATACCATCATAGCTACAAGAGGCAGAGTCACTCTAGCTTTGGGCACATAGGGATTCCCCGATCGCAATTGCAATGGATACATATACCTTTCAGCTAAGGAGGTGCGAGACTGGCTTTTCACGGACGGGGGGCTAGGCCAGATACCACTATAGCTACAAGAGGCAGAGTCACTCTAGCTTTGGGCACATGGGATCCCCCGATCGCAATAGCTATGGAAACATATACCTTTCAGCTGAGGAGGTGCGATACTGGCTTTTCACGGACGGGGGGCTAGGCCATATACCACCATAGCTACAAGAGGCAGAGTCACTCTAGCTTTGGGCACATGGGATCCCCCGATCACAATAGCAATGGAAACACATACCTTTCAGCTGAGGAGGTGCGATACTGGCTTTTCACGGACGGGGGGCTAGGCCAGATACCACTATAGCTACAAGAGGCAGAGTCACTCTAGCTTTGGGCACATTGGGATCCCCCGATCGCAATAGCTATGGAAACACATACCTTTCAGCTGAGAAGGTACGATACTGGCTTTTCACGGACGGGGGGCTAGGCCAGATACCACCATAACTACAAGAGGCAGAGTCACTCTAGCTTTGGGCACATAGGGATTCCCCGATCGCAATAGCTATGGAAACATATACCTTTCAGCTAAGGAGGTGCGAGACTGGCTTTTCACGGACGGGGGGCTAGGCCAGATACCACTATAGCTACAAGAAATATAAACTTTCTACTTCCAGGGCTATAGGATCCATCTGTTGGACGTTTAGGGAATGGGTACACGGAGCCTAGCTATCTACCAAGTAGATTCAAAGTTTGCTGCTGGCATGAGGTCTATACCTCATGCTCAGGGGCAGGCCAGAAAACCGCATGATTTCAAGAGATAGCTATGGAACAATTTGGTGTCCACATGTGGCCTTTCCACGGTCAGCGACTTGATACAAAAATACCATAATTCGAAAAATGCCAAATTTATAACATGAAATACTTTCGGGTTGGTGTGCAAAAAAAAATGTAATTTCTGAATGGAAACATTGATTTTAGGGATGAAGCGTCTATGCTTTACGTAAACGAACGACTGATAAACGAAAAAAGGATTTACTGCTATGAATATTATAAGTAAAATGGGAAAATATTCTATGTTATTTTATGTGTGAAAAGAATATACTTTAGTCTGATAATAAAAATAAAGTGTATTCTGTTTACTTTCAGAATGAGAGATTATTAAAATTATTTGTTAATAAAAATTAAAATCTATTAAAGATTAAATTAACACTCAAAAGGAGAGTTTGTTGACCGTAGATATTATTCTTAGATGATTTTAGTTGGGGTTCGGTCAAGGTGTATCCAAAATTTACCAAGGTAAATACTACAACCAGATTAACGGTCTGGCTATGGAAAATAACCTTGCTCCCGATATTTCAAACATCACCCTTAACGACCTCCTCAACTCTATCCTTCCCCCGTTACACAACGACATTTTCTTCCTTAAAAAATATGTCGACGACCTTTTTCTCATCCTCAATCCCGAAAAAATCCCCCAGATCCTTACTGCATTTAATTCATACCACCCTCGTCTGAAATTTACCATAGAAATGAAATCGGATTATCAACTTCCCTTTCTTGACACCCTTATCATCCGTAACACCAATGGCTCCATCTCCACTGACTGGTATGGTATACCAAGCACACATACTCAGGTCGTCTCCTCCATTTTAACTCATCTCACCCTCATCATCAAAAAATTAATGTGGCCAAAAAACTCATCTACAGATCACTCACACTCTCTGACAAGATTTTCCACAGAAAAAATATTAAACGTGCTACTGACATCCTCCTCTCCAATGGTTTTCTTACTCACACCATTAAAAAACTTGTTAAGGAATTTTTTATTTCCACTTCTCCAACTATCCCCCTCCCCCAAAATAACGATCTCGTTTTCCGTTCTCTTCACTATATTCCAAAACTTTCTGAAAATATTAAGAAATCTCACAGAAAAACTTTTCCTAACCTAAAGCTTTCTTTTTCCACCAACAACAAATTAAAATCTATTTACACCATCCTCAAAGACCCCATTCCTCTTCCTAACAGAACTAATGTCGTCTATAAAATTCCCTGTTCCACACCGAATTGCCAAGGTTCTTACATTGGACAAACAAAAAACCCTATTTCCCGCAGAATTAATAACCATAAAAATGACATAAAGAATAAACTAATAAAAACTGCCCTCACCAAACATGTTTTTCATGAAGAACACACATTTGACTTCGAGAGCTTAATCATTCTTTCCACTGAACCCTATCAACACAAACGTCTTTTGTCTGAAACCATTCACATCAACTTACAACACTATCCAGTTAACGAAAGAACGGACATAGAACAAATTTCCTCAACTTATTCTAACATTTTCAACATTCTAAAAACCATCAGCCCTCCTTCTCAATAAACCTGTCAAACATTTTTCCCAGTTCCAAAGTCACTTATTCCCAATAATACCCTTCCCTTTTTTTCCTTTGTCCTTTT
>KZ806996.1:632997-644497 GCA_000696205.2 Oncopeltus fasciatus
ATATATATTATATATATATTTTGTAAATCTCTTTCCACCACATCCAACTTCATATGTACATGAATTTATTATATAGAAAGCCTAAATACCAAATTGAATTTTTTTTTTTTTTCATAAAGAGGTTTACCCAATCCCTGGATCTTATGTTCTTAAATATTTTTCAAAATGTTCGTTTTCGCATAGTGCTAGGAAATTTGTATTTTTATTTTAAAAAATTTTTTTAAGGTTTTTCATTGCGGTAGTAATGTCGAAGACATTAAGATATTAAATTCTGGTCCTTTTCTTAACTCCCTCTTTCCCTCAACTAATTTCAGCCATAATATATATATAGTATAGATTATTTTATTCAAATAAGTATGATTAGTGAATTATCTGAATTTTTTCTATAAGTAGGTACCAATTCTGA
Organism: Oncopeltus fasciatus; assembly: GCA_000696205.2. Classification (NCBI taxonomy): domain Eukaryota; kingdom Metazoa; phylum Arthropoda; class Insecta; order Hemiptera; family Lygaeidae; genus Oncopeltus; species Oncopeltus fasciatus. The sequence continues at coordinate 633,404 of KZ806996.1, forward strand.
AGATGAAATATTTTCTCCGGAAAATCTGCTGATAATACTAGTTCATTTCGTAGCCTTCGCATTCCTAACCCATTGAACACCTATTTGGCCGATTCCCAAAACAGGTATTTCTGTTAATTCTCTTATTTTTCTCCCCCCGTTTTGAAATACAAATCTCGGTGAGCAGTTGCAAGGTTGCGAACGGAATTAAGAAAGCACGCGTTACAGGAAGGGAACTAATTCGGACAGCTTGGCATCGTCCACAGCCCCCCTTTTCCTCGACTGTGAACATAGAACAACACACCGCCGGGAATACCTTAGGCCTTGTGTCAAGTTCTTCTCTGAATCCTGTATGTCAAGTTTTATGTTCACCTTGACATAGGGAATATTTCTTTTAAAAGCAGCCTGCCAGTAAAACTTGTACACTCAACGTCACCTCTTACTGAAGTCTATTTAAAGGGATCACAATTTCATGCAGTTCACTTAAAATAAATCTTGGCTTGGTGCGGAAAAGAAGGACAACATGGCAAATTTTGGATCGAATTTCTACTATATTCAGAGCATTAAAATCCAGCGCAGTTTCACACGGTAGACGACTGCTTATATGAATTTTTGTATGGATTTATTTTGGTGTAAAAAAACATCTACTTTTCACTTGGACCAATACACTATTCCTGACCTACTACTAATGAAGATTTAAGTCGAATAGCTTTGTCAGAAATAATTAAATGTATTTTACATAACAAACTTTGAATAAGGAAAATTGCATCTTTAATTTCTTTAAAAAAGTTTATATAGAATTAAAATTTTTAGAGAACAATTTATCTGTGACATTAATGTTTCCTACCATGCATAAAAATAACCCTATAAATATTTTATCAAAAGCCATAGGGAGTAAACTGGGGTAGGGTGAACTTGAAATGCTTGGGGAGATTAGTTAAAATAGACTGGGGTAGGACAGGCCAGGAAGGTTAGTGTAAGTTAGTTTTGACTAGGGTAGGACTGACAAGGGATGGATAGAATACGGGAGGACAGACATGGAATGGATAGAATAGGGTAGGATAGACTAGGGTAGGACAAACGTGGGATGGATAGTATAGGGTAGGATAGACGAGGGATGAATAGAATAAGGTAGGACAGACGATGAATGGATAGAATAGGGTAGAATAGGCTAGGGTAGGATAGACGAGGGATGGATAGAATAGGGTAGGACAGACGCGGGATGGATAGTATAGGGTAAGATAGACGAGGGATGAATAGAATAAGGTAGGACAGACGATGAATGGATAGAATAGGGAAGAACAGATGTGGGATGGATAGTATAGGGTAGGATAGGCTAGGGTAGGATAGACGAGGGATGGATAGAATAGGGTAGGGAGAGAACAGTGAGAGTAAAAGACAATACCACTAAAGCAGGAAATATACTGATCGGGAATGTGCTCAGCCATCGTAGTTTTACTCGAAAATATCTTCCTTGACTAGTGTTTTCTTAAAAAATAATATTACAAACATAAATTAAAAAAAAAAGTTTTGGACTTATTTATTTTGACAAAATCTTTCATAACTCAAATAAGAACGATGATATTACGATTATAAATTTGAGTCTTCTTCTAACCTCCACCCTTTCCCTTATTCGATTTAAACAAAAACTGAATTCTTTCAAGGTTTTACAATAATTGTCATTAAGAGAACCCACCCAACACTTGAAATTACATCCCTAAATGTCATTCATAAAGTAAGTTCTTTGAAAATTGTTATAGAACACACATTAAAAATAATAATAACGAAAAAGTTTTTTTTTAAATTTTTGCCTTACTTTAGACAAACCTTTCCCTTGATCGATTAGCTTGTAACAAATTAGTTCAACGGGAAGTATTAAAAGAAGCTTAAATACCAAATTTTTTACATTATTTTAAAAACTGCAAAAGCTAGATATTTATTTTAAACAAAAACAAATATATATTTATGTATAAAATTTTGAGTAGACTATATTTTAGTGCACTCATAAGAAAGTCCTTGTTGATATCAACAAGGACCGTCTTCCTATAACTATTACTTTTCATTATTTAGGTTTTCAAGGCTAGCAACACTTCACAAAATATCATCAAGTTATTCACCACTTCCACAGGCTCAGGTTGGCTGTAAAGTTGCAAAGAAGTGGTAAGATTCTTCTGTGGAAGTAGCATTTTTACTGGAAACTACTCTCTACTGGATGAAGAGGGTAAAATTTTGGAGCTGAATAAATTCTATAGTTGAATATTGGGGGAAAAAAGCCTCAAAATAATTTCATATTAATGATTAATAATTAATTTATTTATTTTTATCAGATTTCTCATAAGATAATCAATCTACTTACACTGGTGACATGGCGATTTATTTATTATGCTTGTTTTGTAAAATATTGATGTCATAAAAATTAAATTTTTCATAGATTTAGTTCTATTAATTATCTTTGTAAAGCGAATATATTATGATCTTAAATTTTAGCAGAGTAGTTATTTATTTGCTGTATTCGTATTTAAGCTTCTTTTTTTAAATTGTTGAATGAGTTATTTTATTGTTAAAAATTGATCGTTGAAAAGAATGGGGGGGGGGGGAATTAAGAGAGAAACAAATAAAATTTTAATATATATAGTTTAATAAACATTTTTTGTTTATCAAAATTTTACAAAAGTCGCATAATGGAACCAGCGTAAAGGGCGTAATAGAATCCGCTATCAAAAATTAATTTATATATTCAAATGGAGAGTTTTTTGACCGTAGATATTATTATTAATTTTTTTTGTTGGGGTTTGTTCAAGGTAGATCCAAAAAATGCAATTTAAAAAAGGTGTATTTATTTATTATCTGCAAACGCTTCGGCGTACATTGTAAACCATCTTCAGGGTTGTTGAAATACAATGTCATAAGAAAAAAAAAACACAAAAATTAAATGACTTACATTATTATAACATAGAATTATCATAATTAAAATCTTAATATTTTCAGAAAGTTTTGGAAAATACGGAAGAGAATGGAAGATGAGATCATTATTTTGGGGAAGGGACATAATTTGGGAAGTAGTAAAATAGAATTCCTTCGCAATTTTTTAATGGTGTACGTAGGGTTTATTCTATTTAGTTCTACATACTTTTTATATCACATTGCATTTAGTTATAGCAATTCTTTGTAATAATAATGTAAGTTTTTTATGTTTTTTTTTTTGTCTTATGACATTGTATTTCAACAGCTCTAAAGATGGCTTACAATGTATGCCGAAATCTTGACAGATAATTAAATAATACACATTTTTTTAATTGTATTTTTTGGATCTACCTTGACCGAACGCCAACAAAAAAACATCTAATATTGATCCATACATTTTCGAGTCTATTGAGAAAGTACTTTCTTTGTTTTTTTATTAACTGCTTCAACGTGTTTCACTGGACATCAGTGCTAGATAAATTATTAGTGCTAATATTCAATTGTAAAAAAAAAAAATAAATAAAATCGAATAAATAAATAAATGCCAGCTAAAAATAGTAAAATTGGCCTCTGAAATCTATTGCGTTGGCTACAAGTTTGACAGCTGAGAGGACAGGCCGGACGTCGGACTGATTGTCCTAACGAGACATAGAGGTCGGAAATCACCTCCCTCATGACGGCGACACCTAGGGGGTGTGTTCCTAAACTCAAAGCCAATCTACAGCGTCATAAAGTCTTTTCGCTACTCCGAAACTCATATAGTTAACCCAATCTTACGTTACTTTGTCTATTGAATTGAAAAATATAATAATATATTTATAGAATGTATAGGGTGTCCCAAAATTAACACAAGATTTGAATTAAAAAGAAAACACAGTGTTTGGTCTTTTTCTTGTTATTTTTCTGTTGAATCATAAAGTACATAGAATAGGGTTATTTATGGAATAACACATCGGGCAAATGTGTTTGCCACATAGCCCGTGAAACAATTCATTGTCACTTAGAATTGGCCCCCCTAGATCGTGTAATTTTACACAATTAGATTTATTTTTGTGGGGTTATTTGAAATCGCAGGTCTATGTCAACGAGCCCACATATACCTGTCCATTAAAGGAGGAGATTCAATGCTGCATCAAAAAAATTCAGCCACATTTATGCGAAACGGTCATGGAAAATATTGACTAACGCGTACGCATGTTCATGCAAAGCTGTGGAGTCCATTTGCCCTACGTGTTATTCCATAAATAACCCTATTCCATGTACTTTATGATTTAATGAAAAAATAACAATAAAAAGTCTAAAAACTGTGTTTTCTTTTTTAAATCAAATCTTGTGATAATTTTGGGACACCCTTTATATAGTCACTGTAGAAGATACATACATTCATAAATAAAAATTATTAAGATTTGGAATTTTCAAAAATAACTGTAGTATATTTTTATTGACTTTATCGCAATTTAACTTGAAAAAGTTAATTGTGTAACTTTAATTACTTAATTAAGTCGTAACCGAAAATAAGAATTTGAATTCCAGAATTGTGCCTGTTGTTTTTGAAGTAGATCTGGTGTTTTCCAGTGTCTAGAAGAAAGAGTTTTTTCTTCATTTTAAAACTTATGCTTACTGTTTGGTTTGATATTATTCATATACATGTTCATATGTTTCAAGATGATTAATTTTGAGAAGTGTTCCTTCTACAAAAAAATTAATTATAAAATACAATATTTATTGCCGTAATGTTTATTTTGCAACCAATAATTGCTTATGTTCTTTAACTTACGTGGATGAAACATGTTGCTGAACGCCTCAACATGGGATCTTATTTTTTAATTTTTTATGTTATATTTTCCCAATATTAAGGAGCAAAAGAATATCTTAGATATTTACACATATTTCTATTGTCAGGAAGAAAATAAATGTGTGCATTCCATTAAAAATAAGATTATTTGATTGGGCAAAAACTGTATACGATTAATTCAACAAAAGTGTGACTTAATTGAACATTTTAGATCATTACTACTACTAATAATTAAAAAAAAAAACACAATAAAACAACTGAAACATGAATGAAAACACTAACATGAACTGTGTATAGCCAATAAAGGGAAGGTAATATTTTTATTAATGGGAGCTCAGTTATTTGCAGGGAAACAGTAATTGTTACATGCTTTTGATAGCAGTATACTTTTAGACCCAATAAATAATTTTTTTTAAATTATATTCCTTAAAAACAATAAATGCATGGCTTTTAGACCAATAAGTTTTTCTGAAAGGTTCAATGAAAAAAAAATGTCACGCATATGGCCCGTTAATATAGATTTTACAGTTAAATCACTCCCGGGAAATACTTCCTTGTTGTCGGTTAGAGATCTATTTTGTGGCAAAAAAAAGAGCTAACTGATCTTTGAGATGAGATATATAGTAGTGTGTTGTAGGTTTTCCTCCAAGACCCGGCTTAGGAGAGACTATCAAAGTTTTGATGGGTCTTGTCTAGTGCCTTCTTCGTCATTCTGAACGCCATTCTACCGATGGAAGGTAGAAGGCGTTCTCTCCGGTGAAGATTGACGGCCGCCTGCCCGTCTCTATTTGTTAGAAGAGTATTTGATACTTCAAGCTTTATATGAATCAGTAACATCTTCAGTAATGCATCCTTTGGGAGGCCTTTTGAGGAAGATGAACACTACAGAACATGAATTCAATGAATGTTCTACAAAATTTGTGTACATTTCAAATGAATCTTATTATAAAACTAGCACCCCACAAATGAACTATACTATTTCATTATATACTATAAAGAATGAAATGGTGTATTATCTATTAAAATCTATAAAATAATACTTAAGCCCTGGGCCGATTCAAAATTACTCACACTCAGCGTTGGTAATTGTTTTTATATTATGTTACATACGTAGAAGATTTTTATTTTGGTCTCCCTCTAACATCCTCTCCTCATCTGCCATTAACTCATAATAAACGGTTTGCAAAAATAAGTTGTAGTACTAAATTTAGTCCATTTATTAATAAAATTATAGACGAAAGACCGCGTCCAGACAAATATATATATAGGGTTGTTGAAATACAATGTCATAAGAAAAAAAAAACACAAAAATTAAATGACTTACATGAGTAAAGCGTTAGATAATGTGTGTTCACTACACTCTTTCTTCTTCCTCTTCATAATATATATATAGTATAGATTATTTTATTCAAATAAGTATGATTAGTGAATTATCTGAATTTTTTCTATAAGTAGGTACCAATTCTGAAGATGAAATATTTTCTCCGGAAAATCTGCTGATAATACTAGTTCATTTCGTAGCCTTCGCATTCCTAACCCATTGAACACCTATTTGGCCGATTCCCAAAACAGGTATTTCTGTTAATTCTCTTATTTTTCTCCCCCCGTTTTGAAATACAAATCTCGGTGAGCAGTTGCAAGGTTGCGAACGGAATTAAGAAAGCACGCGTTACAGGAAGGGAACTAATTCGGACAGCTTGGCATCGTCCACAGCCCCCCTTTTCCTCGACTGTGAACATAGAACAACACACCGCCGGGAATACCTTAGGCCTTGTGTCAAGTTCTTCTCTGAATCCTGTATGTCAAGTTTTATGTTCACCTTGACATAGGGAATATTTCTTTTAAAAGCAGCCTGCCAGTAAAACTTGTACACTCAACGTCACCTCTTACTGAAGTCTATTTAAAGGGATCACAATTTCATGCAGTTCACTTAAAATAAATCTTGGCTTGGTGCGGAAAAGAAGGACAACATGGCAAATTTTGGATCGAATTTCTACTATATTCAGAGCATTAAAATCCAGCGCAGTTTCACACGGTAGACGACTGCTTATATGAATTTTTGTATGGATTTATTTTGGTGTAAAAAAACATCTACTTTTCACTTGGACCAATACACTATTCCTGACCTACTACTAATGAAGATTTAAGTCGAATAGCTTTGTCAGAAATAATTAAATGTATTTTACATAACAAACTTTGAATAAGGAAAATTGCATCTTTAATTTCTTTAAAAAAGTTTATATAGAATTAAAATTTTTAGAGAACAATTTATCTGTGACATTAATGTTTCCTACCATGCATAAAAATAACCCTATAAATATTTTATCAAAAGCCATAGGGAGTAAACTGGGGTAGGGTGAACTTGAAATGCTTGGGGAGATTAGTTAAAATAGACTGGGGTAGGACAGGCCAGGAAGGTTAGTGTAAGTTAGTTTTGACTAGGGTAGGACTGACAAGGGATGGATAGAATACGGGAGGACAGACATGGAATGGATAGAATAGGGTAGGATAGACTAGGGTAGGACAAACGTGGGATGGATAGTATAGGGTAGGATAGACGAGGGATGAATAGAATAAGGTAGGACAGACGATGAATGGATAGAATAGGGTAGAATAGGCTAGGGTAGGATAGACGAGGGATGGATAGAATAGGGTAGGACAGACGCGGGATGGATAGTATAGGGTAGGATAGACGANTTTACTAGTAAAAATATTTTATGAGTTTGATCATGAGGTCAATGTGAATAGCTTGTTTTCCTTACAGTAATAGGTGTAGAATTAATTGTAGTATTATATTGTGGGATTATGTATTGTATTATATATTCAATCTTGTTGAAGTTAAAAAATATATGACATGATATTCATAAAGTTTTCAACATTAATGTTCAACATTTATGTCATAATTATGTTTTATAATTTTTTTTCTCGCTAAACACACATTGAGAATATAACTATTTGCCCTTTATTATTTGTAAAATATTTTTAAAAAATTAGATCTTTGTTCTTTTAATTAAAACTGTTCAATATTTTTAATGGACTCGTTTTTGTCTGAAGAGAGATAAGGAATAGGTGAATAATCTATAATAATATTGAATAATCTTTCATTATCTCCGTTATTATTAGTGCCGTGACACCTGTATAAAATTAATACGTGCAAATCGTAGTTTCCTAAAAATTGGGAACGATAAGTAAGGAATTGTAGAGGGGCCGGAGCCAACATCATGGAATTTCCCCTTGAAATTTTCTTTCTAAGCTCCTAAGGCAAGGAACTACCGAGATCTTCTCGGTAAGTCTAGATTTCGAAGCTATTTAGTTCCAGACTGTTCCTCGACTGAATCACACCTCTGACAGTCCTCTGACTGGGAGCGCTACCACAGGTCAATCCTGGCGCATGACCGAGTCCCGTCGTACAACTCAGTTGTGCAGCAGACTGCAGCTGGCTGTAGGCCAGGCGTGTCCCTGCTAAGTCTCTTCAAATCGATCTCGGACACACACACACACTCTCTAGGCCGAAATACTCTTTCTGCCGAGTTGGCACTTTCCTCTGCAGGCTGAAGAGTACCAGCTGATCTGCCACCTTGACCCACCAACCTCAACTAAACCCATTCTCTCATCCTATTTACTCTGAATTTATCAAATTCTTCACACACTTTTATTTGCTATTACACAAATGTTTCTAATAGATTTATATTTATTTTTCATGTAACTCCTTGCAGGACATTTGTTTTCGTAGAATACCCGCAAGACATATTAGTCAAGGACACTAATTTTGAAAAAAAATTTCTAAATCAAATGAGAAAAACTAAAAATATGTCACTTTTAAATTGTGTATCTGTAATAATAACGAATGTCAAAAATTCACGGACAAACTTCGGCGATTAAGCTTCTTTTACAAAAAACGTTAATAGCTGAAATCAGTCGACTGGAAGAGGAGGTTTAGATATATTAGATATAATTCTCAAAAATCATAATCAAAATCGTAACTGTTAAAGGTTCGAAAAAAAATTATGCAGGAGCTTATTATACCCACTATTAATGAAATATCAATAAAATTTTATTAATAAAAAATTGGGATTTACTTTTATTGCTCTAAACATTTCATCAAAAAGAGTTTTGTGTTCGTATATGATATTTCAGGCAATCCCCCAATTCTTTATTGTCTGAATTATACACATACGAATTTGTATACACATAAATATGTGTTAATATACATACAAATTTGAATACACATAAAGATGTCTTTATACACATACAAATTTATTGCAAACTCACTAGAATAGTGTGTGTCCAGAATAAAGTTCTGTACACCTAGGTTTTTCTCATTGAAACACACAATAAGAAACACCAGGTACTTCTTATTTCTCATACCTTATATTCTCCGTCTTCATTGGTTTCTGTACACCATCTCCCAGAAACCAATGAGACGGAGAATATAAGGTATGAGAGTTCTATATTCATTGGTGGTAGAAATAATAATAACCCTTTAGATTATTTACTTCTTATTTCGCTATTTTTTTTTTTCAATAGAAGCACATAAGAAATTTGATATTGGGCTCAGGAGTCAATTTATTTAAATAGTGTTAATACCTTCAAATAAATATACACCTCTACTTATAAATAAATTATACTTTTACCTCTATCAGGCAATCACCCAATTCTATTGTCTGATTTCGCACAATCACAAACAAGGCATTTAATTAACTTTAAAAGCGTCATGCTAAATTTTATTTAAAAAAAAAAACTGATGTCGGGTTAAAAATTATTAAATTAAAATTTTCGGTATAGGTAAACCCCCACTATTAGTTTTTCAATTTCGCTGTGTAAGTGATAGAATTTGTTTTTTTTATTAATGAACAAATATATGTTGAATTTCTTTACTCTAAACTAAATATTACACCAACTAAAAAACGCTTTTTACGCGCACTTGAAATTTATTTTTTAAAGAAGTGTTAAGCTTCCCTTTCAAGCACATAGAATCATGGAGGGAGGGGCTATCTGCAGGTTGCCATTCCATTCTAAACATCCATGGCACAGAACAAGCTCTCATTAATCGATAAAAGCCTGACCAGGGTGGGATTTGAACCCGCCTTGTCAGGATTGCGAGTCGAGAACAAAGCCGGCTTTTGCATTCAACAGGTAGATGCCGGATTCCATTAGAAAATGTTTTATCATTTTTGGGTCTAGTAGATAGGATTGAAGAAAATATTGAAAAATTTTCCAATATATCTGTCACGGAAACAACCTCGATTATATTTCTTCGGAAATGGTTGGATTAAAATGTAACATTAAGGATTTTTATTGAATACCGTTAAGTGAAATCATTTTCGGTTGATATCGGATGAAGGGGAGCGTGGATACATATTGACGAATTTATAATAGTAATCCCTTCGTTATTATTAGCGTTACTTAAACGTAACGTCGTAAAGTAATAGGCTTAAATACAATTTTCTGTCATAAAAGCTGTAAAAATTCTGACAGGAATTTAATATAAAGGAAGATATTAAAGAAAATGACTAAATATCCAGACATTAAAAAAGGAAATACGAAGTGGAGGAAGAGTAATATATTTAATCATATTCATTAATAATATTAGAGACAGCATTACTGATCATACATTTTATACTGATTATCTCTCCGACTTGTAATATCAAATTAATCATTTAATTTTATCTGTATTCATTTCAATAAAGTATGGGGGAAACTGATTAGTTTACGGAGCACTTAATTTATCGGATTTTAACAAATTACCATTTTAATATGAAGCTGAAGATATTAGCGAATTTATGACTTTATTTAAGCCACATAAATGTCTTACCCCCTGCCCCCCTTCACTTTATTGTAAATAAACTTTAACTGCCTGCTTTCAACTTTAACCTTTTGTTTACAAAACTCTTTTTAATTCTTCAGCTCCCAATATCGAATTCCTGACTATTCTTTTCTCTTAAATATCTTCCTTAACTGCAAATTTCAAAAATGGAATATTCAAATTGAGAATATATCAGGCGAGTGTATATGCCAAAATATTATCACAGCTGTGATAACAGACAAATACACAGCAGAGTGATCAGTCCAGCTGCAAACCCCCGCTGGAGGATCTGGGATTTTATCTGTGAAGGGGATTTACTCCCTCTTGAGGGATGTGTCACCTGTAGACTGACGAATTTCATCAATCCGGGGGAGCAGTCATCCTTTAGGAACCCAGGGGGCAATTCCAGTACTTTCTCAGACTTATAGCGAACTCTGGTAGGGAACGAGCTAACTAATAGTTAAGTAAAAGGACTGGAAGTCCCGGGATATGCAGTGCCTTTAGCATGAGAGCCACTGAACCACACATGGTGGTTCACAATAAAAAAAAA
>KZ806996.1:650418-667658 GCA_000696205.2 Oncopeltus fasciatus
TATATATATATATATGTAACGGGCCATGTTTTAGCTTCTTTATTGTAAGATCGGTGAAGATCCGTTCAAATTAAAAAATATATATATGTATATGACGAAACCAAATTCGTCATTTAAGTTTTTTTTTTGTTTTTTTGGAAACCTTTAATGAATTCATCGATGGCTAAAATAATTCAGGGGGAAGAGGAGGTTTAGAGGCTGATATAAATTTAAAATCTTAACATCAGTGTTTAGAAAAAATATTGGTGTAATTTTATAATATTTATTATATTCAATAACATTCTTTCAAAAACCATATAACAAGGAATATATTTAAGGATGTAATTTCGAGACTTGGGTAGGACCACTTACTTTTTAATATGCGAAATAATATTTGATACAAAGGCTTTTTATTGAAAAACTCTTGAAAAAAATCGTTTTGGGTTGACATTAGGCTTAATGAAAAGTTAACTGTCTTTCTAAAAGAAATAAAATATGAAACTAAATATGTGATATTTATTGGTCAAATATTGAAACTAAAATATGAAACAAAATAGGTCTCAAATGATATTTTCTAAAATTTATGTTCTAAAAATGTTCAACGCCTACTGTGGAAGAAATTTACGAATGTAACCAAGATAGGTAAGCACTTCCCCCACTCTTCCTTCCCAACCAGCCATTACGTTTACTCCCATTATTCTCTCCAACATTTTAATTAAATTACCTAATTTAATTCCATTTATACACATATTTAATGAAGCATGGATAATCTGTTTAGATTACACACTCCTTGCGTGTCAGACTGTGTCGATTTCAGCACAGAACAGAAAATATAAAACACCCTTTTCTGGAGAAATTTAAATACGACGATTTTTTTTTTTTTTGCATTGCCACCCTATTTTAAACACCCATGGCTCAGGACAAGCTTCTATATTATAAATAAAAGATTGACCTGGGCGGGATTTGAATCCGCGTACGGATCCCCTGATCTAGCCTGGCGCCCCCTGAAATACGACCTTGTTAGGCATTTTAATTATTTATGTAAACATTCCGGAAGAAATTCGCTCAGCCCACACCCCTCCCCCCCTCCGCATGTCCGCATGTCAGAATATCCATTATTGATAAATACCTCAGTGGAATAGCGCTTAAAAGATATGTTCTCTTATTGACGAAGGAAAACGGTGAGGGTAGTGAGGGGTGGAATATGTTTGGCAGCCGTCCTAAGGTATAACTCACTATACTTAGACTGTTTTATAGGCCTTAGGCTCTAGACAACCCTTATATTTTACGAGGGGGGGGGGAGGGGTGAGCTACTCTTGTACTCATTAGAACTGAAAGTGTAAATGGGCTGGATTAATAGTCGCTAAACACCATGTGTAATGTCGCTCTTGGATTACTTGATCAAGCTGCAGTAAGAAATATAAGAAACAATCGACTCTAATTATAATTGTAATAATAATCACTAGCTCCAATGACCTCAGCAGAAGACGTGCGGAAAAAAATAATCACTAAAATCAATCAATATTTTTTAAAAATGGTACGATGTCTAACGTGAAGATCTGTGTCTTCTGAGTAGATTTATCATGTTTCATTAAATATGGATGTAGATAAGGGTAAATGAGGTGTTGAAGAGAACTGTGAACGTAAATTCCATGACCACTATGATTGGGGGGGGGGGGGGAAGTTCCTAAAACTTTTTTTTTAACTAGCGTTTTTCGTAAAAATTAAATTTGCTAAAACTAAGATTGTTGTAGGTAATTTGATTGTCCGGAAGAGGAAAATATGTGAAAGCGATCAACCTCTAAGTAACATTCTGGAAAATCATTCTTATTGTAGGATTTCTTAAAATATATATGGGCTTATATAATTAAAAACATATTACTGAACAAAATACTATGAATGTTCTATAATATTTTTGCAGTTCTACTGCTGACAATAATATTAATTAAAATATATTAAACATTTTCAATTCGGTCTAATCTCCAAACAATCTGAGAAAAAAAGCTTACAGACGAAATTTGATTTTTTTTTTTTAAAAGAATATATTTCAAATAAAAGGTAATTCTACCACTCTTGTATAATGGAATGACGTCAAATTGGGTATTTAAGCTGCGTATTATTAGCTGTTAAATTAAACCATTTTGGCTAAGAAACTGGATGAGTAAAAGGAGGGTTTTTACGAAGAAGACGAATTGAATAATGTCAATATTATTTTTGAAATGGATTGTTTAGCCTTCATCAACGTATAGGTTATTACGCCCATATATATATATATAGTTANTATATATATATAAAGCCGGAGAGCTAATTTTCTAGTCTTATAGATCATATTAAGTTGTAGAGCCGATCAATATATGTATGTATGTGTGTGTGTGTGTGTGTGTGTGTGTGAGTATAAATTAGATATTTGAGAATGTATCAACGAATGTTTCCATCTACTTTATTCCCGTGGAACAGTCAAGATCAGGCCTCAGCGATGTTTCCTTTTACACTCATTGCCTTCCCCATTTATTTACGTCCATCTTTAGTAAGATAGGAAAAACAGCTTAGTTCGCTCCTGTGTCACGGACAAAATATTTCAACTATATTTTTGTATCGGCCAATTAATTTTAGTGTAGGTATTCTCAGCATTTCAGGTTTTTATAGCCACATAGAGAATTAATATAGGTGTATAATGACAAAACCATTCTTATATTTTGTGACCAAAAATTAATGAAATGCTCTGTTGGTCATACATAAAGCACAGCCACAAAAAGTATTTCTAGTGCCAGTCTGTCTAGCAGAGTCTCACTGTACTTACAACTGAATTTGCATAAATGCATTTATTTAAATATCTCAAAAATAGAAATGGCACGGCTTCTACCGATATAAATTTATCAGCTCGTAATTTGCGAAAAAGAAACAATTCAAAGAAAGGTTTATCTTTGTCTCTTAGGATATTTGTTGATAAGTGATATAATAAAATAAATTACAATATTTGCAACGAATTTCTTTAGTTACGATTGAATTCCATGGCTTTTCGTGATTCGGCGCATGTACTTCCGAGTGGGAGGCGTCATTGGCAGCGAAATGTCACGGGAAACAGCCATCATTCATGTTTTTTAGTGTGAAATCCCTCACGTAACTTAAATTATAAATAATTAAACCTCAAAATGACAGAAATTAAAGGCCCCACTGCTCAGAGAATGATTTGTACTATTTCTTCCAACATGGGACGATTACAAGTCAAAGGTTCGTATTTTTCTCGCTTCCCTCCGCATACCCATGTCACATTGTCACGTTAGAGACGTTCACTGTGGAATGCCAGAGACCGCGGATCTGTACACCTCGTATATAAGTACGTAGTCAAAATGACATTCTATATAAGCCTATATCCTAAGTGATGAAACTAAAAGATTCTTAAGAAGAAGAAGAAGAAGAAAGAGATAGGTTATATCTTAAGTAATGAAACTAAAATACTCTTAAGAAGAAGATTAAATTTTATATCCAAAGTTATAAAAATAAAAGGCTCTTATACAGTTTCTGCAGAAAATAAACAATATGCTATTTTGAAAAGTTTTTACAATTAATTTTAGATTATATTTATTAATCATAAATATATCCATATCTAATTATTAACTTATTTTCTTATAAGTTTTTATTTTTAAATTTCAATTTTTCTATTTTTCTAATATGTTTAACTGTTTAGTTCACTTTAAAAATATATAATTCATTGAATAAGTGATTATCGGTCACAAGGTTAAAAACAATCACGTCTTCTTTGCATAACACTGGAGAAAACATTTTTTGTTGAGTTAGATCTGACACTGTTTTTTCACTAATTCTTGGCAACTGAATCTGAGAATAACCTCAGATTTTGTCTATCCCGTCAACCTTTTAAACGACAGGATATCCTCAGAAATAAAAAATCATGCATTTAAGAGAACATAAAGTAAAAACGTACCAAATATACAGTTTACAAAACATTTAATGTAAGTTAAATCGAGTTCATACATGTGAATTTGTTTAATTAATGAACAATACTTAAAAATTAAGATAAAAATTTGCGTTAGTAGCTTTTTTTGGAGTGTTTATTTTGTGTACATTCGCGCTTGATGCTTCAACAATAGTCAGCCATCATATGTTCGTCCCATCGACCTTGATACCTTCTTTCCATGACCCTCTAATCTAGATGGAAACGCTCACCTTGCTCATCTCACTCACTGTACCAAGATTGTCCGGGAAATTAGCAAGGTGGCTGTGTAAAGAATGCAATTTAATGCTAATGTTGCAACCTAGCTATTGGAAGCTTTCCAAGAATTGCTGGACTATTTCGGAGTTATTCAATGCTCGCATATTACCTAGAAAGTTTTTAACAATGTTTTTGAATGCCAACCAAGCATTCTTTTCAATATCTGTATTCCCCATCTTGCAAAGAGGAAAATTCATTGAAAACTGGCACGGGGACTAATTTCAGCTGAATGTGGTACTGGGGGTATAGCTGATGGTAAATTAGGATATTCCATTTTACATTTGTTTGTTTTTTTGTAATATATCCCGATGTTTTTACTATAAAAAATTAATAATCACTTGAATGATCTTTGGGCTCGTTCCAAATCATAGGTATACCAAATGGAAGCTTAGCACGTGTTCCCTTGGTCCACATCCGTAAACCCTCAACACACTGTTTACACACTTTACGAGGTACCCATGCTTTATCTTAATCACCAAGTTTCACTTTAAAATAGGCAAAAATGCTTGTCTGAAAAATGTACTGATTTATGTACTTTGACTGGGAACGGTAAAACTGGCACATATATAACAAAACGAAACGGGGCTGTTTTCGCACTTTCGACTTGTAGGAGCAGAGGTAGCCATAAGGAGACGTTTCAGTTCAAACACACTATGTAGTTCTGTACACTTCCGTAACGAAATACTAAATACCGATCAATGCCTAATCAACATTAGGTGTAAGAACTAAGAAGGGGTGAGAGTAGGAAAGGGAGCTCTAGAAGAGAAGACAGAGAACAGAGGAGCCGTCGATCCCTAGGTGCATATCGCCTAGAATGAGGTACCAAGAAGACCATGCTTCTGGAGAATGGTCTCCATGATAGTGCCAACCGTCTACACGACGAAGCTAGCAGGCCTGTAGCTACCTATAAAAGTGGAAGGACGGCTAACTCCTCTTCCCCCAGGAGAGAAGAGAGTAGGAAAGGGAGCCACAGAAGAGAAGGCAGAAAGCAGGGGAGCCGTCCTTCCCCAGGTGCATATCGCCTAGTGACTGAGGTACCATGAAGGCCTTGCTTCTGGAGGATGGTCTCCATGTTTGGGCCAACCGTCCAAACTATCGAAGCTGGCAGGCCTGTAGCTACCTATAGAGGAGGAAGGACGGCTCACTCCTCTCCCCCCAGGAGAGAAGAGAGTAGGAAAGGGAGCCACAGAAGAGAAGGCAGAAAGCAGGGGAGCCGTCCTTCCCCAGGTGCATATCGCCTAGTGACTGAGGTACCATGAAGGCCTTGCTTCTGGAGGATGGTCTCCATGTTTGGGCCAACCGTCCAAACTATCGAAGCTGGCAGGCCTGTAGCTACCTATAGAGGAGGAAGGACGGCTCACTCCTCTCCCCCCAGGAGAGAAGAGAGTAGGAAAGGGAGCCACAGAAGAGAAGGCAGAAAGCAGGGGAGCCGTCCTTCCCCAGGTGCATATCGCCTAGTGACTGGGGTACCATGAAGGCCTTGCTTCTGGAGGATGGTCTCCTTGTTAGTGCCAACCGTCCAAACTATCGAAGCTGGCTGGCCTGTATCTGCCTATAGAGGAGGAAGGACGGCTCACTCCTCTCCCCCCAGGAGAGAAGAGAGTAGGGAAGGGAGCCAGCGAAGAGAAGACAGAAAGCAGGGGAGCCGTCCTTCCCCAGGTACATATCGCCTAGTGACTGAGGTACCATGAAGGCCTTGCTTCTGGAGGATGGTCTCCATGTTTGTGCCAACCGTCCAGACTATCGATGCTGGTAGGCCTGAAGCTATCTTTAGAGGACGAAGGACCGCTCACTCCTCTCTCCCCAGGAGAGAAGAGAGTAGGAAAGGGAGCCACAGAAGAGAAGGCAGAAAGCAGGGGAGCCGTCCTTCCCCAGGTGCATATCGCCTAGTGACTGAGGTACCATGAAAGCCTTGCTTCTGGAGGATGGTCTCCATGTTTGTGCCAACCGTCCAGACTATCGATGCTGGTAGGCCTGTAGCTATCTTTAGAGGACGAAGGACCGCTCACTCCTCTCCCCCCAGGAGAGAAGAGAGTAGGAAAGGCAGCCACAGAAGAGAAGGCAGAAAGCAGGGGAGCCATCCTTCCCCAGGTGCATATCGCCTAGTGACTGAGGTACCATGAAGGCCTTGCTTCTGGAGGATGGTCTCCATGTTTGTGCCAACCGTCCAGACTATCGATGCTAGTAGGCCTGTAGCTATCTTTAGAGGACGAAGGACCGCTCACTCCTCTCCCCCCAGGAGAGAAGAGAGTAGGGAAGGGATCCACAGAAGAGAAGGCTGAAAGCAGGGGAGCCGTCCTTCCCCAGGTGCATATCGCCTAGTGACTGAGGTACCATGAAAGCCTTGCTTCTGAAGGATGGTCTCCATGTTAGTGCCAACCGTCCAGACTATCGATGCTGGCAGGCCTTTGTCTGCCTATAGAGGTGAAAGGACGGCTCACTCCTCCTTCCAACGCACCCCCAAACTCTCCCCCCCCCCCCACTCGTCTGCAGGTTAACCCCACGTAAGAGCGATCTACATTACTATTTAGTTATATTAGTGTTGGAGGTATTGAGACTTGGCAGCCCAACCATTTTTGTCAAGTGACTTTTCTTTTTAGGCGATTCCACCTGTTGGTCATTAACGCCATTGTGTCAGAGTTCAACTTGGCGGAAATGTAGTCAGACATGTTCGTCCTGTCTGCTAAGTCTGACTTCACCAACAAACATTTAATTTTTTAAATGATAAATTATTGTTATTTTTGAAAAATTTATTAGAGACTCCTCAGGCTACATTAAGTAATAAAAGCTTAGTGAAATTGCTTATTTTATTGGGGCATATAAAAACTTCAATGTTATACACATTGCTATGTGAAAGTAATCAGGAGTAGCATACTTGTATTTTACAGAGTTTTCTTATTGTTGGTTGGCTCTAATGACAATACGTCTGAATTTAATTTAGCAGTGTTTGTATAATTGCACCTGGCAGCCATCCCGTTATTTTACCCTGCGTTAGAATAGGAATGAGGACTCATGTCACTATATTAGGCGTAGATAGTTCAGAAAATGTTATTGTTCTCATGGCGAATGGTGTTACAATTTAAAGAGTTGATGTGGTATATTTTATGCAGGCAGCTGTTTACAACTTCTAATGAGATCCTGCAGACACGTCTAAACACATCACTAAGGGTGTTTTTCAACACATTGAGGGTGTGTAACGTTTATGCAGCTGGGTTGGTGTTTTTTGGTCCAGCAAAAGCATTTAGTATTTTCAATGGTTGCCTTCGATCCCGCCTGGTGCTACTGACGCCCTGTCCTGTCTTCCTGTTCTGAGTTTGTCATTTTGAAAACAGTTGATATCACTGCAAATTCTGTCAGGGTTTTGAGATATCAACGTTCTTCTACATGTGCAAGCTGTGTTTATGCTTTTCAAACTTACCCGGATTGTTCTAGTTATGATTTTTGCTGAGATTTCTCGTCATGGCGATCAAGTTTGTGTGTATGCTTACATCAGACGGAAATAGGGTCGTATTAGTACTTTTGATTTGGAATATAAGACTTCCTGATGAAAATGTTGTTTTTTTTTCAGTCAATATTTTATTCAAATATGGAGTACATTGAAATGTATTGATCTTCAAAAACTCCAACTAATTTGTTTCTCCATGATTAGTGTGTGAATACTATGTAAAAGAAAAATATTTTAAAATAACAATTTTTTAAATTCTGTTGAATAAATGTGTTCAACAAAATGCTATACCTAAAAATATCTGTAGATCTTTTGGAACACTGATAACTTCTTTCTAATAAATCTACAATATTATGATTTATTTTTTTATTCTTTAAATTTGTAGTATTTTAATAAGCTTTACTAAAGGTTAAAGATAATTTTTTTAAAGAATAAAAATTTTTTCGTATTAATGGAAACCATTTGTAAAAAATTGTATTGAACACTTTCAGAGGATTCAGGAGTATTGAAGTATTGAAATTGATAATTCTTTTATTATGTTTTTTAATACATTTCAGCAATACATTAATGCTGTTACTTGTGGATTTTGTTTCGTTTTTTATATCTCCCAAATCCTCCTCTTACAAAAAATGTTCTTTTTACTTGGTAAGAACTACAAGGAATGGATACATTTGTAAATATTTATTTATGAGGTAGGTCTTTCATTTGGATTTTGGTCTTTGGCTACTTCTCACTACTAGGGTATGTTGGAGACGGCTCGGGACGTTGCATACAAGTTCTAGAGGGTGGCTCTCACCTTCCTGTTGAAGGGGCTCCTCTTGGCCGGCCTCCGGAAAGCCATGGCGCAGACTGCGGTCGGGCGGTACGAGCCAGTGGGCCGGGGGCACTCGGGTCACCGCACACCTCGCACTCAGCTCGTCCACTGCCGCCTCCCTCTCGCCACACAGAAATAGTCCCTCTCGCCCCACTCCTCGGGCGCTTTTGGCAAAGGGTCGCCTGACCTACAGCTGGTCCCGGTGACACTGGGGGATCGGGGCGCGCCCTGGATTCGCCCGTCGGAAAACCGAGCGCTGAGCGCAATCGCTGCTCCCCTTGAACGCCTGGACATGAGGTTCATTGGTTCAAGCAAAGGAAGTTAAAATAGCTCCTCCCGAAAAGTGTAAATGGACCTTTCACATCTGATATGGGACTGTCACTCGAGTCGTTCGAGGCATTTCATCAATAAATATCAGAGTTTTCAATATCTATAACTGTTAATTTTTTTTCGTTCATAAAACTATAAATAAACTTAAAAATATTACACACGAAGAATGCACGAATCAAGCATACACTTCTGAAAACCTACAGGTTACACCACCTACTACGCTCCCAAAACCTGTCACTCAGACTTAAGTTACAGGTTTACAAAGCAGTTGTCAGGCCGACACTGCTCTACGGCGCACCCCTCATGAAGTGGTTG
This sequence comes from Oncopeltus fasciatus, assembly GCA_000696205.2. Classification (NCBI taxonomy): domain Eukaryota; kingdom Metazoa; phylum Arthropoda; class Insecta; order Hemiptera; family Lygaeidae; genus Oncopeltus; species Oncopeltus fasciatus. Next base: position 659,533 of record KZ806996.1, read on the forward strand.
GCTCCATCCACGCTCCAATCACTTCAGTCCTTCCAAAATGGTGTGCTACGGAAGATAGTCCGTGGGACCTCTCTCCAGCGCGCCAGGACCTCCCACATCCACGAGGAACTTGAACTCCCCTTAATACGAGACATCCTGCGTAGGGGGCATGTCAAGTTCTATGACAGCCTTGAAAGCTGTCTAAATCCCTTGTTCATGGATATAGTGCCACCTCCATTACCTAGCTGTTGGCAGGGATCTGAGTCTACTGCCAACTACATCGATACAGCGGAATGACTCCCCGCTCAATTTGTACATATGTAAATATTGTATATAATATTAGATTTAATGTTAGATATAAGTTCTCAATGACACATCTGTGTACGTGTGTCATACTTCATATAAAGGCCGGCTATGCCTCACCGGTTACTTCATTTGTAAAGCTCCTCGGAGCTCAATGTCCGCAGATGTATTCTCACCATAACCTATCACATACCTACGGGTAAAAGGGTCGCTATAGGTGGTGTACCAATTACACTCACACCACCATAGCACACGGACTGCTATTTTATAGCAAATTTTGTATATATCACTTTTACTAATAAACGAGGTAGAAGTAAAAAAAACAACAAAAAAACAAAAAAAACACGAACATATGGATTTTCATCTACAATTGTTTCAAACGATTAAATCAGGCTCGACCTTCAACTAATCAAAAATATTATTCGACCAGTTATTCTTTGACAATAGCCATAGAAAATAACCCTTTACCGAGAGAGTATCATCACATCGCGAGTGCACACGAACTAACACACAACATACACACGCACACACATACACACACGCGCGCGCACACACACACACATACACACGCACGCATCTTCTTATTGCCAAGCTTCCGCACATCGTTTGATGATTGCTTCTTCAGGGCTGAAAGTAGGATATGAGTGACTTTTTTTCTTTTCTTTTTTTTCTTACTCTTTTTATTAATAATTAATACATGGAATAACCACTAATTGGCGAACCAATAAGTGGTATGATAAGAGGTGACCTTTATGAACCCAATTGGTTAATAGGAAGGTTAAATAAATGAAGAAAAATGAATGATATTTAATATAGACATATTTATTCCAGTTTCTTCTGTTTGTCATTTTAAAGCATGCTATTTAGTCAATATATTACATATACTTGTTAAGAATTTAGTTTCAGCCGAAAACTATGCCTACACTAAAATTTAAATAAATAAAACACATGTGTTTTTTCACAGAATTTATTTCGTGTTATATTCTTTAATGCTGCTATTTATATTTTAACTTATTGTCTAAAATGAATATCTTGAAGCATGGGATTTTTCTAATTGTTTATATACAGCTTTCTAGGTGTTGCAATCAGCTTAAAGGCGAGACAGTCACTTGCGACGAAAAAAAAGCTTTATTAAAATACCACAACGAAATGCGAGCGAAGGTGGCTCGAGGAGAGGTGAAGCTGAAGAACGAGCAGCCGGCGGCCGAGGACATGCTGGAGATCTACTGGTCCGACGACCTCCAGAAGCAGGCGCAGAAGTGGGCCGACCGCTGCGTCTTTGCCCACAGCGAGAAGAACGACCGGCCGAACCAGGGCGAGAACCTCGGGGAGCAGAGCAGCTCCAGCTCAAAAAAGGGCAATCTGGTCGAAATGGCCGAGGAATGGTACATGGAGGTGGAGCAATACGGCTACGACGGGACCTTCACCAAAGACAACGGCCACTACTCCCAGCTGGTGTGGGGGAGTTCGTACGCTCTCGGCTGCGGAGTGTCGCTCTACTCCAAGGACAACGGGTACAACACGTTCATGGTGTGCAGGTACAAGCCGCGCGGCAACATGCTCAACGCGAAACCCTACACCTACGGTAATCCTGACTGTGCCAAACATAGATTGTACAAGTCCATCAAGTACGACGGCCTCTGCTCGCGCAAATCCGAGGCCGAACAGTCAAGCTACGATCCGTGTAAGGGAAAAGCTACTTGTCTTCACTGTTTTCAAACGTCTCTTCTAGCACTATGTCTTTTGATGATCTTTGCACTTTAATTTAGTTATTGTTCTGATAATAAAACAACTATCTATATTCACAGCCTTGATTTTTTTTAAATTTATTATTCATATAATAATTAAATATGTTATTTACAGGCAGTTCAGCTTGGCACATTACAAACCCATTGACTTTGATGTTATGTGAGAAAAGCAATTCTATTGCAACCTACTATCGACAAAACTTTGGCTTATGTCGTTAAATATGAATAATAGATTTATTCTACAAAATAATTACCATATATAGTAAAAAAAAAAGTGTTCTGTCGTACAGGAAGAAGTAAGACGAAATTAATCTTACATGCTCTGAAAACAAAACTCCATTATATGTTACAATAAGGTTACATCCACCGCCCCGACTAAACTAAAACCGATGGATTTAACGACGTCAACAATTGAAGTTTATTTCAGAGTGCACGGTTACTCATGTTTCTTCAGATTTCCAATGTGCTAAATCAGTGATACTACTAACAACTGGAGCAGTCGATTTGACACTGGTTGTTACAGGTTAAAGCAAAGATAACAGTGCAATAGGTTGTATTTTAGCTTCTTATTAGTCGTGCAAAACTTTAATGGATATAAGTACGGTTGTCTAAGCGTGAAAGGCGAACGAACTTGTGACAAGATGGCTCCTTTAATTGATGTATTTAGATTTTGCTGTTAGTTCTAATTGCTGCCAATTTCCAATTTGTAGAGAACATCATAGGATCAGCTTCAAACCTGTTCACACACATAGCGTTAAGATGACGTTAGATTACCGTCCAAACAAACCACACTCTTCTTTGAAAGCTGTTTCACACCCGTCCAATAATTTTTGACTTTTTAAAAGCAAATTTCAACTGTAAAACTTTTAAATGAATAATAACTTCAATAAGTATGTTGAACAGTAAAATAACCTTCACAGAAAACTTGATATAAAAACAAAAAAAAAAAAAACATTTACTTGGCAAATCAGGAACCACACTAATGCAGTAAGTATTTTCTTAGTTATATAAAAATCTGTTTTTACAATTATTTTTTGTACAAATATTTTTAATAATTTTTGTAGAGAAGAGTGCAGTAGGTAATTGAAGAACAAATCTACATGGTGGTCTAGTGCAGTGAGAAGGACTTTTGTGATCGAGGTTTTCCAATTCCCATTCCGAATCTAGCAACCACTGATCTAAGGGGTCACATAGCGCATAGATTGTTAAATGTAAAAAAAAAAAAAAAAAAAAAAAAAAAAAAAAGAGCTACTATGATATTGAATAAAGTCCACCACGCAAGAGCCGCGTAATCCATGCGGATTTACATAGATTCATGGATGTAGATAAGAGCAAACGAGGAATTTTAATTGACAAGGACGGAGTGGACAATTAGCCTGATCCCTAAGCTTTGCTCTAGACAGGCCAGAAGATGGACAATGTCCAAAAACGCTCGCCAACAGAAGATGGTTTGCAGAAACCAATGAAGACGGATAATCGAAGGTATGATTGCTCTAGACTGCCTGAAAAAGTAGAAGGTGTACTCACCCATCCTACCTATATATATAAATTTCTTCCTTAACATAGCAATTTACATTTTTTTTAAATTATAGAAAATTACAAGTTGCAGCTATTATGTTCCGCAGAGTATTTCGTATATCAAATAAAAATAGTTTATTACGACCCCCTCTTTTAGAAATTAAATGCTAGGTAAATAATCTAAAAGGTTATTATAACTACCAATGAATATAGAAATATCATACCTTCTATTATCCGTCTTCATTGGTTTCTGCAAACCATCCTCCATTGGCGAGCGCTTTCGGACATTGTCCATCTTATTGGAAGACGGATAATGTCCGAAAGCGCCCGCCAACAGAAGATGGTTTGCATAAACCAATGAAGACGGATAATAGAAGGTATGATAATTAAATGCTACTATATATTTAAAGCACTACTTAGCTAATTTATTCAGTTTAAAGCGCCATTGACTTCAGCAATCGATGTGTGTATAAAAAATTAAAAAAAAAATTATTCAAATAAGATGAGAAAGAAGAAATTTATGAATGTATATTTATGTATAAGGAATAACCACGACAACTCTTCCTTCCCGGCGAGTCTTGAGCCTATAATTGCACATATGCAACGTCTTAACATACTCATTGCTATATCCTGCTTATACCTTAAATTGACTAATTAAAACTAAAGAAGGCTAGCTATGTATTAAATGAAAAAACTAATTCATGACTGTATTTACCATTTCATCTTCCGGGTTGGACCGAGTCAAATTGTTATTTGCCGAGCTTTCGCACATCATGTGATGGCTTCTTCAGGGCTGAAAAGAGAATTATTCTCTTTTCAGCCCTGAAGAAGCCATCACATGATGTGCGAAAGCTCGGCAAATAACAATTTGACTCGGTCCAACCCGGAAGATGAAATGGTAAATACATCTGACGACCGACGAAGCCTACGTGAACATCTAATTCATGACTGTTAATTTCGTGTAACAGAGACGGACATTTTCAAGAACCGAAAAAAATTGCGCAATAGCTGAGGAGAGAGCGCAAACTATAGGAACCATAACCCGAGGTCTATAGGTTTGGTGTTATGGTTAACAAAGCAATTGTTATAACCATCATTAAACCACTTAAGCAGGGGGGAGGGGGTGAGGCATGGATGAAATTCGGCAAAGCATAAAGAGATAGAATCTTTTAGATGTTTACGGGAAATATTTTGTCTATTCCCGAAAGAAATTTTCATTATTCGATTTTTGGATTCTACTTGTCTTGAAAATTAAAACGGGTAATTTTGAGAGGGTTGATTACAATAGTATATTTTCTGTAAAGAAAATGTTTTGTTTTTTTTAAATATTTTCTAATAACGAACAAAAAACTGTAGTTTTAAAACTAGGATAGAAATCTTGAATGGGAAGAAACATTTATCCCTAACTGGTCTCAGAAAGTTTCTCTATTAATTACAAGTAACTCTTTTGCCGTGAAGGTTATTGGGCGAGAAGGTTATCAGACAATATCCGAACAGTATCTTGATCAGAAATAAAAAAAGATAAAATTTCTACAGCCCTGAAGATGGCTTGCAATGTAAGCCGAAACCTTAGCAGATAATCCTTTATTAAAAAATACATTTTTTAAATTTGTGTTTTTTGGATCTACCTTGACCAAACCCCAACTAAAATCATCTAAGAATAAAAAAATATATTTTATATTTGCATCTGAATTAATTAATTCATTGCACTGGATGAGTATCTTCTTAGAATTAACTAAAATGAGGTAAACCTTAATATATTCGGCACAGAACTGTCATCCATTTCGTGAAGTCAATATCGAGCCATTTTGACTTATATTTTTAGTGATCTGCCCTTTTTGACAGCAAAATTTTTTAAGGGGTGGCCTAGGGTGATCCCCTCCCAGATTTGTATGTATATATAAATATACAATGTATATATAACTACTAACAACTGGAGCAGTNTATATATATATATATATATATATATATATATATATATATATATATATATATATATATATATATATATATATATATATATATATATATATATATATATATATATATATATATATATATATATATATATATATATATATATATATATATATATATATATATATATATATATATATATATATATATATATATATATATATATATAATTTGCAGAGCTTAAGCCCGACATAGTACCTTTCTCAACTAATGGTTAGTCATAGGCGCCGGATACAATGAAGTTTTCCAGCTAAAATGATATTAGTGTCGTTATAGTGGGTTAGACGTACTTAGGTTGGTGTGAGTTGTGACGTATTGATATCCAGCTAGAGGGGGTGATCGCTAGGACACTGATAAGTGAATATGTGACCATATGTTCAACTACAGTTAAAGGAATACCCAACTGAAAAAGTGAATACTATTTATTAGTAGTGCGGTTAACGTCTACTTAACCAGTCTCATAAGTAAACCTGAAAGTTGAGTTTTTCTTCGACTTATCTAGGCGTAGAGAGTACTCCACCATATATCCCCATAAGGGGATACCTAGAAAAAACGGATATTCAGTAAGAATTTAAACAAATTTATATAAGCACTCGTATATACGTATTACATACATTGATATAATTATTGTGAATTGTTAACCAATAGTGCACAGTGCCTATTATATCTAATGATGCATAAAGAGTGCAATTCAAATTTGTTTACGTAAAAATACTTAGTCAAACCAGTTGTATTAATTATATTCATTTCAACCAATTTCATGAGAAAAAAGGTACTAGAGGTGGTCAAAATGATCTCGGCCTAACCCAGAAAATAATGAAATCAAAACATATTATATAATATTTAATTTGGTTGTGGTATTTTATCCCACGTAAATTTCAAACAATTAATGAGAGGGAATAGAATATAAAAAAATTGATTGAGACAACTAGCTCGTCTTGGTAGTATAACTGGAAAGCACACCGGCCCGGATAGCAGGAGATCCAGGTTCGATTCCTGGCTGGGACAGATAGTTTCATATTATATAATGTCCCTTATTACCAATACATTTCTTACCTGTATTTATTGGTTTTCTAAACCCTCCAATTAATAAGTTAGCCACTTTGAGTTAGTCTTCGTTCTCAAATCGCTTTCCCCTGAGGTCCTCTTTGAAATTCGGGAACAGAAAGTAGTCACTGAGGGCTAGCTAGATCTGAGCTGTAAGGAGGATGGATCGCTATTTTCTGGTGTACATATGAAATACTCCTCCATAGCGACGGACTGTTAATAAAGTAGCACTATATCACTATCTATTATTAAATTAAAAGAGGCAGCAGTAAAAAAAAAAAAAAAAAATTAAAGCACTATTATATCACGAACTGCATAATGATTTATTATTAGTTAATGCATAATTACGTAACTAAAATTATAAAACTATTTACTATTATAGTCAGAATGAGAAGTATTCTATTATAGTTTGAAGCGCTCTATCCACACTGCTGACACAAGGCTTACGGACGCTTTTAAGTCTGCCGTGCTCCAATAGGGGTTGTGTTAGTTATTTTTAGTCATAGTGTAGTAAGGGTGGTTATTGCGGTCCGCTCGCCTCAGATCAATGGTACTGTCACGCCAAGGAACCACCCCCCCCCCTCTTAAACCCCTACAGCGAACTTGTCCACTGCTGCAGAGGGCCGAGGGCCTTCCAGCCAATTGGCAATCTTGGCATGCAATGCCTATCAATTTCCTGAATTTCGGTACAAATATATGCTTTCTGTGTGTCTGATATAAAACAGGAACAAATAGTTTCTTGTTACAATGATGTTGAAATTTAAAGAATTTAGATTAGACTTGTTTAATTGTTAAAATTTTTCTTTCTTTCCAAGCATTTAAAAAGCGAAAATTTTGCAAAACGCAGACTCTGTTTCATCACATTATGCTCAATATTTGCACAATTTTTCAAATATTTTTGCACATGGAGTCACAATTGGTACCAATTAACTTTAGTTTAAAACAATTTAATAAAAATTGTATTTTTCTGCAGCTTTAAAGACTAAGTTCATAACAAATCTGATTAGCCAGAAGTTAGCAGACTACTACCAGATATTCAGATTGTACTGGACGGGACTCGAAGTAAAGCAGAAACATTGTCGTGGGAAAATGGCAGGCAGACAAATAAAATGGAGTCATAAGCCTGTTTGTCTGGTCTTTTTACACATGCAAACTAAACCCGCTTTAAAAATAGCGTGAAATAAAACTAATGTAACAAGATAATCTGCAGTGTATATGTTCGAAGTTAAAATGTGTGTTTGTTTTCTCATCAATCCAGTTATTTCTTTAATTGCTTTTTTTGTATTCCCTTCAAAGTCCATTCCCTAAATTTTTGAGTTTTGTGCAGTCTACTAATCACTATAGTGTGATTGTGACTTTATTAAGTCAAATTATTCTCTTATTTCTATTTCTAATTTTTTTTTACGAAACCCTGACCTGCGCGTGGTGCTGCTCTTGAGGGAATGAATTTTAGCAGAGATTTCTCCCCTGAAAACGATCGGAAAAAAAAATAGAAAACCTCTAAATTTTTCTTTGGCTTAACATTAAATTATATATATATATACCAATACATTT
>KZ806996.1:673952-685771 GCA_000696205.2 Oncopeltus fasciatus
ATTCTTCACAACTAATCAAATTAAACAACTATCCCATCAATATTTCTTTCATTTCTGGCCGAATTCATCTATATGTATATATATATATATATATATAAATTTAGACATATTATGAAACATATATTCAATATAAATTTCGAACCTGTAATTTTCCACCGTAATATAATAATAAAGCATATTTTTAACGGTTTATAGAACAAACTGAAGAAATTAAGTCGATATGATAACTACGAACAAATATTTATACAGCTATGTGTACCACGACTTTAAGGAGTGCTTAATACGTTATAAACAAAACTGAAGTTTGGAGGGAAATTTCCTCTTGTCTGAAGATTGGACTGGTTTGCGTAGGTTTGAAACTGAAGGTCTTCCAATACTTGCTTTGTATTAAGTTCCAAAATAAGTGTCGATTCGAAAACGACATTTTCCGCATTGTTTATGAGTTGTGTTTATATAGAGTCAAGCAAACCCAAAGCCTTGCCTACGACCCGCGCAGGAACTCTGGAATATTTCAGGATTCGACATAATTTTTCCCATCTGAAGGGGCTGCGGGTGGAGGATTAGTCAACGAGATAAACATTCACTCTAACGAATTTGTGGAAAACAGTGGATGTCTCTGCGGAGGGGGTCTTTAAGTAACGTAGACGGAGACACACATTCGTCACTGACTGGCACCACTCCAGCCGGATATTAGGGGTATATTTAACTTGAGAGCCGATAACCTAACAGCCCGACAGACAGATCTATTTACACGGCAAATGGGGGATGGTACGCGAATTCCCAACTCCGAGAATGCGTACTCACATGTCTATACTCCTCAACTTACTTACCTTGCTGAAAGAGTTCCCATTTCCATAGACTTAACTTAGACTTGTTTGCAAAAGAAACATTTTTTTTTTGTCATTATCGGAAAGATGTGAAAATTTTTTTCACAATTTCAAATTTCAAATGAGAGGGAATAGAATAAAAAAATCTATCAGTCCCAGCCAGGACAGGATTCCGGTTGTGCAATAGATAGCATTCCGGTTAGGCAAGCAGGAGATCCAACTATGTGTTGGGACAGATAGATTTTTTTATTCTATTCCCTCTCATTAATTGTTTAAATTCTACGTGGGATAATAAACTACAAACAAATAAATATTTATAAAGTCAAATTAATAAGATGTTGCAAGAATCTCATAAAGTTTTAATTCATTTAAATTTGTTGGTTTTTGACTTCCTCGTTCGCGAACTGTGAAAGAGTTGTTGAAGGAGTTCTTACTTTTAATCTCTCTGTCACGTAGATTGAACGACTACAGAGCGTATGTCAGTGTCTAAAAATAACTCAGCAAATATTTCACTTTCATCAACGGCGCTTCACGTATTTCTTCTCATCTACATATTTTTCATTTCTATCCGTTACAAAATAATAAATACAGTTTAGTGAAGAATAATTTTTGTATTTTTGAGCTTTCTTTACTATAAACAAATATATATATTCGGTATCAAGCAGGTTATAAAATATGAATATATGATCAATATTTCTTAACTTTACTTTCATTTGGGAATAAGAAATTGTGACAATAGACTACAAATAAACTATTTAAGTCAAGGAGCTTTTCTCTTGAGAGTAAAAATGTAAATTTCCAACAATATTATTTAAAAACAAAAAAATAATAAACTTTTTAAAGTAGTATATTTGAAAGCATTATTCATTTTACGAAAAAAAAAAAGATATTAATTAATACATTGTTTTTAGTCAGTTTAGTTTTCATATAAGCAAAGAATAGATTTTTAAATGTTTAGTTATCGGAAAATAAATAAACCCGTAACTTTTGCGCCTTTGTTGAACAGAGGACAGAACAAATTTTGTGAAGGACAATTTTGTTCTTTTTATTTCTCTGTATTAGAGAATCAATCATGTCTTACTAAAAAGTTTGGAGTAAAATATGAGATTCATTGTGCTGTAACTTATAAATGTTTTATTTTCTTCAAAAGAAGGAACTAAATACAAGTTTAGGCTACTTGATATACTAAAAAGATTTTTAAAATAGCATTCATTTTCGTGCGATTTAAAAGATAGAATATGTACAATACCTGAAGTTGTTTTTTCATGCACCTACATTTACATGTAGAGGAGACTCACCTAAAAAAGAAAAATAAATCCATTCATTACAAAGGTCAATGCATTATTCATATTGGTTGGGATGTTATTTTACTTCATTTTCTCCCAGTGAGAGTTTTGTGTAAAATACAGATATTTCTGCAATCCGAAAATATAACGGCGTTCAAGCAATTTTTTTTCATTATTTAAAAATTCTTATCGGCCGGCCTAAGATTAAGGTATTGTGAATGTATTTTCAAATTGTGTATATCTGTAAGTATCCTAACCGAACGATCACAAAAGGTTCTTGCTGATGGTTTTGGCACAAGATGAAGACAATCTCTTAATTTAAGTGTAACAAAAGAAAATTTCTCTGATTTTTGAATGCCGAATGTTTTCACAGATCCTTGAACTGTGTCTTAGAAATGACCACCTTCCACTTTCAGAAGGCAGGCCAGAAATTAGCACCATTAATATCAATTAAAAACCCTTAAATATATAAAAAACATTTAAAAAAAGAAAATGATTTTGATATAATGAAAATATGGCGAAAATAAGGGAAGGGCTGTTTGTTAAATGGGTATGTTTGTAAAATATGCACTCCCATATGAAACCCTCTACATATAAATGTCCACGTCAACTGGAGGGAGATTATTGAAGTTATTAAATTTTAATATATTATTTTTATTTTTAATAAGCGATTACGTTTTCACCATAAAAGGCTTAAGAATTTTCAAAATAAACTNCCCGAATGTATGTGTTTGTGTATCGAGGCACGTCTGATTGAAATACCTCCCACACACGCACACGCACACTCGACTTCAGGTGCCCCGCCAAATTATCTCCCAACGCCTCCTTCCCGCTCCCCACAGAAATGGCCGCTATATTTATAATCAAAGTTACCGAACTATATGCGTGCCTATAGCGTAGGTAGGAGTTGGTTTTCGTAACTGGACTAGACTTAATAACATCCCCCCTCCACCAATGGCAATTTAGTTCTTCCTCGCTCTCCAGATATAATCTAGTCGTGGTTTATATTAACTCGAGTTTACACTAATGTCCTATAATTAAGTATACTTGAAACATAACCTTCCTCCAAGTGCTATATACTGATTTTGAAAGCTTATCTCTTTATAACGAGAATATTTTTTTAAACCGTTCTCAGATCTATATTCTTTCCTGTCATCACGTATCTACTTAAGAATTTTCAAAATAAATAAAATCGTATCCGCTGCGTTCCGACGATTCTACAGCCTTTCATATTATGTCTTAAGATTTTCCTGGTAGCTTTCAAAATAAGCGATTACGTTTTCACCATAAAAGGCTTAAGAATTTTCAAAATAAACTAAATCGTATCCGCTGCGTTCCGACGATTCTACAGCCTTTCATATTATGTCTTAAGATTTTCCTGGTAGCTTTCAAAATTTTTTAAAGTAGAAACATTAAATTTCAAAAGATCGTGTGGCTTATATGGGTGTGAGATAGCGTTACATGGTCCAGAGGTAAGTGGAATTTAATCCAACACTTCCATTGTTGTTCCGTGTATATATTTTTCCTTTTTTTTTTCACATTTCAATGCGTTTGATAAATAACTAAAAAAGAAAATGATATATAAAAAACCTCTTGTATAATGAGTAAAACTTTTTATTTAATATTATTTCATTGAATATGTCATGCCGTCAGCCATAGTCAGAGTGAATCAAGTTCCTTTTCTTGCCGAGAAGGAGAAACAGTTGATTATTGAGAAAGTACACTAATAAAATCATAAGAAGAAACCAGCAGTTGTACTTAGAGAAAATGCATGGGCAGTAGGATCAAAAGAATCAAATAGGTATTTATCAGGTATCTGGGTCAGAAAGAGTTCTTCAAGTTCCACTAAGGATCTTTGGAAGATGATGTAGGAAAAACGAACATTTGTGTCTAGTGAAGGCTTTTGGAGTAAATATCTCTCTTTATCATTACTATACAGTAAATAATAAAAAAGCCTGATTCGAATTTTCATACCGTTCTTTACGCATTAAGGTCACTTGAACCAATTGTTCGCCATTTTATCCATTTGTCCATGTGTAGGTACTTCATTGGCTTTGTGAATACTCAGAGGGAGATTCGTGAAAAATATTTAAGGTCACTATAAACTTGGAAATACACAATCGTAGCCTTTTGTGAGAAGAAAATATGTGTAGCTAGTTAGGGAACATCAGATAGGGGAGAAGGTAACTAACAGAACAAAAATCAATTTTTTTCTCAATTATTGATCAGCTCTGACCATCATCGGCTCAATTACCTCATCAGAAAATGTTGTTTATCATAAAAAACCTTACGTAAATTTTGAAAAAAGCAATGCATGCTTTAGGAAACTACTAATAATATAATAATGACTGACAATATTAAACTTAAGAAAGGGTGTAAGCCAAGTAGTGAGGCGTTAGTAATATTTAAGAAACAGTCATTATTCTTCCTATACAAACTGTGCAAAATTTTCTTTAATACTGGAATCTTTATTTTGATTACTTTAAATCAATAACACAAAGCTTTAATACGATCAAATATAAAGAGGTGGGCGTATCTCCTATGAGTGACGTTCAAATATACTGAATATAATACGAATAATACTGAAGCGAAAGTATGACCAATTTGGTAAGTTTCGTTCAAATACAAAATTTATTATATTAAGCAATTTATAACAACCTAAATTATTATCTAAAAAAAGTAATAAAATTAAACCAATAACAGTATTTTGGTCTACGTCATTATCAAGTCAACCTGTGTGAATAGGAAAAACGTAAATGTAATATTGATAATACAATGAATAAAATGTTTGAAAGTTTTTTATCATTGCCCTAAACAGGACTCATCATAGGATAAAAATGTTTTTTCCTTTCAAAGTCACACAATGGTCTCCCTTTTTTTTATTACCACAAAAACTAGTAGTGGGTCTTTCCCTTTCTACGATACGTATCAGTTAAGTTTAGTATGAAAAATAAATAATTTGGATTTTCATCGAATCAATCAAGAGACGATCAAATTGAAGGTCTTCTTGATTTATTTTCGGAATGAATTCTACAGATAGCAAATATTGTTTTTGCAAACATATATGTGTGTGTGTGTGTATGTGTATATATGAGAGAGAGAGAGAGAGAGAGAGAGAGAGAGAGAGAGAGAGAGAGAGAGAGAGTGAGAGAGAGAAGTTCTTAATCAGTTATTGAAAAAAATAAAAATATATAACTATATAAATCTGTCATTTTTGCAATGAACCATGCTATGAAATGCATTGTTTTCTTAAAATTCCAAGCAGTGGGCACTCAGGAACTTTAAAGGATCAATCACTAAATCTATATTTCACAGGAATTTGTAGCTGATCATTCAATGTTAATATTTCAAGGTAATTCCCTAGTTCTGCTAGGTTATTTTATGGTTAACAAAAAAATTTCAAAACAGTGAGTCAACAAATTTAAAAAAAGGAATTTAACAGAATAGTTAACGTCAGGCTAGGCAATATAACAAGATATGTATTTAATTTGTTTATAATAACTTTTTTTTTTTCCTCCAGTTTAAGAAATTCTTAACTCGGAATAAAATTTATTTATCTTATTATTGTTAAACCTATTTTAGTGCATTTCTTACAGAAAATATTAATGCGACATCTCATAAGGAAGTCAAGCTATTTCTTAAAATGTCAATGAAAAATATCATAAATTAAGTTAACATTTAATAAAAGTCTCTAAATTCACAGACACTTGGACTAAGATAAAAATTACGGCACGCGAGGACTATTTAATCTGAGTGTAACGTAATCTAAAATTTCTCACGTCTCATGCCTCATGTCTAAAATATATGTGTACACTACGGTTTGCTCTAGACTGGCCGGAAGGATATAGTGGGGGAAGCGCTCAACCATCGTAGTTACATTCGTGAATTTCATCCTTAATATGCGTTTTTCACGCATCATATATTTACATAGAGATACACACACTCCCTCTAATAAAGATTTACAATAATGCATCACATCCATTAAGAAATCCCTGGTGTTAATAGCCTTTAGATTAATGCGGAAAAAAAAAAATTGAAATAGACGTTTTGAACGATCGAATACGTAAGAGGATAAAGTTCCAGATACCAGATACAGATGAAAGAGTAGCTAATGTACATAATATTAACTATATATAACTTAATAATATATATTTTCCTTTTATGTTCATCTCTGATGTATTCCATTTTTTGCTTAGATTCATTTATTACTATAATATTGAGACGAGAAAAACTAAAATTAAAAGACAAGAACTTTTCCGACGACAACGGCTTCTATACAGATTTATGAATAGGAACTCAAAACAAACAGTATATAACAAACTAACGCTGTACAAGACTTCACTGTAACCAATCTGGACAGGGACAGAACTCTGTGTGCCACCGAGCCTTCCAACATCCAAAAAATCCAATCCTTTTAACCCAAAATCCTCAGAATAATCGCAAATGCTACCTACTATATATCTAACTCTTCTTTGCCATGTCTTCAATATCCTTTCAGTCCAATACCTCTTTCCCTATCGTTTCTCCCTTTCTACAGTCAACTGACAGAGCGCTCGAATCCATTTCCACAGGCCCTGTCCTCCAATTGTAATCCCTACCACCCTCCCCGCCAACTCAATGGAAGATGACCTCGGAACCTCCAAGGAACATAGGTTCTATTTAATTTGAGAGTTTGGAGTTGGTTTAATGGGTCCCTTCTCCCTGCAAAGTGACATTTAATTTATTTTTATTTAATTTCTTTATTTTTTGTATACATTTGTTATACCATCAAATTACGTTAAGATGTTTAATTAGCAGAATGTAATACATAAAGATTTCATTTACATAAAAAAAATTAAGAGTGTCGACATCGGACACTTTTTTTCCTCCTGTGTAACTTCATAATTTTTGCATTTTCCCTATATTGAAATCAATGAATATGAGATATATAATATGATTTAATACTGATAAGAACTTCACTAAGAAACTTCAATATTTAGATAGTTTAAAAAAATATTGATGGACCCCAATCCGAAAAAGCTAAGCTTTAATGTACTTAAAAAAAGGAATTACATAAGAAAACTAAACAATATAAAAAATATACAATTTTTTGCCCTGAACTTTTGTTTATTTATACTTAATGGATTTGATAATAATGAGAATGGAATCGGCAGATCGAGTTCGGTGGACTTAGAAATATGTAAATAGAGACATATAAAGTGTTTTTTTTTTTTGGCGAAGTGTCAGCAAAAGTCAAGCGACAACACGAGGAGTCAGCTCGTGGCCTACTGAGCGGGATGTGACCATTGTCGATCTGAAATGTGGGACATTAGCAATCGATCCTTTGAGAGAAGGAAGTTCAGCCTCCCCCCGCGAGGGAGCAGCACCGGCAGGAGTGGGCTAGTTCGAGCTGCCGCCGACAGGTATCGCGGCATCCGCTCTCGAACGCCTGCCGCCACTTGCAACATAACCGGTCCCACAAATATTTATTGAGGGTAAGGAACTCTTAAGGCGTCTTGGAAGGGGGGGGGGGGGCGATTTATAAATGACATGAGGCGAGACTGATAGCTCCTTCGCCGGTCTGCAGCACTTCAGTACTCGGGGGTAGTCCTCAAGAGTCACAAACACTGATCGCCAACATCAATAATTTCCCAGTCAGATTATTACCGTCATTAGTATGGTCCTTTATAATTCAACCCCTGGAGATGGCTCTCTTTGCTCCTTGTTTATCTATCATAAATATAAATTGTGTGGCATTTTACAAAAAAGAGCCAATTCACTTTGCACATGACATGAGGGAGCTCGAGTCAAATTTAATTTCCTTCTGTAAACCTATTACCAATATAATTTTCCTTCGAAAATACCTAAACGAAGAAATGGTCCTTTTATGTTTAAATAATGGGATTCAATGCAATTCAATACCAGTATTAAGTCATTATTTATATTCTTAAGGTTTGTTTTCATCTGTAAAAATATTTTAGGATTTATAAAATCGTTTTCCCTACATGGGTAACATATTTTTTGGAGTCTATTATTTCCCAGAACTATTTAAAATTCACTTAATATAATTCCACTGGATACCTGTTAGTTCTGTTTAGAATATTTCCTAATTTAAACTAATATGCTTCTGTTAAAATAAATGTACGGTAAACAAATACTGCCCTACTTGCTTCCAATGTGCTTTTTGTAGATTCAGAGGAACCCATATAGATGAGCAGTCGACTAGAAAGGATACACTTTCAGCCATAGAAATTGTAAGAAATTTTTGTTCGTGTAAAGATTTATTTTTCAAACAGTTATCATGTCTTCGCAATCGATTGGTAAACAACATTTGAAGCATATGTCAGATATAAGTTAAATAAAATAAATAAATAGTAATATAAACATATAAAACATGCCCTTTCTCTTAGCTACAAATTTGGGAGAAATTCAGGGCACACCATCCCTTACATACATTCCCCCAGCTACTCAAAATAAAGAATTATATCCATTAATAATTTACGCAACATGTCTACGAATGTTCTTAATTTTATTTCAAGTTTATTAATTATTCTTTTTATTTATTTATTTATTTTTTTTTTTTATTTTTTTTTGCGTGTTAGCTTTCCATTCAACCACTTAGGGTCATGGAGGAAGGGGCTATCTACAGGTTGCCACCCCATTTTAAACACCCATGGCTCAGGACAAGCTTCTATATTATAAATAAAAGATTGACCTGGGCGGGATTTGAATCCGCGGTGTCAGGATTGCGAGACCCGTACGGATCCCCTGAGCTAGCCTGGCGCCCCCTTATTTATTCTTAATCAATAAAACATATAATTGTTAGAGAAATGAGGAAAACGTACCAAATTACAGAATGTAAAACATATGAAGTGAATAAAGAAAAGAATAGGTTTACACACAACACTAAAGAGTGAAACATTTGACCATTAAGTGAGAATTGAAAGACTGGAGGAATGTGTCCTTATTAGGAATAAATTTTTATATGTGTCTCCCTTTTTTTTAGTGGTGTCTCTCCCACCTTGCCATTTTTGTTTTGTGTCGTCGTCCAGAATATATTTTAAATAAATTTTAGAGGGTACCGATTCTGCCGAGATTTCAGTCCGGGATTTCCAAGTTTGTGAAGGTTCGAGTCCTGCCATTGTGGCAATATTTTGTAAATTAAAGTTGCCCAATACCATGAGGGTGCGGAATAGGGTGGCTGTCTATAGATAGAACATATTTTCAAAACCATTAATTGTTGCAGGGGAGGAAAGAAAAGAACAAGAAAAAAAAAATTTCCAGATATAATAATGTATATTATTTGTTTTTTTATGTTGTTTTTTTTCTCTTATGACGTTGTATTTCAACAGCCCTCAATATGGCTTACAAATTAAGCCGTAAAGTTGGCAGATAATTGAAAAAATACACATTTTTAAATAGTATTTTTTGGATCTACCTAACCGACCCCTCCCCCCCCAAATAAAACATCTAATAAATAACAACTTCCACTTATTTCATTAGACGGAATTAGTAGTCTTCCATCCTTCAAAGTACATTTTGCAGCTTTATTAGCAAATTTATTTTCTGGACTCTAAAAGTGTCTTATCCAAGATACACACACATATAATATATATTTTCCTTTTATGTTCATCTCTGATGTATTCCATTTTTTGCTTAGATTCATTTATTACTATAATATTGAGACGAGAAAAACTAAAATTAAAAGACAAGAACTTTTCCGACGACAACGGCTTCTATACAGATTTATGAATAGGAACTCAAAACAAACAGTATATAACAAACTAACGCTGTACAAGACTTCACTGTAACCAATCTGGACAGGGACAGAACTCTGTGTGCCACCGAGCCTTCCAACATCCAAAAAATCCAATCCTTTTAACCCAAAATCCTCAGAATAATCGCAAATGCTACCTACTATATATCTAACTCTTCTTTGCCATGTCTNTATAAAAAAACCATTTACGACTCTTCATGTTCATTTCAAATTGAGGAAGAGAAATCTGCTTAGTTTATGCAGCTCTTGCGAGACGGAGATGTGCGTTAACTATTTCCAAGACCAGCTTTAGACCCGAAGAGGCCTCTCGTGTGATTCCAAAGAGATCATCCACATTATTTTTACTTTAATAGGTCGGCCGGTATATGGTGTCCTCTCTGCTATCAGTACTTTGAACTCACTGCCAAGAGAGACAAAATGGAAGGGGGGGAGGGGGCGGCAATTCCAAGATGAGAGGCAGTAAAACTCGTTTAACTGTATAATTTTACTGCCGATATTATACTCTTTTTTTCAACCTCTCCAACATTAATCAATTTAAAAATACCTACATTTGAGTTCTATAGATACTTTTTCAATTTACAATATAATTTTTTTAAAATCTAAATATCGATGGTCAGTATATCAAACATTGATACAATACGTTAAATAAATAATGTAAGAGGTGATAGGTAATATAAGTTTCTTTGTCACCTTAGATATTGATTATAAATAAGAAAGGAAGAAATGCATTGTAAATTTTTGCTGTTAGCCTAGTTATCCTAGAAAATTATTTTGAGTACTTGCAGTTTTGTATTTGTGAATTAAAAAAAAAAAAAAATTAATTAAAGGACCAAATTTATTTAGATTTTTTCCCCAAAATATTCATTATATTATATAGGTATTTTTTTTTCAACTGAATATATTGAAGAAATAATTTTGGTTCTTACAGTCGTAGTACATTTAGTTTTATATGCTTCATTTGTATTTAAATTAATAAATATATGTTATAAATATATATATAAATATTATTGTTATTATTTTGAAATTTCAGTTTAAATACCAAAACTAATAAGTTAGTAGTTAGAGTTTGTACAACTGAACATCCACATATAACCTCACTAATGTTACCTTTTCTATATGTCAAAGCGACCCCAGCCAGTGTAATAGTACTTTTAACAAATACAGATATATTCATTTTTTTTTTAACTAATTGAATTCATAAATAACTCTATTTATTAAAATGTAAACAAGTAATAAAATATTGAATGGTATAAATTAGGAAATGTAGTGGAAAATAAATTTATAACATTGCACATAATAAGAAAAAAAATATAAATACAATTTGCCTATGTAATGAAGATATTAAAACAAAGAAAACTATATTCTGTTATTTATAATATTTTTAAAAAATTGACCTTAATTTGTCTATATGTGTTTGTTTATTACATCTATTTTAGTTACATGAATCATATCTTTGAATAGTCCTTTAATTTTATTGGATTCTATGCTAGATCCTATAAAATTTAAAGACTATTTAAAAATATGTTTCATATAAGGAATTATAATATAAGTTTCACACAAGTTATTATGAATATATTTGTATTTGTTAAAAGTACTATTATACTGGCTTGTTGCACTAATTTAGAGGGTTGGTTACATTAGTGAGGTTATGTATTGATGTGCAGTACAAAACTTAGCTCTAACTATTAGTCCTCACTATGTTGTAAGTTAACTGAAATCTGAAATATCAATAAATAAATAAATTTAATTATACATATCAAATAGTAAATGTTACATAATAATTTTATTGATTTTATAATTACTAATCATATCAAAATAGCAAAAAAATTGTTTGTGGGTATTTTTAGTCCTGATGAAGAGAAAATATATTCCAGAAATATTGACCTAGACTAAACTATTGTATAAATTAGTTGACCAAAGTCATCAATAATAATATATAATAAACTATTA
>KZ806996.1:686172-698565 GCA_000696205.2 Oncopeltus fasciatus
TATATATATATACATTTTTAAAAAGTATTATCTGCTTTATAAATATTACTTTTAAGTTCACTAGTAGTAGACATCTCTTAATTTTGTATATAATTATATACAAATATTCAGGTTATATTAGAAGCAATTGCAGACCTTGGTGGTGTTTCGCAAGTTTCTTTCTATATTTTCGTGACCTACGGCTGTGTCCCATGCTGACTGTCTGCCAGATACTAACGAAGCCATCCTCATGGGAGACTTCCTCTACGACACCTCGGGAAACACAAACTCTTCGATAGTCATCTCTGTTCCTTCGAGTGGCTTTCACCATGTTTCTTCCACCGATTATCTTTCTCTGATTTTGAGAACTGTCCGATGACATAGAGTACATGATATCACACTGGAGGGATGTTTTTTTATTTATTGTAAATACACCATCGATTATAAACTTGTTTGTTCTATCGATAATTGCTTTAATATTTCACTAAACTTTAAATGTCTAAAGACCAATTATTAATCACGAATAGCGTAAGCAATTGCGGATTATATTGATTGAGTTCACAAGCTAGTGACTGGGGGAGTTCAGAAATAGTCGAGTCAGGAACACAAGATAAGATGCACAAAACATTTCCTCAATCGAATGGAATTATACTGGGAAGTTCATTTTATTTATTTTTTTTTAAGGCGTTCAACTACTCATTTACACCTATGAATTAATGAGGTGACAGGCTGGAGCAACTAGCAACTAGTCCAACGAAATGGGGATGACCGGGCTGGCGGAGAGGGGCGTTGCCGCCCCATCCCTTAATTTAAAGTGTAAATTACATCGAGCTATTGCACAAGTATGAACACAGAGCTACCTTGCTAGGTAACATTAGCAAGGCAAGTAGCTTGCCGTTTAGCCTTGCTATGCAGATCTTATAACTCAAATTATCGATAATTAGCATAGTTAATATACCAGCTTTGGTGATACCATGTATGCAGTGTTGGACTATTTACATACTTTGCGATCCATAACTGATCTCGGCATCCTCCGAAGTGCCTAGCTGGCGACAGCTCTCCAGTCTCTGGCGTCGGACTGTCTGCCGGCTCGTCTTCCACCCACCGGATGTTAGGCCGATCAACCCTCCTTAGTGAATCCCATCGATTAGTGTGCTCAGGTATGCTGCTGACGTCCACAGTCCACTGGAGTCTACAGAGCTTTATGGTCTTCGAGACTGGAGCCAGAAGTAGAATGATACGAGGTTAGAATTCCTCCTTCTTCTCGGACTAGACCAGGAATTCTTTGTAGGATCCCCCTCTCGAATATTTATGTCCAATTCTCACTTACTTTCGTGGTCACCCGAGCATTTGATACTATAAAATTTTTAATTTTAGAAAATTATATATTGAAACCTGCTCTAAATTATTGTTTTAAATCTAGCATTGAAACCTAAGCGTATTTAAACTATTGATGGTTGCACAAGTAGTGTGAAGCACCCCTTCGCCCAGATGCTATCTTTGTAGCAAGTTTGGTGGACAAAACTCAACGAGACAGTTCACAAGCGATTAGTAAATTTCTCGTTGGGTTATCTATTCACATCAGTACCCACATGTTCAGTTTTTCTTAAAAACTCAACAGATCTACATTGGTCCTTTGAAAATAATGAGTTTGTATATGTTTCTCGCCCTTCGTCAGTGAGGAGTGAAGAGCTTATTCTTTCTATTTGTATATATGTGTGTGTGTGGGGGGGGGGGTGTATGTCTGTGTCTGTGTGTAAATATATATTTTTATTCGCTTTAGAGTCCGCAATTTTTGAAACAATGAAACCCAATTTGGAACTTGAGTTTCTTTTTGAAAACCGTTACATGAGCTCATTAATATTTGAAAGCGGTGTAGGAGGAGGGAGGGCATTGAGGGAAACCTAAATTTCACATGTGTTTTCTATTATTAGAGTTACGAAAAAAATGTACAGAACAAAGTACGAGCGAAGTGCATTTCTGAAGATATTTAGGAGTTCAAATTCAAGTATTGGGCTAGCATCTTATTCACAAAATATGCCAATAAAATTTATATATTTTATTTTAAAAATATAAATTTATATATTAGATATTTTAATGAACTGAGACTNGCAGGGAAATTACAATTTATATATTAGATATTTGTATTACAAACTATTGAAATAATTAATTTTTAGTTAAATAAAATTATGGGGAGGGGTGGTCTTGAGGCAAACTAATTATGTTAACGATCTGATTATATATATAACGGGATAGTTGATAATGTTCTTAACAGGGTAGTGAAAATTCACTTCATTAACCAGGCCCTGTAATACTGAAGTCAGCGACGCAGGCACCGCGTAATCTAAGCAGATTTCCCATTTTCTATTATACGTGGATATAAGAAGAGTAAAGTTATCTCATTAGTGGAATTTATTTAAAAGCCCAAGAGAACAATAAGTGTAAAAGGAATGTCCTCTAAGGATTCCTGGGGAGGCTGGCTGGGAAGATAAAGGGGGAAATGAGGCCACCTATCCTAGTTACATTCGCCAATTTTTTCCTTAATATACATTTTTTCGTAAGAGAGAGAGAGAGAGAGAGAGAGAGAGAGAGAGAGAGAGAGAGAGAGAGCGAGAGCGAGAGAGAAAGAGAAAGAGAAAGGGAAAATAAAGCACAGAACTGGTGGATAGAGAGAGCAGCGAACACAAGAAAGGAAAAAGTCTCAAGGAGTCAAATTTTCAAGGATCTCTCGCTCTTCTTCGGTGAGAAGTGAAGAGAGAGAGAGTGAGAGAGAGAGAGAGAGAGAGAGAGAGAGAGAGAGAGAGACTCTCTTATGAGTTTCTTTTCACTCTTTAACAACGAAGGGCGAGGGATCCCTAAACATTTTATTCCTTGTGATTTTTTCTTTTTGTGTGTGCACTGCACTCTCTATTCCACCTGTTGGGGTTCCTTCAAGGTAGATACAAGAAATATATTAATTTAAAAAATATCTGCTATGGGCAGATAATAAAAAAATATACTTTTTTAAATTAGTATTTTTTTGGATCTACTTTGACCGAACCCGAACAAAAAAATCTAATAACAATATCTGCGGGCAAAAAAATTCTCCATTAGAATATATATTTAAAGGACCATATTTTCAGTATATCCAATTTAGAATCGCTGATGATCCGTTTAAGAGTCGCGTCATGGTACTACCATAAATAGCTTTATTTTCCTCATATGAAATCTGCTGAAAGAATAAACATATGTACATATGTAGCAGTATTAATTGGTGTCAGACAAGCGTTTCGTGCCAAAACAATGTGTCACTCCACGCAAAACCAGACAGTTTTCAGGCGTAGCTGGATGTTGACCATCGGGCGATATTCAAAGCCCTTCTCCCGCTGTCTCGATGTCAGTGTCTCGCCTCGAGAAGGCCTCACGCTGTACAACTGGTTGAGGGGTGTCTGAACAAGTTGTCTACCGAGTGCCAACACTGTTTTCCCGGCCGACAGACAGGCTCTGACGACCGCTGCGAACCCGGCTTCGCCGTACACTTCTGTCTGCCTACCCCTGACTGGCATGTACAGGTCCCACTCAATCCGGCTTCCCTGTTGTACTTCTATCGGTACACGTGTTCGGATGTCCGTTCGATTGGTGGCCCGTTATATAAGAGCAACTCTGATTCAAGGTTCCCGAAATGCTAATTCGGTACCACCCTGATAAATAAATATAATCATGTCTTCTCAATCTTCTATCTGGAATCGCCCAGTGAATCTGGAATCCCCAAGTCTATATATAATGGAATCTATTTCGAAATTCATCTGCAGCTTACTATTTAAGGAATATGTTATTTGTTGTTAATTTAAAAAAACAATTAAAATTCTATTTTTTCATACACAATTCAAAATTGAGTTTTCATATGATCAAATATGTCCACAGGATTATTATCACTTACTAATACAATTAAGTAACCGTAACTTATATTGCTGAGTTGCTACATATGAAGAATTTTAGATTCAGAATAATTAGTAAAGTTTAGTCTTTTTTCGCTGCATTGTTAACATTTTAGCGTGGGCAGTTTGTCAAAAAATATAAAAACGCTAACAATATATTGATATACTAGTTTCGTGACTTATAATGACGCCTCTTCAGGTTGTTCCTGAAGTAAAATGTGAGCTTTTTACAGTTCTTCCGATAATTATTTTTTATATATATAACCTTTATTTATATATTACATTCTGTTAAAAATAAATAAAAACATTTTGTAATTTGATAACAATGTATAATAGAAAATGAATGTCACATTAATGAATGTCGGTTCATTAATGAGGAGAGAAGGTGACCAGTGTTACCACTCTCGCTTCCGATAATATGATAATTTTTCGGTGGTTAGATTTCTACCCAATCACTATAGTTCTACCCGGGGGATATAGAAAGTGAATCAATAAATAAATTGTGTAAGTTTAAGATATATCATATTTTATGTATATTTCAATGGAACTAAATAAATTACGTTTTCGATGTTTTTTTTTAAATATCATAAATCATGATATTTCTGTTATGTTCTGTTATTGTTCATTCCTAACGGTTTATTATGTATAATTACCATCTAAATTAATAAAATAAAATTTTAGTGGTTCATTTTATTGATATTCTATTCTGTTCTTAGTCATATTCCCAACATGAAATGTATACTATTAATTTCATTCTTTGAAAAAAATAATCAATTCAAGAGCGGCTGAAGATTTTGTAAATTTTTATTTTATTATAAATGATTATTAATCCTTAATGAATCTTATTAAAAAGTAATTGTATTTTTATGACAGATCAATAGTAATTTTACAAACACATAATGCTTATGATATTAATGATTTTAACTTTGAAGAGAAATACTTCATTTAACTTAGAATTTCACTAAATAAAATTTTGTAAAAATGAATTACAAAGTTTTTCAATATAATCTTTAAATAATTATAAATACTAATATTATGTCTTAGAATGATGTACATTTATATTTTACAATAGTGTTTTACTTTCAATGCATGGGGACTATGCAATTGATTATCTGGAGAGAGGTGATTTTATTCATGGCGGGGTAATTGAAATGAATGAACATTTCTGCCATTCATACGAATTGGAGTTTTACTACTATTTATATTTGACAACAAACGTGCAAAGCTGACTGCAGATGGGTAAACAGACCAACAGATACCCACTCGAAGGAGCTATTTTGGTATCCCACCTAGATTAAAATAGATAAGCTCTATCTGAGATAATAAACCTATTTTGTTCACTTTCAATCCCAGTCAAAGGAATTTGATATCATCTCTTTTTTTATTATTTTTCATTACAAGTATTGTTTAAAGTTCAGTACATTAAATAATCTTTATTTTAATAATTCACGTACCATGACGTGACTTTTGGATAAACTTTAACAAATCTTAACTTATCCTACTTATGAGAATGTAAGAATATTGTCCGTTTTAAGTTTCCAGCGCCTGAAAATTAAAAAAAAAAAATCAATTTCATGTTTCCAAATCTGATGAGATAGTTAATGACTAAAATCGGTCGAGGGGGAGCGGGTATAAAGATATACTAAATTTAAAAAAATTTAAATATCAAGTAGCACTCATTATATGGTATCCGAGGAGCTCAGAGGATGGAATCATTGATTCTCAAAGCGCTCAGCAAGTGAAATATATAAAAGTGCGAAGAATTGGTTATATTTGATAACAGTAATTGTAAATATTATCTTTATGATTAGAGTTAAGAAAAAAAAAATAAAGAGCATAATTGATGTAAAATGTAATTTTATTTAATACTTTAACAAAAATGAATTTAAAAATATTAGTTTGGAGTTCAGAAGCTCGAAGGTCTCAAGAGTCCAATTATTATTAAAATATAGGAAACAATTTCATTATATGTGTTTAATCCGTTATTTTGATATTATATATGTTTTAGAGGAAGGACTAAGTAATATCAGCTTTACGTATAAAATATATAAACTTAATAGGTGTAAAATAATTTTCTTACGTATATAATGTTTTCACGAAAAAATCTCAAAAACGATCTTATTTAGGAATATAACTTTAAGCGCTACTCTCACTTCTTTTTTCGTTCATTGTCCTCTCTGGCTTTTACAGAACAAATTGGTTATTTACTCTTACTATTGTTCATATTTACCAATACTTGGGAAATGTGCTTATTCTGCGCAACTCTAGCATTAATGGCCTTTTAAAATGTTGTTTATTGTTCACGTAGGCTTCCACGGTCATTCTCCATTCAGCCCTGAAGAAGCCATCGCATGATGTGTGAAAGCTTGGCACCTAAACACTCCACGGTTGAACCCGGAAGAAGTATTGGTAAATATGTTGTTTATTATTTGTAAGCTAAATGTATTAATCGTTTTGAATGTTTAGGTTAGGTACAAAAAAATTTTGTTTTAGATGTTGTTTAATAGACAGTGTCGAATGGCTTTTAATTTACTCATTTATTATTAAATTACAGTTATGTT
The DNA here is from genome assembly GCA_000696205.2 of Oncopeltus fasciatus. Lineage (NCBI taxonomy): Eukaryota > Metazoa > Arthropoda > Insecta > Hemiptera > Lygaeidae > Oncopeltus > Oncopeltus fasciatus. The sequence goes on from KZ806996.1 coordinate 692,630, forward strand.
TTGAAAAAAAATTAAGGGACATAAAAATGTATTTCACAAAATCTCGATGCTTGGAAGTGTTAATAGTTGTTAGGTCGAAACCGACAGAAGGAGTCTCGAATATGCAGAACTTGATATAAAAATTACATTGACATATTAATATATGCTATTATTATGAATATTGAAATACGTAAATAATCTAAAAGGCTATTTTCACTACCAATGAATATAGAACTATCATACCTTCTATTATCCGTCTTCATTGGTTTCTGCAAACCATCTTCTGTTGGCGAGCGCTTTCGGACATTGTCCATCTTCTTGGCCGAATAAATGTGTTCACTGTCACTGTCTATATTCAACTCTGGTGAAGATGGTTTGTAGAAACCAATGAAGACGGATAATAGAAGGTATGCTAATTGAAATAAGTCTTCAATGCTTATGGGTTTGTACATAATATTTAGTCTACCATTTTCGGGTCTCACACTATCATGTGCACTGTGTCATACTGATGTCGGTATGCCACACGGTATGATTTCAGCGTACGAGATGAAGTTCGTGATAGTGCAAGAGAAAGTGTTCAGCTCAAAGATGGCAGACGTGGAATGCTGCCATTTCCTACAGGTTAAGTAATTATATATTCATTGCTGGTCCTAACCCATTATTTTTTATTACATACTACTTTTAGGTATCAGAAATTTTAAATAATTTACTTCTTTACTTGTGCATGGGTATGTGCATATAACTTTTTTTTTTATATTAAACTTTTATTTATTTATTACATTCTGTTAAATTAAAACATATTGTAATTTGATCACCACAATGAATTAAAGAAAAAAATGACATTCAATATTAAACACATGAGGAGAGAAGGAGACCAATGACACCACTCTCAAATTATTTACAGATTATGCCCGCAGGACGGGGCCATCTTCGTTTGAGTTCGACTCCCGTCCCAGGGGTTGGAGTTGGAAGACATGGACTGTGCTAGTGGATTAGGATGTTATGGCAGTAGGCCAATAAGTGGCAACTTCTTTCTTGATTAAGTCATTTTCAGAAATGACTTAATCAAGAAAGTCAGAGTCAGCTAGTCCGTCATGGTCGGAGTCAGTTTATTCATTAACCAAACTTTGTTGGGTAGAGGAGCCTGTCGACACCATACTCTGTTAATGTAGGCATTCAAGCCCAGGAGGTCACGAGGCCATCTTTGTTTTAGTCGCATAAAACTAGAAATAAGATTTTTATGGCTCCCAGAAAGGCCTCCTTTCTCCCTTGAGGCCTAGACTTGTAGGAAATGGTGTTCTCGGACTTGCAGGACATTCAGAATTGAATCCCTACTACGGCAGGAATTCTCCCCAAGACTGCCGTGGTATCCAGCAGGGAAATTACCCTCCCTATTGAAGGAAATTCGGCAGGTAAACTCCCCCCGTACGTCTAATCCCCGAGTGAGTGATGGGGGGTGACTGAGATGCGCATTGGCTGCCCCAGCACGACAAAGGGGATGCGAGATTACATTTTTTTCCCCCGCGCGCCAGTGCAGAGGTCGTGCGGCACAATAGTGCACAGTCTGACTGCTCGGCCCCTCCACCATTCACACCCCCGCACGGCTCGCAGTACCTAAACGTCAGGGCTCAATGCCGAGAGGTCTTCAATGCCTTGAATACTGCCCTCTGTACGCTCAACAACAGACTATTCTTTTTCAAATCTCCCTACTAAGGCTCCTGTCATTCTTCAAATAATAAATTGCTTCAACTGTTGAAGAGCTGAATAACAGTTGTGTATTTAAGAACTAAAATATATATAGAATAAAGTACATTTTCAGATTTTTACAAAGTAAAGGTTTGATGTTCACTTTAATGAGACCTCTCATTCTCTATTCAGCCATGAAGAAGCCATCACATGATGTGCGAAAGCTCGGCAAATGTCAACAACTTGACACGGTCCAAGCCGGAAGAAGAAACGGTAAAGTAAAGGTTTATATTCCTCGTTTTAATTCCTATAATAACATAATATGAAATGAATAGAATGAATGGTATATTATAGGATGCTATATTCCATAAATAAGATCATATTGGTTGAGAAACGGATACTCTAGACTTTAAGCTTGTAAGGAAGGAGACCCATGAAAGGTAATAAAAAATTAAACCGGTTTTACATATGTAATTGAGTACTTATATGTACTTTCCCAAGGGTGTGCTCTACAGGTATTAAATTACCAGTTGTCGTCCTGGTCCGAGTGAGTCTCACCCCGGGCAGTTTGTCCTAAGTACTTGTTAGATAATCAGTGGTAAATGTAACGCGATACCCTCGGACCGAACGAGCAATCAGGAACGTCAGAGAATGCCTGGAGACGTCGAGATTTAACCATTTTTGGTTTTCTGCTAAGGAAGATTCACACTAACTTTTTAATTGTCTCCTGATGGGAGTGTGACGTCTTAAAATTACACTGCATCGTTACGTAAAGAAATAAAATAGGCACCTTTGAGAAGCAAGAACTGCCTAAACATAGCAAATTTTTAAGTATCAAAGCTGAGGAATATTTTAAAACTAATTTCCCATCTCATGTAAAATGTATAATCTATCAATAAATAGATCTGTGTTGACCTTCATTGCATTAAACGAAATATTACATTCGCTGCAGCGGAATTAAAGGATATTCTCCTCCTATTCGTTTGTTTCGGATAATAACGAACTCAGCGTTTCATTTTGAACTTAGGAACTGCTCTAATTCGCTTACCAAATTTTATTAAAATAAACTGATAAATTGTGGGCTGTAGACCAATGAGACACACACACACACACACACACACACACACACACACACAGATATATATTAAAAAGGAGAGTTTGTTGACCGTAAATATTATTCTAAGATGATTTTAGTTGGGGTTCGGTCAAGGTAGATCCAAAAAACACAAATTTAAGGAATGTATTTTTTAATAAAGGATTATCTGCTAACGTTTCGGCTTAATTTGTAAGCCATTTTCAGGGCTATCATGAAGATGAGAGAGGAAGTCCTGTCCCTAAGTTCACATTTGATTTAACATCCTCTCTCATCTTCATGATAGCCCTGAAGATGGCTTACAGTGTAAGCCGAAACGTTGGCAGATAATCTTTTAAAGAAATACACTTGTTTTAAATTTGCATTTTTTTTTTTTTTTGGATCTACCTTGACCGAACCCCAACTAAAATCATCTTAAGACAGATATATATTATTTAGTTGGTGGGATCAAAGAAAATTTCTAAATTTATTCAAAGATATTTTTTAAAAATCTGATATGAGGACAGCCTCAATATCTGTATTCCTCCGTAGTTCGCTACGGGATGGATTAAGAGAATACCACAATGTAATCTTGCTGCTGTAAAGGGAAATGTTTGCTGGGGAAGACAAGAGGGTTGGGGTGGGGGAAGGGAATGGGTCCTTCCTTATCGCATTCCGGAAATCCGCCGTGATTTTTCTCAAGGATTTCTTCTGGCCAAGAAGGGATGGAGTCTGGAGGACTTGAGCGTACCTTCTACCTCGATCTGTCCCTGTCTTCCGACCCGATACCCCCCTCCACACCCGTTGCGAATCCCTTCTTACATAATGCGAATCGCTTACATAAACACACAAATGGCTTTCATTGAAAACGCTCAATGAGATTCACTTGATAACTCTCAGACTCTGAAGTTAGGAGCAAGTCAATGTACTTACTCTTAGATGATTTTAGTTGGGGTTCGGTCAAGGTAGATCCAAAAAAACACTAATTTAAATAAATGTATTTTTTAATAAAGGATTATCTGCCAACGTTTCGGCTTACATTGTAAGCCATCTTCAGGGCTATCATGAAGATGAGAGAGGACGTCCTGTCCCTAAGTTCACATTTCCATGACTGGGAATGTTTACAATGTAAGCCGAAACGTTGGCAGATAATCCTTTATTAAAAAATACATTTTTTAAATTTGTGTTTTTTGGATCTACCTTGACCGAACCCCAACTAAAATCATCTTAGTTTAATATCTACGGTCAACAAACTCTCCTTTTGTAAATGTACTTACTTATGCTTCTCGCTTGGGTCAAAACTAATCTACCTGTGTGAGAAACCTAGCATGTGACTTCTATGCTTTCCCCTCAGCAAATTCAATGTCATCTAGCTCTGTTCTGTTCAAAGACAAGAAGTTTAAGTTTAAACAGTTATATACATTTTTGCCGTTCCTACCTACCCAACACTAAAAATTGAAGGATTTTTTATCCATGATAAAAAAATCAGGCGGGCATTACGGAATACGATACGTATCCATCTCAGCCAACCCCCCCCCCCCCCTTTCTTCAGGAAAAAAAATTCCTTTACCAGAATATTGCATTGTGCTATTCCCTTACAAGACCCTGTTAGAAAATTCTGAAGGAATTTAGTTATTGACGTTGTACTCATGACAGATTTTTTTAATATTTTCTTTCAACCTACCAACTTAATACTGTGATACACTCTAGATACTATAGACTTACCGTGAAGGGTGACTGGGGGAAGTGCTAAATCATCATAGCTACATTCTTTAATATATTTATTTATAATAGTTGTTTAGGAAAATATTATGGAACACAAACGTGAAAATTAAAAAAATTAGGTTCAACAACCATTATGTTTGATATTTAATAAAAGAACGAAGATGTATAGATTATATATTGTGCCCTTCTTTTAAAGCTCTCCTCCTTCTCATAGATTACAACCAAAAATGAAGTTGTTCAATGGTTTCAAAAATAAAATCTAAATATTTGTTTTTTATAATTAAATAATAAAAGGGCCCGATAAACGCACGAAATTACATTCTAATATATACAGTCATAATACTCAATTTGCATAAAAATGCTTTTGAATTAAAATGTAAGAAAATTAAGTTTTACACAAAATATGTTAGGTAAATTTTTGGTATCAATAAAAATTTTAAAATACATAAGATTTTTCAATTTGATTTTTCCTTAAATCACCCTCTCCCTCGGCTTTATTTATTTAATTCATTGAAGGGTTTGCTATTGAGATTTAGAAAAGCGAATTTAGTTTGTTCTTTAATAAATTATTGACGCGGATGTATATATATATATATTTGAAAACTACATAATCGGGATTAATCTGTTTAAATTTTTCAAAAAAGACCCCCCCCCCCCCGTTGTTTTTCAAACCCGTCCAATTATTATTTAACTAGCTCATAAGGAATATATATTCCGCTCAGAGAGTTGCAGCAAAGATGCAAACCAGATAGTGGAGATTCAGAGGATTTAATGTTGTTGTTTTTTTAAATTTTGTAATGCTTAATGGGAGAGAGGGAAACAATAAACAATAATTATTTCAGACTTTTGAAATTGGTAGCTTTACCAATGCAGGAGCGGTGAGTCATGGGGCATATATATCTCATTTTGAGGCGTGATAAGCCCCAGCTATTGGACAACAGCTTGGGTTGGCAGTGGGGGTTACTAGATGCATTCTCAGAGATTAGAATTATACACTTAGATAACGAGTGTCTTACACGGTCCACCTTCTAGTCTCTTGCTCTTATGAAAGTATCCACGTATTTCATCCAGTCTATCGAGCGGATAATAAAATTAAAAAATATCGTATTTGTTGGCATTTAATCCCACAATAATTTTATACAATTAATGCAAGGTAGTAGAATAAGAAAATTTTACTGTCTCAGCCAGGACTCGAACCTGGATCTCCTGCTTGCCGGGCCGTCATGTTGCCATTTGCACCACCGAGTATTGCCAGATAACTTGTTATCTGGTAACATGCCTGCCCGGCAAGCAGGAGATCCAGGTTGGAGTCTTGGCTGAGCCAGTAAGATTTTTTTATTCTACTCCCTTGCATTTATTGAATAAAAATTAATTGATAATGCAATTTAAAAATTTAAATTAAGAATTAATAACATTATTTTATAAAATATCTGAGAGTATTAAAAAAATTTGCAAAAAAACAAAATCATGGTTT
>KZ806996.1:698590-715305 GCA_000696205.2 Oncopeltus fasciatus
TTTTTTTTTTTTTACATTATTTAATTATTTATCTTCTTATTATTTTTAGTTAATATATTTTTCTTTGCGGCCAGTGATAAATCGGTAGATGTTTCTCTATGGCCGTAAGTGACGTCATGAGACTGTGACACTTCACAACACCAAAACTTACAGTATTTGTTGTGTCTTAAAATTAAAAAAAAAATAAAAATACTCTTCCTATTTAATGGATTTCATTTCTCCAAGATCAATTACTTTTTATAAACCTCTGTTTAAAAACTCTTCATGTTTGAAGAATAAAAAAAATGAAATAAAATAAAATAAAGCAATTGACAGCAGAGACATTATTTCGGCCCGGCACTATTAGATGTCGCTGTAGGTGGTGTACCAATTACACTCACACCACCATAGCACACGGACTCCTATTTCATAGCAAATTTTGTATATTTCACTTTTACTAATAAACGAAGCAGAAGTAATAAAAAAAAAAAAAAAATTTTAGCACCATTCCGCAAATTCATAGGCTAACTCACTGGAAGAGCAGGGGTCGTTTTGTGCATTTCGACGACTTGGAGCAACGAAGGTTAGGTAGGAGGTATTCCAGTGTCGCCGTGAGAAGTTCTCTGAACTGAAGGACGACCTATCCGAAAGCAGATCTCCCGGACTTTGTGGTGGGGGGGGGGGCGGACATGAGCGACCTCATTAGCGGTCTTAGACTTGTTAGTGTGGGTCTACACCAGCCTCACATGGGTACCGACGGAGATTGACCAACACACCAGTCTGCAGCAGTACAGATGTACCCTCAATCTTGGCCTCCTCCGTCATCTGAACCTCAATCTTGGCCTCTTCCGTCATCTGAACCTCAATCTTGGTCTCCTCCGTCATTAGCTCAATCGAATCTAGACTTTTGGCAAATTTATTCGAGTCCTCTCTCAACCTATATAGAGAAGAAGATGGTTTGCTCAAACTCTGTTTTCAGCTTTTATTCAATAGAAAAAAAAAACAACCAAAAACAAACTAGGGCTTCTATACCATAGTGAGTTGCTTATTACTCAGCGTATTAATTGAAGACAGTGTTCTCAGCCCTACCAAATCTTCGATATTTTACTGATCTTGCACACCATAAGTCATACTACAAAAACCCACATCATATATATCATAAACCTCACCATAAACAACCCAGGCCTCGTCTACTATCACCCATCCCTTTTTACGACCATTTTATCTTCGCTGGCGACCTGAATAACAACTTCTTCACGGATCCCCCTGAATAACCACACCTTGAAACATTCTCCTCCTCTCTTGTTCTCCACACTGTGCCTTTCATTCCAAAACATTTTTCTTCCACCACTTCTTCCTACATTGATATAATCTTTGTTGTTGCTCCTAACCTTCTCCTATACTCTACTCAGGATCTTTTACCTTTCCTTTCTGCCCATGATCTAGTTTCAGTCCTTTCTCCTAAGCACATCTTCTTCCACAATTTAAAATCCCTAACCAACTTAACATTGACTCTGTTGACTGGTCCCTTTTCAAGAACTCCACCTTATTCGCTTGTATGTGAAGAATGTCCTGACGCCTGAAATTGACACTTTGGTACTCTATTCTTCATAATCTCCGTCTCTCCACTTTGTCCCTTTTTTTTTACTCTAATTTATAATTTTTTTCTTTTCTGATCACTCCCTCAGTGACCTTCACCAAGCTATATCATAAATCCAATATCTCTAGTCTCTGATGGTATCCATGTTATCCTTATTAAAATTCCCCTTCCTATCACACAAAACTATATCTCGCTCAAATAACAAGCTCTTTTTCACCAATCAAATAAAGTAACCAAATACTCTACTCCTCATGATTATTTCTACCTACATCCTTTCAAATCGCGCAAATGTAAAGTCCCATATCTCCTCTTAATTACAACCCCTACAATCCGGATATTCCACTCTTTCCGCCCTTTACAAGTTCATCATAGTCAACCAACAAAAAATTTTGTTATTCTTTCTTTTTATACTTCACCAAAGCATTTGACACATCTTTCTTTCAAAGCTCCAATTGCATTATCAAACCAAATCATTCAAATAGATTTCACTCCAATTTAGTTTGTTCCTACTGCCAAGAACCTTGGCATTGTATTTCCAAATTCTGTAAATGACAGACTAAAATTTTGTAACCCTTCCCGTTACCTCTTTCTTTCGACCAGTCAGCTTTTAGTTTTAACCCGTGTCTTTCCTCACTTTGAGCGTGATTTTGTGGCTCTCTGAGCAGCTTCTGCATCGTCTTAGAACACTTATGAACACTTATTTCAGATGTTCCCTCGATTTTTCTAGAAATGCCAGTATTTCTCACAGGTATGTATGTTTAAGTTGGCTCTTACCTTTCTATCGGCGTCAATATTTCCCTGGTTCCTCCAAATCCTCCGTCCATTCCCCCTATACGAAATCTCATCCTTCGACCACTTCTATATTGTCCGTGTCTCCTTCTTTAGGAACTCTATTTTCTTCCTTCTCCCTAATAAAATCCCAATTGGTGTCTTTTTTTACAAAGATGACGTATAGCGTAGCTCCTTAATAATAATAATGATATTATTATCATTATATTTCTTCATTATTACTCCATTTTCATTTAGTTTAATTTTTAATAACATAGTTTTTCTCTCATTATAAAAGACACATAGATTAATGACCATTAAGCAATTTATCATAATATTATTTGTAATTTTTCCCCTGCGCTTTCTGTTTGTATTTTCACTGGATACTGAATGTTTGTTATTCTTAAAGGGATACTTAACTAAAGAATAAAGTTTTTTTTCTTCTCTTTCCCAAAACATATAGGGAGAGCTTATACGTACATAACTATGAGTAATAGATCGTATGCGCTCTAGCTTTGCTTAAAAACGTTTTTGTGGAAGGGGATTTCATTAAATTTCGGCTACGAAACATTAAAAAAAAAAAAAAAAAATGTTTAACAAGAGAAATATTTTATATTGGTATTAGATCAGTGGAATAAGGGATTTCCATGTTAGGGTGATAACTATAAGGGGTTTCTATATCAAATCGTAAAATAACTATAACCTATTCCCCCTATGTACTTTTCGTCGTCCCCTACTATTACCTCAAAGAGATTATAAAATTCATGTATTCAAATAATTGTAATAAATTTGCTATTATTTTCCTATTAAATATCGATGTTAAAACTGCATATTGAGAAGGAGGGTTGATGGTTTTTAGAATGTTGAAAATGTTTAAATAAGTTGAGGAAATTTGTTCTATGTCCGTTCTGTCGTTTACTGGATAGTGTTTTAGGTTAATGTGTACGGTTTAAGACAGAAGGCGTTTGTGTTGATAGGGTTCAGTGGAAAGAATGGTTATGCTCTCGAAGTCAAATGTGTGTTCTTCATGTAAAACATGTTTAGTGAGGGCAGTTTTTATTAGTTTATTCTTTATGTCATTTTTATGGTTATTTATTCTGCGGGAAATAGGGTTTTTTTTGTTTGTCCAATGTAAGAAACTTGGCAATTCAGTGTGGAACAGGGAATTTTGTAGACGACATTAGTTCTGTTAGGAAGGGGGATCGGGTCTTTGAGGATTATTTGTTTTGTTTGGATTATTTTGGGGGAGAGGGATAGTTGGAGAAGTGGAAATAAAAAATTCTTTAACAAGTTTTTTAATGGCATGAGTAGGAAAACCATTGGACAGAAGGATGTCAGTAACACGTTTAATACTTTTGCTGTGGAAAATCTTGTCAGAGAGTGTGAGTGATCTGTAGATGAGGTTTTTGGCCACATTAATTTTTTGATGATGAGGGTGAGATGAGTTGAAGTGAAGGACCTGAGTAAGTGTGCTTAATATACCGGTCAGTGGAGATAGAGCCATTGGTGTTACGGATAATAAGGAAGGGGAGTTGATAATCAGATTCCATTGCAATGGTAAATTTTAGAAGAGGGTGGTATGAGTTAAATGCAGTAATGATCTGGGGGATTTTTTTCTGGATTGAGAATGAGGAAGAGGTCGTCAACATATTTTTTAAGGTAGAAACTGTCTTTATAAAAGGGGAATTTTATTAACGTTAAAAGAGTGAATAATGCAAATTGTTGTTCTGTACATTTCAGTTGGTAATGCAAAGGAAGAGAAGTTATCTACTGGCATGCACTTTGTCCCTAAGGGTAGTTTATTAGCATCGCGGTTTCTCCCCATTTACGTGTATTACTAATTTATGTTTTATAAGAACGTTTTTCCATTAGTGTACACCTTGGAAAGACATATACTCCCATTCAGCACACAATATGTGCACATTATTAGCCACATTCTGAATATATTCACTCTGAGTAAATTTTATTTTCGGTAGAATTTTCTACCTTTGCAGAAGCCATCGAAAATGCTAGATGGAAGCTGAATGAAAATCTATTTGGAATGGAATTCTCTTTTCTCTTTGCACACAGCTGACTGAGCTAATTAACTCTTCGACCATCCAAGGTACAATATCTGCTGTAAAGTTATCATACCTTTTATTTGAGCGTCTCACATTAATATGAGTAAAAGCTGGATTTTCATGAAAAATGTGGAACTGGAGTTCCATTGACGTTGTCACCTGCATTTATTTTTATCCCATTAAAATGGGATTTAGTTAGTCCAACTTCAACCTTTCTTAAGGTTCTATGGTTTCACTATTGAAGAATGTCCCTTTTCGTTATTTCGTGAACCACAGATTAACAGAAAAGTATCAACATATTTTAGTAAATCAACAAGGGGAATGACTTGAAACAATTCGTAATGGTAATTACAGAAATAAATAAAAAAGCAGCCCCTTTAATGTAATTAGTATATTGAAAATCCAATCTCGTATTTGTTTATATTTTATTTACCTTATGTATTGTTTTATTTATTATTTAACATGAAATCGAAATTATTTTTTGTATATTCTAAATAAAAGCGTTTGAAAATAATTTTTGATAAAATACCCCTGATTTTCTCTAAAAGACAAGTTTTCTTTAGACAGTTATTCTCTTAATAGAGCATAGACGCTCAGATGTAGTCCTTCACTCATGATTCCTTTCTTCTTTGATTTTTTTTTCCATCTCCAGTGATATGCTGTTGCCAAAATGTTTTCCACAGAAAGGGACCAGGGTGGTTTCTTCACAGATTTAGGGACTCGTATGCTATAAAAACTTAATTAGCCAGGTTTAACTACGTTTTAGTGGCCTATAGAAGATTATAGGGTGGGTTATAGGCACCGTATAAACTCAGGTTTTTCCACCAAATACACTGACGAAAGAGGCGATAGAATAATTGTCAATCTTTAACGGAAGCAAACAATTAGTTGAAAAATTGAGGAGCAATTTGTCGAGGAAAAATAATTTTTTAGGGCGTTCAGCAGGGCTATGAATTGTTACCCTAGTTTTTAAAAATTATATTTTAGTAAAAATGGGAAGATCAACATCAATATTCCATAAGGTGATGATGTGTTTATTAACTCATGATTTAAATGACTTGCAGCTTCTGGCAGGAGTTGTCAATATCTTCTACTATCACAATTTAATCAACGATTAACACAAGGAAAACCAAGTTCATTGTAGCAACTAAGTCAAATTACACCTTTTTAATTTGAAAAAATTTTGAACCTTAATACAAGGTGCCTAATTTTACAAACAAGAAATGTTTTTTTTTTTTAAGAAGAAGTATAATACTCTTCGCTTTAAATTTTCTCTTCTATGATACTGAATCAAGGACCATGTACCAAGCTGATCTTAAAAGGCTCGAATCAGTTTATTTTTGAATGTTATGAATATTGAGAAAGACTAAATCGATAAATACGAAGGTTTTACTCATTATTGGAATGAAATTTAAAATTAACGACACCATGAAGAGAAGAAAGCTGGAGTCTCCCGGCCACTTAATTAGAGGAGACATATATTTCCTTCTAAGATTAATAATGCATGGTAAGGGAAACACTGCCCTCCGAAAAACACTAGCTTTGAAATTAACGAGAGTGGTTTAGCTGCTGTTATAGAAATTTTTAGATGTGCTGTAAAAGAAGTTAAAAAGTACGTCTAAGTAAGCAGATTTACTACATTTCATTAAAGAAGTGTGGGGTAACTACTCGAACTTCGTTTGAAAATAATCACCTTTATAATCGTTTTTCGTAAAAATGACTTAGAATATAAATGTTAGATAATTATTTTTATATCTATTAAAATGAATAAACTTTTGTCACCACAAAAATTATGAAGAAAATATTACATTTATACATTTTGGGCATTCTCAAAACTTCCCTTTTTCTCTGTATTATAAAAATACTTTATTGAAGAACCATATACTGCACTGCAATCAGCTCTCAAATGATATAATAAATATTTACAGTAATTATTAATGTAATATAATACAAATTATATGTAATATAATACAAATTAATGCTTTGGTAATTTTTTCTTGCAGCGAGTAGGAGGAAAGGATTACCTGCAAGAAAAGGATCTGCAAGAGCTCCAAGGAGGGATGTTAGGAAGAGAATTGATATACAGGATGTAAAAGGTGGGCTCCAGCACACTACCTTGTGGAACTCCCACTTGGTAACGTTCAAAATTATCTAATCGTTGTCGGCTTTATAACACTTTGGGCCGTGGATTATTGGGATCGAAAACCAAACAAATATTTAGGAAGTATTTAGAGAGATTACAGGTTGGGGATTAACCTGTTCTTAAAGATCTTTGAAAAAAGAGGAATTAGGCTTATAAGGCGACAGGATGATAGGGTTACTAAAAGTTTTCTAGACTTTGGAAAAATAATCTTATTTTTAACTTCCATAGACTAGGAATGTGTGTGATTCATAGGATTGTGTTGTAGAAATAGGTGAGGAAGATTACATTCTTTACGGGGAGCCCCTTGGGGTTAAAAATAAATTATTCAACCACCTATATGCCGAAATCGTACACAAAAAAAGGGGCACTTCTAACTCTCGAAGATGTATTTTAAAATGTTTTCCTTTATATGCGTTTTGTAATTATTTTATTGTTTCAAAAATTCATTTTGAACAAATAACGCTTTAAAAATTTTTTGTCCCTGTAATAATGACAGGAATAATCGCATTTAAAATTGATATATCCGTCTAAACTCTCCTATATTAATTTTATTTATTAAAGTACTTATCGAACAATTTAACAAAAAAACAAAACAAAAAAAAACTCAAATACACATTTTAAAAAAAATTCCAATATTAAGTTGTATCTAAATGAAACGTAAATTCGCACGTATCATTGAAATAATTAGTGAAAAATACTATCTATAAACCAATAAAATAATTAGATTAAGAGGGGTAGGTTTATCTGAAATTTCATAGGGAACTATTTACAGCACTATGAGAATTAATTGCTATTTAAATTAATTTAACCTTTATATGGAAATATTCAGATATTAAAAATATTTTCTCTTGACCCGAATAATGTGTTATTAAATATGGGGCTTATAGTAAAAACTGATAATAGAAAAAAAAAATTTCTTCAGTTTTAACAGCCCTAACTGTCATTAAATTATCGTGACTCGGTGTCTACCATCAACTTGAATTGTATTTGTATTTTGTATCCATTTGTATTTACCATAATGATTTTTTTTTATAAAAAATTTAGAAATTTTAATCATATTTATCAACTTGATTGTTCAAATATATTTTCTATCTCCACCATTTGAATAATTTGTTTAAAATTTCATAATTTGTTATGAAAAAAATCATTATGGAAAATACAAATTAAAATAAATTTTTAACTTTTAAGAAAATAAATTGAGGAATTAATTGTGAATTTTTAATCCAATTAAGTTTTAAAAGTTTTCTTGATTTATTTAAAACCGTGTCCTAAAAGAAGAATTGATTTTATAAATTAAAATAGAATTATTTCAGCTGATGAAAGGACATTATGGCTGACAAATCTCTTGAATGGAGGGCTATTCTTGGCCTTCTTACTGCCTTCTTTGTAGTTCTGTCCTCATGAGCAGGTTATGGAGCTCTCGAGGGGATCTCTCTGACGTTGACGACGCGTCATCGAATCGCTGCCAAGTGCTCTTTGCAATTGAGAAGTGCCGCCCACTCGAGGGTGAAAATAAAAGAGCCGCCGGCGGTCGGTGAACCCGGCCAGCGAGAGTGTCTCCTCCTCGGCCAGGACGGTCGGGACCTCTGGCTGACGCAGGAGTACGCCGATAAGTGCGCGCAACACAAACGCGCACGGCCGCGTTATCTGGGGCTGGTCCCGGAGTCAGCGGAGAGCTATTTATCGCCCCAACACAAACAGACCGCTCCAGAATCCGGCTCTTCCGTGTTTACGTCTATTCTCCCATATCTAACCAGAAAGGGGTAAGGAATCGTAATAAGATAACTCAAAAAAATTAAATTGATAGACCTTATACAAATTTCATGTGTTTTAAAAGTTAGACTAAAATTTTCGTCGTAAAGGAGGTTTTAGGTCTCATAATTAATCAGAAAATAATTCCAAAATAATTAAATGTGTCGTCTCTACATTTTAAATTTACTGCTTTCAGTCCTAATCGGTCATCTTCAGGAGCTATGATGCTGTTATCTTAATGAGGTTCAGTGTCCAATCTGCATCCAAGGACTAGAGCTCTCTAAGAGGTGAAGTGAGGATAGCTCTTGAGAACGAAGACACAAATAATTAATTATGGGAATATTATTTTCAGTAGGAAAATCAAGTTATTCACCAGGACCATTAAAATTTTCAACAGATCTTTACCGATCCTACACAGGAGAAGCCCAAAATATGGTCCTTTCAAAGAGTATATGAGGGGAGGTCAAGAAGTTCATGACCTACCTATGAAGTGGGGGTTTTGATAATGGACTGCACTAAACATATTATCTTGTTTATTTACTCAGTAGTGATGTTCACTTGTAATACTTTCAATTTAATCAGTTTGTACTAGTCATTGCATTGCCACTTGCACACCTCACGTAAGGTGATGGCCACGATCGACACCTTGGGCTTTCGTTTAATCAATCAGCCTCCTTACAGCCCAGATCTAGCCCCCAGTGACTACTCTCTGTTCTCGAATCTCAAAGAGGACATCAGGAGAAGGCAATTTGAGGTCAATGACCAAAAAAGAGGGTATTGATGGTATACTCACTTGGTTCCAAATAAGAAAATTATTATTTGGGGTTTTAGAATAATTAACAAATGGATTTAATATGGGGATATCGGGTATTATATTTTTAAAAACGTGTTTTTTAGTTCAGGCTGAGATCTTTTTGACGCCCTCTCGATTTTTATACATTTTTAAGATCATTAATTAAGCTTAATTATGCAAACCAGTGGACGATTTCGCTTTTGGCTGCAATTAATCTTGTTTTAATATTAGTGTTGCGATAAAAATGCTAGAAACTAAATAATAGTAGAATATAATTTTATAATGCACATATTCTATAGCATTTTTCATTACAAAAAATTATATATATNACTGATGATCCCTGAGGCTGTAGTGATGTATAGAGGATGACTCAGCTCATTTCTCGTCTGAGATGTCAAAAGGCTCATCTCTGTCATCATTTCAGCCTTAATGGCTCTAGTGATGTTTGATAGACACACACTGTAAGTCGAAAATCGGTACCAATAAGGGAAAGATTATGAACCATTTATGGCTATTATTAAGAAGTATGTACAGTTTCTTCTTCCGGGTTGGACCGTGTGTAGGGAATCATTCTCTTTTCAGCCCTGAAGAAGCCATCACATGATGTGGGAAAGCTCGGCAATTAACAACAACTTGACACAGTCCAACCAGGAAAAAGAAACGGTAAATACATCTGACGACCGTCGAAGCCTACGTGAACAATACTAAAGAAGCCTATTAACATTGTTTGGAATGGCGTACATCTTTCAAAAAAATCAACACAAGTTGGAATATTCAGTTATAAATATGATTGACTATAGCATGTATAGTTATCTATTAGACATAATAATATAATAAATTGCATGTTTAGTCGTATACGACTTATTATAATATAATAAATGCAACATAAAATTTCTTGTTGAAATTAATTTGCAAAAACCTTCAGATAAACTAACACTAAACTAGACTTGCTTGTCTCAGAAGACACCGTTGTTCCCTTTGTATCTCGCTGTGCATGGATATTCATTCCAACGAGGACGGGGGCCTTGTACTCTCAAGGAAACTCGGTGGATTTGTGGGATGGAAATTAACTATGATATATGGACTACAATACCCGAGTTTTATACCAATTTTTCAACATTCCACCTCAGACAGTTCCCTCTAAGTCTGAATTCTGTCGGCAACAGTGCTACATTCTGCAATAAATTCTCCCCCCCCCCCTTCCCTCCGCCCATCAAGAAGTTAATAAATATTTAATGACTGTGTTATCTTTCTTTTTTTAAATATTAAAAAGCAATTTATAATTTACAAGATTCCCCAACAGGATTTACTTATAAATATTTTAATTATTAGACTATGCTATAAATCAAACGTAGTCTCATATAAATGTACTTTTTTTCCCATAAAATTAACCAATGGAAAAGAATGTAAAAAAAAAAAGGATTTAAAATATAGATTTAAAAAAATTAATAAATCAAATTTGGCCATTAAAAAGTGACATTAACTGATATTTTAACTATAACTGATATTTACCTGGGGATATCAAGGTATTAGTCATAGAACCATGACATATGACATTTGAAAATGTTCCATAGACCTTCACCAATTCTACATTTGATAAGTTAAAAATCTTGTCCGTTTAAAATTTAATTCTAATATATTAGAAATATATATAAATAAATAAATCAGTTTAGTGCCCACAATTATAATGCTATGAAGCCAAATTCAGTTTTTAAACCTCTTTTTTACAAACCGTTACATGAGAAATTTGAAAGTTATTGTATGAAATCGGTCGGTGAGAGGGGAAGGATTGGTTTCACCAAAATTTAACGTCTCAATATCTTTGTTAAGTTGTTTTCACATAAAAAAAATATGAAACAAAATAAATGTAAAATTTAAATTTATAACATATATATTCTTAATATTATTTTGAAAAAGAAAAGCATATTATGAAATATATTTATGGATATAATTTCGATGGTGGAGCCAGCCCCCTTTTATTTTAAATAGAGAAACCAACCCAAATTAGGTATTTTGGCTTTTCATTAAACACTTTTGAAATAATTTATTATTGGCTGAAATCAAATTAGGGAAAAGGAGGATTTAGCTGGAGACCAAAATATTTAATGTTCGTTACGAATAATTTTGTAGTAATAATAGTCATAAAATTATCATCATGATTTGAATATCAGCTAGTGGCCCATTGCCATAACGAGAATCTAAGAAATAGCTCCACCGAGTACAAGACGATATATTCGTCATACTTGGGGGTTGGACTCGTTATGAGGTACGGGGAGCCTGAAATTAACGATCTCCCTAGGTAGTGCAATTCGTAGCATGTCTGTCCGGCATGCGGAAAACCCGGGTTCGATTCCCGGCTGTTGTAGTAAAATTTTTTCTAGCTTCCTGTAGGTTGAAATTTACACAATTTAATTTTCTAAAATTTATGTAAAACATTTATACGAAATGTTGATGAGGAAGAAATTTGCGATTTAAATTACAATGGTTGAGTACTCCCCCCCCCCCCTCTCACCACATCCTTTTCTCCCGTTCTAGGGCAGTGCTTAGAGGTCAAATCTTGTGGATCTTATGATTCACACTCATTATTCTCTCTGCTTTGTATGGCCAAATCCTCAATAGCAATAGCAATCCTCAATAGCAATCCTCAATAGCAATCCTC
Source organism: Oncopeltus fasciatus (assembly GCA_000696205.2). Lineage (NCBI taxonomy): Eukaryota > Metazoa > Arthropoda > Insecta > Hemiptera > Lygaeidae > Oncopeltus > Oncopeltus fasciatus. Next base: position 710,345 of record KZ806996.1, read on the forward strand.
AATAGCAATAGCATTCCTCAATAGCAATAGCAGCCCTCAATAGCAATAGCAATAGCAATTCCTCAATAGCAATCCTCAATAGCAATAGCAATAGCAACTCTTATCTCTATATCCATACTCCATGAAAAGTGGTACCCATCTCCTTGATGGAGGACTTGCTGTGACCTTATTGTTTCACCTATATAACAGCCTAACTCAGTGAATACTACTACTACTAATAATAGTTCTATTATCCAATCTCGAAGTGTAACAAACCCCGAAGGAACGTCTCACCCTGACAAAAGCTGCCTACTTGATTACCCGTCTGTAGGATGTATTTCGGCAACAGCTGACTTGTGCAGCAGCAGCTGTGCAGAAATAATTGCGAAGCGGAGGTGCTGGCGTCCGCTCCACACATGTCGGTGGCCCCACAAGCTCCAGTAGTCTATGGATTGTTTTCAAATGTCCTCTTCAACACACGCGAAAATCCTCTAAAAGAAATCTCCCCCCCACCCCATCCCACCCTAAAACGGTCAGCAATTTGTGGTTCTTTGATTCCACTTGTCACGCAGTAGTCTTAGAAGATTTCACATTGCAACAAATCGTCCAAATAACGCCAGCTGAAAATTGAATAACCACATGTTATCAAAAGGCTGTCTGAGTTGCAGGAAAAATCAAAAATTGTACGCCTCAAAGAAAAGTATTGTCTGGCGAATAATAATATTTGTGCATCTCCCCTTATTTGTCTGAGTAAAGCAATGCCCACTTCATTTTGAAATATAACATATTGTATGATGTATTTTATTTTATTTATAATATATTAAATAAAATTGTGAATTGAGAAAGGATTAGTCCAAAATTATTTTTCATAGACCTATGGGAGAAGAGGCCTGTTGCAGTACTGTTTTTACTTAATTTTATTAATTTTTTTAATATCCCCATGAGAAAACCTTTTAATTCTTGGATCCTTTTTCTGTCTACGATAAGGAAACTTTTGTTGAAAACATTAATTCTCATTTACCAGGTATTTCAGAGATTTTCTCTCCTGTTCATAAATGTCAATTATTTTTCTATTCATTGTTCTAAGAAATTAGATATTTAAACTTTAAAAATTGCGTACTTTAAAAATGGTATGTTACTTAAAGAATATCAGGTTTCATTATATTACATTTCGGAAAAATCTTTAAACAGACCCTTTGTTCAATAAGAACTGGAGGAAGACTGTAGTGAACACACAGAAAGAAAAAATTACAATAGGTATTGAATTTTTGGGTGAAACTTCTCGCCCTTCGTCAGTGAGAAATGAAGAGAGACTAATTATTTTTCTTTCTGTGTTGTTCACTTCACTCTTTATTTCTTCCTCCTGTTCTAATTTATTACACACATCGCAGCTCGCGAATGTTTCTCTTTCTATGTATGCACAAAAAAAAAACATACTCGTACATCGGTAATTGGTAATTTTAATTTTAATATTTTGTTACAAATGAAAACATTTTGTTGAAGTTGAGAGTTTTTTTTTTTTTTTCGAAGATATTATTAGATGTTTTTATGTTGGGGTTCGGACAAGGTAGTCGGTCAACTACCTTGCCCGAACCCCAACAAAATACATCTAATAAAAACATTTTGTAATTTGATTACAATGAATAGTAAAAATGATATTGAATGACAATAACATGAGGAGGAAGGTGACTAATGACACCACTCTCAAATTATTTACAGACTATGTCTCCAGGAGGTCACGGGGCCTTCGTTGAGTCGACAGAGAGGGTTGTGAGCGTTAAAAAAAAAAAAAAATTATCGAGTATTGAAGGAATATAATAGTTGATTAAGGTAAATATTAAGTATCCTGCTGGTTGTTTTTTCCATTCATCTTCCGCCAAGAGGGAATTGCGTTATGAACTACCTATGCTAGATATCCATCCCTCCAATCCCCCTTGGATTGTTGCAGAAGTGGGCAGGTGCGACTTTGCCAAGCGAAACTGAATGAGTCCGGCATGGCGCAGTAGCTTCGTAAACTATGCAGATTTTCCATGCTTCAATAAGTATGTTAACAATACGAGTAAATGACAGATTTAAAAAGCCGAAAACTGCATCTAAGGGAGAAGTAAATTTCTCTTCAGCTGGCTTTAGACCGGCCGGAAGAAATGAAGTCATTTCTCTAATTTTTTCTCTGTTTAGGTTCATCTTAATAGAACAAGGTAAATCGGCTTTGTTTATGAAACTATGTTACGAATTATCATTATTATAATTTTTTTTGTAACGTAACCTTATTATGCTGATGATGATTAATAAAGAAATTGATAAATAAAACAATCATTTAAAATTTTTTTTGGTAATTGTGTTTCATCTTTCCAAATTTTTAATTCGAAGTTTAAATATTATGGTGCTTGGCAAGGAAAAGCTTGTTTCGAGTGTTTTATATATTTATGGGGTACTGGAAGGGGATGAAGAAAGGCAGACCCTTTCGTGAAGGGCTTAGGGCTCTTGGCTAAAACCGAATGATCGGACGCGTCGCCTCTAAAGAGACTGTTAATAATACTTGATAACACTGCTTCTGGACATTAAGCAAGGCCCCCCCACCCCCTCCCCGGGAATTTCTTATCCCTCCGGCGTCCTTTATCATGCCTTCTTTAACGAGGATCTTCAGGTAAGTAGAGCTTGAAATGAGGCAGCCCAATAACTTTCCGGTCACAAGCCTTTCCCAAACTTTACACTATGTCCGTCCTATCATTATCATACTTAAGGGTACAAAGACCTTACATGAAAGGGTTGCTTAGCTCGCTCCACCCTCCCCCTCTCGCCCAAAGTTAACCCCACTCCCCGCTCTTTTGAAACTTTTATTTTTCATTTCTTTTGCTGAAGTTTTAAGGCAAGAAATACCTGGGCTGGAGGCAAATGGATTTATTCAAGGCGGGATTTACAACTATAAAATATATAATGGGCGAAATACTTATACAAGTTAAACTCTTGCAGTATTATTTGATATCATATCTAAAATTTCAATTCAATGCGGGAGACATTCAGTATAAGGGCTGTCTTTCCACTCCGTGATTTTAAATGTGGAGTGCATCATCTTCTGAACATACTTTTATAAATTGTAAGATTTTCATGTCCTCATTTTAATTTTTGTAACTTGAAAGTTAAAACGAAACTTATACTGCATCTTATGAATGACGATTCAGTGATTTATTAATAGTAAAAATTTATTAAAACCTAATTATTTTTATTACCTTTCTGAATGAGCTAAAATGTAAATTCAATTAAATTTATACTTTTCTAATTGAGGAAGTGTTGCAACAGCAAAAATTAACATCATAATTCTGCTTATATTTTGTTCAAAAGTTTTATAAGAATAATAGATCTGGCATTAAGCAGAAAATTTAAGGCGTTCCACGGGGGTCATCTTGAGTCCATCATTATTCATAATGTATGAAACATTTCAAACGATGCGGTGATATTCAATGATAGCATTATAAGCTCAAGGGAGAGTGTTCATACATGAAAGTATTTAAGGATGAATAATATTGTATATAAAAACACTTACAAATAGGGGTTTTAGCCTTGAATGGTAGACAGCTTTGGTAGCTGGACAAAACTATAAACTCTAGACTCTAGTTCTGAAGCTTTTAATCTGATAAATACCTAAAATTTGTAACAAAAGAGACTCGAGAAGCCCCTACTAAACAAAATGTCCATTATTTTAAAACAACTTACATCCATGTTATAATGTTATCCTATACGAAATAAGAGTATCTAGTTTTTAAGAGTTTTTGAAATCTTTGATGGTTTTAAAATTCCTAACAAATTAAAAAAAAGTGTACATTTCGGCTTACAATGTAAGCCATTTTCAGGGCTACCATGAAGACGAGTGAGGACGTCCTGTCCCTCAGTTCAGTCATGGAAATGTGAACCTTGGGACAGGACGTCCTCCCTCGCCTTCATGATAGGCCTGAAGATGGCTTACAATGTAAGCCGAAACGTTGGCAGATAATCTTTTAAAGAAATACACTTGTTTTAAATTTGCATTTTTTCTTTTTTTTGGATCTACCTTGACCGAATCCCAACTAAAAACATCTAATAATAATACCTACGGTAAAAAAAAATATAAAAAAAACTCTTCTTTATGTTTTATCATTTTTTTTTTCAAAATAAAATAGTACGTTTGAACCGCCTTACTTTACTGCTCTTCATTATTACTAGACTAATCTTTCCCCCCAGTTGAAATATATTTTCAAGGAATAATTTTCTTTAATTGCTACCGTCTACAAATAAAAAGACCGTGGTAAGGGCGCCAGAGTAGTTCTTATTAATCATCGTAAAAGCTAAGCGGAGTAACTAAGTAATGCCGTTGGTAATTCCACTTTTGTCGTGCCCAGAAGCAATTCTAAATATATATAATGTCGGATAATGCAGAATTTACAGTCTGGAATAAAACTGAGAAGTCATCTTTATGTTTTTGTCTAAACAATAGGCACAAAAACAAACAAGACTTTCCATTGAGGTTAGCTGGCAGGAAAAGGAAGTACTAAAAATATTTACATGTTCCTAAGTAATAACTCCTAAATGGTAGCTCATATTCATTTTAGTGTACTCATTATCTATGGGGTTTAATTACACATTCCACTGTTAATTAAAAAAGTTTTTTTTCCCTTCTCTCCCCCCCCCCCCCCCACCCCCCACGATTATATTTACTTTGAACTCTTCAGAGAATCAACTTAAGTTTCTCAGATCTATTCGATTTTTAGTTCTCATTCACATAATACACTTTTCTTATATTGATTCACTTTTAATTTCACTTTTCATTTTGTAGATATAGATAATAGTAAAATCACAATAATTATTGTGTATGATTATAATCATAAGAACAAGAACCTGTCAATGTATTACTATTTTTCTTACTAATGCCTAAAATTTTTAAAATTTAAAATGTATTCACATTGAACATCGTAATTAACATTAATATTAAAGATTGGAATATATTA
>KZ806996.1:747113-765177 GCA_000696205.2 Oncopeltus fasciatus
CTATAATATAATATAATACTATTTTGGGCTTATATCTAGAAAATCGAAATGCTAGGTAAGGTTGAAACAAAGCTCATAAAAGGTGAGCTAGGTTAGTAGTTTAGGTCATTAAAAAGAAAATAAGCAACAAAGAAAATAAGGAATGATTTTATCACTGCTTACCGATAGATTTATTCTCTGTGCTAGGAAATATCTGGAATATTACCTGAAAACAAAAATAATAAAATTTAATTTAATAATTATATAATACATAAATTTACATATTAAACATTAGAGAATTATTATTTCTATTATTTCCATCCTTGTGTTATAGATTCTTTCCATTTTATTTATTCTTTGGCGATGTAAGATCTTATTTATGATCGTAATGACATAAAGTAAGTTTGTTCTTTTATTAAATTTTATTTCCAAATTTTAGCGAATTTTGATTGCAGTGAACTGAGCTGATCGTGAGGGATAACAGCACATAGGTCTTCAAATCCACTTCAAAGCCTGTACAAACCTGGGTGCTTGGATTACCCATTCGGAGTGTTTTACTCTGGAACGACTCGAGGTTTTGTTTGTTCGTGATACCGACATCAAACAAGACCAGGGATGCGTTCGTGAGAATTAGAAATATGTGCTTTGTATAGGTGTACACACCTATGTATGAATATACAATACATATACAAATATGAAGATCTATATTTTTTTTAAATGTTTATATGTCTGTAATTGACGTGCGTTACTCCTTGTATACTACAAAATATATAATCTGTACTAGATTATATGTTTTGGCACTAGGTGAGTTGAATATCGAGAAGCAATATGAGTATTCAATGATATGAGTAGTATATCATCATAAGTTTTTTCTTTTGGACAGCTATAGATACTTAAAACAAAATTTGATAAGAATTTAACAAACACATACACGTCGGTTTTTTTTATTTATTGTGTGTAAGGTTTACTACCCATGTGTGGTGCACACGTAGTAAGACAAAGCATGAGAGATGTATTACAAAACGTATCGTATACGCTCCCTTGAAGACACATGTGTTTGGGCAGTCCGCTCAAGTCGGGGTTGTGCAAGAGATGCTATCTCTCGGAAATCACTGGCCCCTGAGGATCTTCCCCCCCCTCCCCCCTGGGTCGGCGCGAACGTTCAATTTTATTTGGGTGTTACATAAACTCCCACTTCATTTGTCTATGATTATATATTTAGAGGGGGGGGGGGCGCTTACCCCCATCAGTTCTGGCTTTCACTCGAGGCGCTGTTTTGTCTCGGGGAGTATTATACGATGGAACTCCCTGACTCACTAATCACTATTATTTAAGGACACAATATGTCCAAGACGTCAGGTAAGTCATTACTCAAAAATACAAGGACCTTGGTAAGATATGCTTTATAAATAATTGTTTTCCAAAAATTAACAATAATGTAAATTATTTTTATAAAGAATAGTTGTTGGGGCGCCGGGGTCTCCGTTCGGATCCGTTCGGGTCTCACAATTCTGGCGCTGCGGGTTTGAATCCCGCCCTGGGCAATCTTTTATTTATATTAAAAGCTTCTCCTGAGCCATGGTCGTTTAGAAAGGGGTGGCAACCTGTAGATAGCCCCTCCCTCCATGACCCTTAGTGGTTGAATGGGAGGCTAACACTTAATACAAAAAAAATAAAAAAAAATAAAAAAAAATAGTTGACTTCACTCATCCATGTTTTAACTTAGGAAAGTTCTTAAATTATCAGATACAGTAAAATAAACTTATCACAACGATGCTAATTTTATTTTGTGAAAATACCATGTGCGTTTAAAAAAAAATGTTTTTTATTATTTTACGTAAGCTAACAAGCAGCATCCTATTGTATATTATTTTATTTTATTTAATTCGTAAAGAACCATTCATACACACATTATTTAAGTAGCAAACTAAGATTTCGCTACTGTTATTTTTATTGTATGGCAGTTTCATAATTGCTTTTAGAGGTTTACTTGAAAGTTATCTATAAAAAAAAAATTAAACTATTGAAATAAATTCTAACAGGAAATCAAGCTTTTCAGTTCACAACCTTGATGCGGTTTTTGAAATTTTTACAATTTTTTTTCACCGGTCCCCCTTATGAGAGGCTCTCTCCCTCTCTCCCCCCCCTCCCTGTATAGGCATATAGTAAACATATACTTCTGCAACTGTCTTTCAAATATAAATAAAAATTTGCTTTTATAAAATAATTTAAGTTGCCACTTTTAGGAATGTTTGAAAACAACAGATAGCTCTTGTCTGAATAACCTAGTGAAAGATAAAAAAAATACAACCTATAAGATAATAATATAAAATAATTTGTATTTCTTATCTTTGTTAATATAATAATAATAATAAAGACACCATTTAGAGTCATGAAGAATGGACCATTTTAGGGTAGCCACTTTATTCTAATATATAATTATTTACTCAGGGACTTAAATTTCTCAATGAACTTTGCAAGACCTCTCATGGCTTTTACAACTTACAATATTAATAATAAAAATTTCATACACCGAATATTTGGACATTGGAAAAAGAGCCTAATTTAATTTCTAAATATATTGTAAAAGACACATAATTTGCTAGAAGTTTGAGATTTACATAATATCAAATATCAACAATATTTATTATGAAATCATTCTATCCTCTGACAATATGGACATTTTTTTACGAAGGGATAGATGTTTTACAACTTTTGCTAAGGGGACAACACCTCCCTAATTTACTAAATTTCACACAGCTGTAATAAGGAAAATATAAGAGTTCTTAATACAGGGAATTCTCTGAAATAGAATGAAAACAAAGATAAAGAACTCTGTTTCGGCCATGGAAAGGTCAGGAATTGAAAGGGTTAAATCTTGAAATTGTTATTACCCAACTTATCTTCTAATGTAAATGTGAAAGCAATAAGCAATTAGGTTTAAAATACTACTCTCGGGATCGTTTGAATTTCATCTGGACAATCCATATTGCAATATTGGCGGGATTTATGTAGACACTTGTGGTGTAATCAACATATCCCGGAGAGGGACGTGAGTTTGTAAAATCACGAAGCCCTACCTTTAGAGGATATCTTATTCAAAGAATGGAGAGTATGACCTTTTCATGTTAATAGGAGAAAATTACCGTTTCACTTCGCGGGCCTAATGTATGCCGAATGTTCGTTTCAATTTCGTATCTCTCCCCACTTCTAAGAAGGTAGGAAATTGTACGCCAGGGGGGTTGGTGGTAGGGGGGGTAATGGTGGGCATTGCATCCCCCCCCCTCCGCACGTACTAGTTTGGCTGGAATCCCCCTCCGGGCGCGCCCGATCGGGTTCAACGCACGTCTTTGGCCACACTCCGGCCGCCACCGACGCCTGCAGTGCATGCGCCGGATCACGACTCGCTCTATGGCTCCTGCTTAACGTCTTATTTACATCCAAATCGGATGGCCTTCTCCAGCTGGATTAGCTCCGGCGGCTGAGTGGGTGTCACTCCCTGCGTAACTGTGTCCTTGGCACGTCGTATCGCTAATTCTTTGAGTATCCGCCAACAGATTTATGTCCTCGCCTAATCAATACTGCCATGTAGAGTCCTCAGACTTTCTAATCTCAAGAAAGTAGCTGTCTGCAAGTCTCGAACACATCTGAGTTCTTTCAAAGTACTTCTGAACCTGATAAAGACCTGCCAGAATGTCTTCTGGAACATATGAGATTTCTTTTGCCAATCAAAATCAAATTAACTTAAAATAATGAGTTGGTTGTGACCCAAACGCACCTTGAGAATTGTAGTATATGGCAGATACTATATAAAAACTGTTAAATGTATTTACCGTTTCTTCTTCCGAGTTGGACCGTGTCAAATTGTTGTTATTTGCTGAGCTTTCGCACATCATGTGATGGCTTCTTCAGGGCTCAAAAGAGAATTTGACACGGTCCAACCCGGAAGAAGAAACGGTAAATACTTCTGACGACCGTCGAAGCCTACGTGAACAACTGTTAAATGGTTACATGGAAAGATACAACGGCTGACATTATCTGACGATGATCTTCCAAAAATGTTTCTTAGAAGACTGTAGGAATTGCCAGACTTCCAGAGGCTTTATATTATTGTTTTTGAGACCTTTTGGATCTTCTGGGAAGTCGAGTAAGTTAGGAAGTAAAAACATGATCTTGTAACATTTCTTATCCATCTCATATAAATTATTATATCAAATTAAATACTTAATACAAATTACATCCTTTATTTCAGAGGCCTATTTATAGACTTAATTTCAAAATTATGTTATTAAAAAAATAACAGCTTCCCACATAGGCTTTACTCAGGGGTGAAAATTTTAATATGAACATTTATAAGTCAATATTTAAAAATAACATGAATAGATGAACATCTTGTATTTTGATGACTTAAAATAAATGTACATGCATAAAAATAATATAAATAAAATAAAAGAAAGAAAACAAATAATGAAATAAAAATAAAATTAACAATAAATAAATAAATGGTCATCACTGTGCAGGGAGAAGGGGCCCATCGACCCCACTCCCAATAAGTTTAGGCATTAAGGCCCAGGAGGTCGCGAGGCCATCTCCGTTTTAGTCGCCGGGGAGGATTGTGGGGATTGGAGTCCGACGACAGGGATTGGGCAAATGGATTGGGATGAAATTGGAGTTTACTATGGAAGAATTTGAAGCGGGTGGTGATAAGGTCTTTGACAAAAGGAATATTAAAGTCGTGATGAAGGTTAGAGTTGGACACATAATATACCAAAAGAACTAGTAAAAATTTCTTAATTTTTCCCCGCATCATTCCGGAATTTAGTGGTCAATATGCTACTGAATGTGTAAAATATCGATTGTTAGTAAAGTAATTAAATAGCACACAATAAAAGTGTCAGACTTTAATTTTTATGTTTTCTAAACATAATGACATATTTATATAGGAAAATATCCTGTAAAGCTTTAAGACAATAAATGCTGCCCTGAGAGTTTGGAAAAATGAATTTCTTTTTTGTAGCCTCTAATTTTTATTTTTACATATATATCGCAGTACGCTAGCTGTGCCAGTGTACCGGATTTTAGGCTTGTACCTATTACTATATACTCACATTCTAGGGTTTTTACAATATTTCTATTTTACACTTAATCTAATTTTACATTACTAAAGGGTGAGGGGCCCTTAGTTGTTACAAGAAAAATGAATGATGAGGAGCTCCTATCTTGAAGTGCTCGGATTAATGAGATCTGTCAGTCTACAGTTTACAGAAAATCGCTTATCCTTCAAGGTTAAAGTAAATTAGACATTTTGTCGCTGTTACAAAATATATGGAAAAATAAATCCCAGGTGGCTAATTGAAATCCACCACAAGAGAAGGATAAGGTTACTTTATCAAAGTGAAAGGAGTCATTTATTCCTTATCAGTATCAGCTTCTTCTTAAGAGCCCACAAATAGTGGAATGGATTCCGTCTTCTTAAGCCAAGCAGACGGAAGTAGTGTGTTGTAAAACCTACAGATTTTTAAGTTGTGCCTTTAGTGCAGCCTGCTGGCGAGGGGCGACCGGCCATCGATTCCTGATTTGAATGGGGAAAGGCTGCATGAAGTGGGGCGAGTACAGACCCGCCTTATACAATTATAGATTTTATCGGCTCTTTTGTGACTACAATAAAACCTTTGTGATACGGCTAATCTAGTCGGCGCAATGAATCATACGCCACATGCCGCCCATCCTGACTCATAACATTGCTTCTCGGAACAGCGCCGAAAACCGACGACCGTTCGCTGCCGTAATGGAAGGTACCATGCACCGAGCTTGTTACCTCCCGGGTTATAGGTTATGTGGGTCCATTGTAACCAGTTTCCCATTACCAACACAATAGCTAATAATAATGAGAATTACTTTAGGGAGGCTGTCGCCTGCATTTAAATTAAGAGTGAAGCGACTAATGGAATCTTGATACCCTGGATCAGTATGGATGAATTACATAGATGAATAGATAAATAGATGAAAATTCTTCAGAATTACATAATAAATGGTTTTCTGGTCAACAAAAAAATAAATAGAATTTTCATACTAAATAAATTAATATAAATAAATGCAAAGAACATATTTAAAAGGAGAGTTTGTTGACCGTAGATATTATTCTAGGATGATTTTAGTTGGGGTTCGGTCAAGGTAGATCCAAAAAACACAAATTTAAAAAATGTATTTTTTAATAAAGGATTATCTGCCAACGTTTCGGCTTACATTGTAAGCCATCTTCAGGGCTGTAGAAATACAATGTCATGGGAATACAATAATAATTGAAATTAGTATAATAGAGAATTGTAATATAATGTGATATCAAGAGTATGAATGTAGAAAACTGTGTAAGAAAATTTAAAGTTTATGAAAAACAATTTGAAAAAGAACCAATTTGAAAAAAACATGCAAACAAACAGCTTATTGACAAGAAAAAAATTGAAAAATTGAAATATCATTAAAGCAATAATTTGCCACACCTACCTATCATGAAGATGAGAGAGGACGTCCTGTCCTTAAGTTCACATTTCCATAACTGAACTATATAAATTTTACTATACAAATGTGCTTTACTTTTCTATAATTGGTTGATCTTATATTGTATATATTTTTATTAATACTATTAACCAACACATTACAAGTTGCACAAAACGTTTAGTATGTAATCACTAATGAAGATTTATTTAAAAAAAAAAAAAAAAATTATTGATTGATTACAATTCCATGGAGAGTTGTAATATAGAGGCCTTGAAAAGAAGTAGTTGGTATCTATCATAGATTGCCGTCTTAAGGAGACTGTAAGTAGGGCGGGTGGCCGAGGTCCAGCGACTGGTCTCCGAAATAGGTTAACGCCCCTGCTAAGAGATACTTTAATTATGAACTTTTTGATGGGAGAGCACGTCCCACATATCTGAGTGCTAACTTTGTTTTCCCCCGGACAACTTTCCTCTGTGGCAGCTACCTCGCTGCTTGGAATATTACTGAAGCTTTCAATAGATCCATTATTCCGATGGGCTGAGCGATATGGTGGGTCCAATCAACACCACGAGTCGAACCGGTTGCGGGCCAATCAATGCTTGCAATCATCATTTTGTTGGATATGGATATGACTTATTTGAGCTGATTTATTTCATTTTATTAAATGGAATTTTCACCCTCAGCCAAACATACCCACTCAACAGTCTGGCACAAATTATTCTAAACGTTCACACAGGAGTTGTGTAATCTGAAGTGATACAAAATATGGATACAAATATGAAATTAGTGATGAAATTTATTTTGCAAGCCTTGGAGAACAATAAGAGTAAAAGTTATGATCACTCTAGGAATTTATATACGTTATTGTCTCTTATTATTTAATATTGGATCGATGAAGAAGTGTTGAAATTTTCCAAACGTCATATAATTGTAAAAAGGTACGTGATTCCTTCGTCATTTAAGAGTGGAGTAAATTAAACAGACTCTCCGTGACTGTTAGTAGCTTGGCGTGGACGGAAACATGTCCTGTCCAAAACTGATTTAATCACAAAGCCGAAATGGGCAATTATGAGAAACGACTGTTTACTTAAGGGATCACTAGCTAATGCTGGCCCCCGACCGGATGGGCGATGAAGAAGCTTTCCTAGGAGCAATTTTTATGTGAGTCCCTGAATTAAGTTTTAACAAGGCGTATTGAATGTATAAGTAATAATATAATTCCCATCCTATCCTTAAGGGGAATACGGAGGTAATTTTTTTTTTTTTACATAAGAACATTAGGAATTAAAATGAAAGATTGGTAACACCGTAGAAGGACTCAAATAATATCCAGATTGAGAGAATACTTAATTGAAAAATAGTAAGCATATAATTTTTGTGATGTATTTAATATTTTGTTGCTCGACAGACGGTTACTGCCAGCGTCTATGATGTTTTTTTATGAAAATGTTTTTATATTTTTATGCAATAATAAATATTCTTATCCATTTTTCTATTTATATATTTATTATTTTGTTGCATGTTTCCTGATATCTCGTACTTTACATTTATTAGCCTCAACTTAAGAGACGGAAAATATTCGGGTTTACGATTGAATTATGTCAGCTTAAGGGTGTTACTCGTTTTAATGATATCTAATATTTATTTACCTATATACAAAAAGTGTATACTATTAAAACAATTCTGTCTTATTTATTCCCTTTTGCAATAACAACTTCTTTAGAAAAAAAAATAACTCACTGCGTTATGTCATTTTATTAATAATTTCATTCGTAAGAAAATTTTTAAATATTTAACACAGTAACAACAGGCTATTCTAATATGTAGTGATAATATATATAATATATATTTGCAACTGAAAAAGGTGGAATAATAGGAAACCTTTAATGAATGAAATAGTCACACATGACTTGTTATAAACAGTAATTATATACTTCTATTAATATTTAATGCTAATATCATTCAGTTAAATTATAAAGAATAATCACTTTATATTTTTGTTCATAAATACATCGACCGGGCTTGAACGAGATTTCGCACATCCTGTGATGGCTCTGCTGGGCTGAATAGAAGTTTTTTTTCTCAATTATCAATGAAAGTACATATATTATATAAAGTAATGTATAACCTTCGACTAAAAACGTGCGTCAGGAAATAAAGAGAAATTACGCGATGTCTGTGTGTAAGAAAAGGGACATGTAATTTCCGTCAAAGACGATATATTATCGATAAATAAGTGTGTGTCGATATATAAATGCGTTTTAATATGCATTTTTATCTGTCTTTATATCCTTCTTAGGTGTTATCAATTAGCACAACTAAGCATGAATTGTTTTTAAAATAACACAAAGAAATACTACATATTTGCATGCCCGTCCACTAATAAGTCTTCGCTCTGTACCAACCCCGTACTTCTTACTCCTGAATTAAAGTGTGAACCACTGAAGCACTGGGATTTGCCGCATGATAAATTTAAATTGACGTATAAATTCAAAATAGTCAAAAAAATAATTTTCAAAATCTTATTATGTGCACCATATCCTCCATTAGTATTAGCACAGGACCCTGTCCTTAAACTTCAATCCCTACAACTCTCTTCGTTGACTCAAACGAAGATTGACTCGTGACCTCTTGAGAACATTTGTAATTTTGTAATTAATTTGAAAGTGGTGTCATTGGTTATCTTTCTTCTCATGCGGTTTTCATTGAATGTTATTTTTTATTTTGTTCTTCATTGTAATCGAATTACAAAAGATTTTTGTAATCACTGAAATATAACCAATAAATAAGAGTTACATAAAAAAAATGGAAAGTTTATAAACACTATATATTGAATACCCAGACAGTTACTTTTACCCCAAATCCACATTTTGCTCATAAAATCCCTGACGTGTGAGTTATCGTTCAGACCTGGATAATGTCAGGATTTACGTCAGAGGGTGAGAGCGAGAAATTTGTTGTAATAGGGAAAATCTGACCTATTCGAAAATAACGACTTCCCCCTACCCTGTAAGAATACCCTTACGCCTGGAGAAACCACCCTTCTTTCAATTTCAAAAACCCACTTTTTCAAGTCACACTTTTATGTGCATCTGTTTTATCTAATTGAATTTTTGATATATTATTATTAATCTTCTGCCTGTAGATAATTTTACTCCAACTTGAGTGTTGCTCATGAAGATGCCTATTAAAAGTCCCTCTTGCAGGAGCCGTGTAAAATAAGCAGATTTTCTAAACAATTCATGAGAGGGAACAGAATAAAAAAATCTATCTGTCCTCGCCAGGAATCGAACCTGGATCTCCTGCTATCCGGGCCTGGTATGCTGACCGTTACACCACAAGAACCAGCAGATTTTCTATGTTTCATTAGAGTTGGGCGTTTGTAAGTATAAATGAGAATATAATTATAATTCACAAATCAAAGAGTAATGACCACTAAACATGGCTTTATAAAACTTAGCCCAGCCGTCGTAGCCATATTCGTAAATATATTTTTTTATACTCGTTTCGCGTAAAAATGTTTTGGTAGAAAATTCGGTTATATATGAATACTATTAATTTTGGTATTCCATTTAACCCCCCCCCCCCCTCATCCACCATTTTCCTTTTCATATTTTAAATAAAATTTATTTCTAAAGAAAAAGAGAGAGAATCATTAATACCAAATTCACGGGAAAAAAATCTGTTTAAAATTTGCATCTATAGGAAATCTGCTAAAATTAAATGTTATCAAAACATATCTACTACCTTTAGTAAGGCTAATTTATCTGGACAATCAAATGCATAACAATTATTTTTATTAAATAGTTTTATTTATCCTTGTAAATATCAGGTAGTAGCTAAAATTTATATATCCGTCTGTAACTTTTAAATTATTAATGATATACATTCATTTTCTATTATGTATTAAATATTTTCTACAAGAAGAAATCAGGAAGAAAATGAAACTTTTTATATATAATAAAGAATTTGTAATAAATATCGTATCTGATTCTTCCTGATTATGGTTTTCGATAAATGAGCTGATTGTAAACTGAACGAAAGTGGTATCAGAGGAAGATGAAAACGTAAAATCACCAAAATGTTCGTTATTACTACAATTATGAAAACTTCTACAGAACTTCTACTAAAGTTGCAAAACCAAGAAATTAATAGAAAAAAAAACTTTTATGAATGAATAATAAGGTTATGTATGAAACCATATGTGTCTACGATTGTCAAGTAGCTTTTAATAAAGCATTTAAACTTCTTTATTATTTTAAATAAATGGACAATATATTGCCTCTCAAGGATTTTTTTAGTTTTCAGATGCTTATTTCTGTGGAAGGCTTAAATGCGATATATTGTTCCAATAATAAACAAAGCATTTTTCGCATTGAAAATAATTGGCGGTCTCAATTTAGAGATATAATCTCCATTAATGAAAAATATGTAAGGAATTTAAAATTTTGTTTTTTGGCAAGACAAAATATTTTGATTTCCACGAGGTACGCTTCTGCAAGCAGTTAAATTGGTGACGTTGGTCGTGTCACGTTCGCTCGCTGGACATATTCCTTCCGCTTGCAAACCGCAGCCCTCTCGATACTCTAGGAATCGAGGAAAATCTCATCTCACTCATTTGTTTGAATCAGGAACAGTTGTCGCTGAACAAATAACCTTCGGTGGTATGTCTCTGTATCACTGATAGACTCAACCTTGTCAAATCCCATTTGAGATTCGATGAGGCTTTTCGTAAACAGGAAAAGATTTTACGCAAACTTCATCTGATACATCGTGGAAAAATGCTCTACTTCGTGTATGGTAATATTGATTTGCATATGTTCATAGGATATCATTCGATGGAAAGTTATTTGATATAAATTCAGCCACTTTACGGTCGCATAATTAACTTTACGGCAAAATCTGTAATATAAAGATAGTTTCAAGTTGATATATTTGACTTTAAACTGAAACCTTTCCTCGCTCAGTGCAATAAATATTTTCCCTGTCAGTGTTCATTAAATACGACGCTGTTGACAAAATGAATAAAAAAAACAAGGCAGTATATATATATAATATGCTTCAAGATAATATGATCTAGACAAATAGCCATTTAACAGTCATTTAAGTACTAAAAGTAAATATAATTTGCAATAAATTTAATTCAAATGTACAGGATATAACTCATTAATATTCAACTACACTGGTCCAATTCACCTTTAATTGGTGAGTATAACCGCTTAAGAAAAATTGTAAAATATGGGAAGTTAATAAATGTTTGAAAAAAGAGAAAAGTTAACTTGGAGATAGACCCTTTTAAATTGAAGGAGAGGGTCTCGCTAAAATTGAACAAGAAAAAATTTCGAAGTTTTTTTATACAATATACATGTAGTTTCCCTAAATGTTTTTTTTTCGCGAAAATCCTGTACTACCATTCCTGCATGTTACATAACAAGTAAGTAAAAATTACAAATCAAGACTTCATAACAACATTTGAATATTCAAAATATGACCTTTAATTCTCTACATCTTCATTAAAGGTGAAATGTCATAAATGAATGAGAATAATTCTAACAACAATTATTTATTGCCCATACAGAACGGGGCAATAAATAAGTTTTGAAATCGCAATTAGTTCAAACCCATTAAGATTACAAAAACAGTTCTCTAAGTTTGCTTAATATTTTGGAGCTGGAAATAAAACAAGGCTATTGGAAGATAAAATATGTAAATTAAAAAAAATCAAGCGTTAAGAAATGTAAGAAAGAGTTGTTAAGTTTTAACTCTGTTAATAACATTACTTGTTTTTGTACGCCATTACATTAAAATAATATGAGATATTCAAAATTGTTTCCTAAATCAAGCATTATGAATATAATAATTTCAGATGGGAATGATATAATTAAACATGAGGTATGTGGGTAGATCAATAGTTAAAGTCGGTCAGAAAGAAGGATTTTAGAAAGAAGTCATGTGTGAATAGATTCACAAGGGTATATTCTTTAATGCCAAAGTTTTGGCATTGCAAGCTATGAATAAATATATTCTTGTTAATTTTTTATACAAAATTCCTATCTCATCGTCCTCAACTATTGAAACACTCATGAATATTAGGAGCACCACGAACGCTTATGTAGAAGTAATACAGTCTCATATATTTAAATCAAATTTAATGAGTGAGCTACACAAAAAAAAAAAAGCAAGATAACGAGCTGGAGGGGGTAGCATCCCAAAGTGTTGACTTTCGGGGGGAGACACCCAAGAATGGAGACTGTCCACAGAAGCATGTAAATGCCTCTTTTAGTATTGAAGGATTCCAAAATGGCGGTTGCCTGGTGGGACTGAGGTAAAATGGCGTCTCTCGTTCCCAATCTGTATGTCCTCATGTAGGTCATAGTAGAGAAATCTAGGAGAGAGGAATGTTTCCCTGGTGGCCTGCCCAAAATTGTGGCAAACCATGAATTCCCTCCCACTTTATTTTAGTGGGTACTCCCAATCTTGCCATGGGTGTATAGCAAGGTGACGATTTCACTATATGTAAAGTTCTTTTATTGACATATTGAATTAATTTATAGGATTTTTATTTTCTGTATAAGAATCGTTCTATACTTATATTGCCTATAAATTAATGTTTAATTGTACTGTTATAGATATTAAACTTTACAAAGCTCATAAATATGCCACTTTATAATTTACGGCGAAAATAAAAGAATAATATTTTGAAGTTAATTTTATGTGAGAAATACCACATACTTGTGTCAGATGGTAAAATTTTAGATAATGACTTTGGGCAAAAAGTCAAGAAAAAATCATTTTTATTTGTGAAAAATATATACTTCCCGTAAAATATTGTAAAATATCTTTATTGACATATTTTAAAGGTATTAAGCATAGTGTTACCAACCTAACCCTTTTAGATTACCTGATATAATTTTATATTTTTAATAAATTTTGTTTCTTTAATATATTGCAGGAACAGTGATTTAGTCATATTGCATTTAACTCCCTCTGCTCTCCTCTCTAAATTTAGTTATACAAATTTTGTGTAAATAATGTGAAAAAAATCATTCTTTTTACAAGGTGAAATTTTCAAATAATGTCTTTAGGCAAACAGGCAAGAAAAACCAAACTTCAATTATGGATTCATTTATTGAGAAAAATATATACTTCTGGCAACATATCATACTCTTTAATGACATATTTCCGAGGTCTACATGATTTTACCAACCTAATCTTTTTCACATTAATTTTAAATACTTGCTTTCCATGTTAGTTTTAATTGTAAATATATTCGTTTTTATTAGATGTTCTTTTGTTGGGGTACGGTCAAGGTAGATTAAAAAAAAATACAAATTTAGAAAAGTGTATTTTTTTTAAAGATTATCTGCCAAAGTTTCGGCTTACATTCTAAGCCATCTTCAGGGCTATCATGAAGGCGAGAGAGGACGTTTTGTCCCTAAGATCACATTTTCATGGGATCTTGGTGACACAACGTCCTCTCTCGCCTTCATTATAGCCCTGAAGATGGCTTACAATGTAAGCCAAAACGTTGACAGATAATGTAAAAAAAATAAACATTTTTTTTAATTTATTTTTTTGGATCTACCTTGACCGAACCCCAACAAAAAACATCTAATAATAATATCTACGGTAAAAAAAAACTCTCCATTTGAAACAATTCATGAGAGGGAACAGAATAAAAAAATCTATCTGTCCTCGCCAGGAATCGAACCTGGATCTCCTGCTATCCGGGCCTGGTATGCTGACCGTTACACTACAAGGACCAGCTAGATATCTCACTCAATTCCCTCTTCACTAGC
The DNA here is from genome assembly GCA_000696205.2 of Oncopeltus fasciatus. Lineage (NCBI taxonomy): Eukaryota > Metazoa > Arthropoda > Insecta > Hemiptera > Lygaeidae > Oncopeltus > Oncopeltus fasciatus. The sequence continues at coordinate 761,390 of KZ806996.1, forward strand.
GAGAGCCTAACTTACGAGAAAGACGAGAACTTCGTCTTAAACTCGAAGTAGCTGACATTGTCATACATTTTGTCGGCTCTCGTCATTTACTTTATTAAATTTTAATTTTTAAATATTTTATTTTGGTTGTGGTTTTTTATCCCACGTAAATTATAAACAATTCATGAGAGGGAACAGAATAAAAAAATCTATCTGTCCTCGCCAGGAATCGAACCTGGATCTCCTGCTATCCGGGCCTGGTATGCTGACCGTTACACCACAAGGACCAGCTAGATATCTCACTCAATTCCCTCTTCACTAGCGAGAGCCTAACTTACGAGAAAGACGAGAACTTCGTCTTAAACTCGAAGTAGCTGACATTGTCATACATTTTGTCGGCTCTCGTCATTTACTTTATTAAATTTTAATTTTTAAATATTTTATTTTGGTTGTGGTTTTTTATCCCACGTAAATTATAAACAATTCATGAACTCTCCATTTGAATATATTCTTTTTCGATCTGTTAACCTTCCTTTTTATTAGCTTTATGGATTTTGGAATTCTAGTTAAATCGATTTCATAACAATTAGGTACAATGAAGTGTAACCTTTCACTCTCAAGGGTGGTGACATTATGGTGGGGAGTGACAAGGCAGTGCCAAGTGAACTGCTTTACTTAATAGAGACTTAAAGAAGATTGTTCATGTAGGTAAACAATAAAGACACACGTCCTAATAATACAAATCAAAATGTGCCTAGGCCCCCACGATCAATATAATCGAAAAATGGCATAAAATATAAATTGTCTCCTGCTGATCCAGTTCCCAAGACTTATTTTTTCCTTTCATTGAAAGTAACCTCCTGATTGGTCACATATCCACTGATTTTCCTCAAGCCAGGATACTTGTTTCTGTTCTTCGCGAAAACAGAAAGACGCAAAGTGAAACGTCACAAGGGGCTTTTGCTTCTTACCTCAACTGTCAAATAAATAATTCAAGTTCTTGCTGGAAAAATATTATACCGCTGTCATAGTAACAAACGAATTAGACTGAATAAAAGCCAATTGCCATTATTTTATTTTTTTTTTTATCGTTTTTTCTTCCGGGTTGGACCGTGTCAAATTGTTGTTATTTGCCGAGCTTTCGCACATCATGTGATGGCTTCTTCAGGGCTGAAAAGGCTAACTTGGCAAAAAGTAATTTTACTACATGATCAAGCCCGAAAGAATTATTCATGAATTATCCTCTCTAAATTAAATCGTACCTTGATGAAAGTTATGGCATAAAATTCCAGGATATGACCAAATCTTGTAATACTCTTCACTTGTGTCGAACTGGAGGGTTTGATTGGCCTGGCCCCACCATATAATTTCTCGCTCAAAGNTTTTTCTTCCGGGTTGGACCGTGTCAAATTGTTGTTATTTGCCGAGCTTTCGCACATCATGTGATGGCTTCTTCAGGGCTGAAAAGAGAATGAGAACTGATTGGGAGCACAAGAATGTGCAAAAGCTCGGCGACTTTCAACAACTTGCCACGGTCCAACCCGGAAGAAGAAACGGTAAATACATCTGACGACCGTCGAAGTCTTCGTGAACATTATTTTTTTTCCTAATGTAACTCGAAAAGTTATAAAGAAAGAATATTCGATATATCAAATTTATTTTATAAGAACTGTGGAACAAAATAGAGTTAAGCTAGTGTGCGCGATACCAACACAAAGAACTACTGTAGCCAGCTTTTTCGTTGTTAACGCACCAGCACTGTATTTATTCCTTGATGTATCTCAGGCGTAGAGAGGCTCTGGCATCTAGGCATATTTTCGCACAAACTCAGATATATTTGTGTTGCGATATTCCCTAGATGACAGGTAGTTCTCAGTCTGAGTTCGCCTATCCATGTTTTCAATTGTATAGACCTCTGGCCGGTGTGCCTCAGGGTTCTATATTGGGGCCACTCTTATACATTATTCACACACAATACTACAAACCACCTACATACACAACTAGCTTCAGTTCGCGACTCAGCTATCTTAGAAAATATAGGCATTTATCAGGAATATGGAACAAAAATAATTGTTTAATCATATAGATTGTCCCGTGAAAAGGGACGTCTCAAAGGGACGTGTGACTCATTTATTTAAAACTGTCTGAGCAATAAAAACAACAAGAAAATAATGATTTTAGACAATCAGAACATTATTATGTGGAATTATTAAATTGAAACTCTACCTGTGAACCTGAGTTCCATTTAATTATACTAAAGTAAATATGCTGAAATGAAAACAGGTTTTGAACTCGCATCTGACATCGTCCGATTTTGCTACATAACAAACTCAATCTTGATTTATATTTAAAAGCGATATGCTAGTCTATAGAACTATAAAACAGTTTCCGAATTTTTTTTTTAAATTTTCAGAATACTGTGCAAGAAAATAAGTTTGCCCGATCTTGATGAAATTTGAAATATACATTAATTAATAAGTAAAAACAATACTGTTTTCATTTAAGATGAAATCTTAGTAAGAAGAGAAAACACAAATAAGGGTCAAACGACTTGTTATTTTACTGTAATATTGGAGCACGGTGGACTAGTGGTTAAGATTAAATAAATAAAATTTCTGCTTGTGTAATAATTGTTGAATGAGAATTAAATGTTTGAATAATGGTTTAGCAAATTGTTGATCGGATATGAAACGTTAGGATGGATGCACATATGGGAAAGTAGATTCTTCCTTATGAAGCAGTAGGGGCGCCGGGGTAGCTAGGGGGGGGGGTCAATTCGTGTCTCGCAATCCTGGCGCTGCGGGTTCAAATCCCGCCCTGGGCAAGGTTTTATCGAGAAGTAAAAGCTTTTCCTGAGTCATGAATGTTTAGAATGGGGTGGCAATGTGTAGATAGCCCCTCCCTCCTGGTCTCTAAAAAGGGGGGCTAAAACACACACACACGCGCACGCACGCACGCACGCACACACGCGCGCACGAACGAACGCACGCACGCACGCACGCACACACACATCACACGAAGAATGTAGTGAAGATTACTGAAGGGGTACCTCGGCACTGGACTCGAGATCCGAAGACGACTGCCAGGAGACTGACTTGTCTTGTTGGCCGGACGGCATTACCTGTGGTAATTCAAGTCTTCAGATCCCCGAATCTTTGAGTGGGCCACTTCATGAAATTCTGAAAGAGCTTTGGTAATTTATTACTCTTCACTTACGAGAACTGATGTGCATTGACCTACACGTGTCTATAGTGCATCCAAGTCCTCCCAGGATTTAATAACAATATAACCATACAATATAAGTTAACTATACAATATAAGTTCATGCGCCTCTTTCTCCATGTCTGGTATGAACATAATAATGTAATATATTAATCTTTATATAATTTATGCTTCCAATTAAAAGACAAGGTACACATTTTTCAATAAAGTTTTTGATTGAGTACATTTCAAAATCAAGACAATTATTACGTAATTATTTCAATTCAAAGGTATTATATTTAATATAACAGACAACTTATTTAATTAATACAGTTAATCATATGATTTTATGTTTTTGTCAGTTTATGGAAGTATATCGTATCCTGCGTTAAAAAAAAAAAGTTTAATTTTAGTCACATTTTACGCAGAGGCAAATATATTTTAATACTAAATGGAGAAAACGGAAATTATCAGATAAATTACTGTACGGACTCTTGGGACTAGTGACTACAACTAGAAAGAAATCTAATTAATAATATAGAAAGTTTAGAGGTATTTTTAATCAATTATCTTCCTCAAACAATTGTTAATGTATACTTGGGGGTATA
>KZ806996.1:765292-779561 GCA_000696205.2 Oncopeltus fasciatus
ATATATATATATAGTTATATATATATAATTCGCTCTTGTTATCAAGTTTAAATACGTATTTTTAAATATTATATAACAATACACAGTAATTATATATATTCTCAAGATTTTTTGTACTTTTGTGCTAATATATTTTATACAAGTTAAATTATAAAGTTATGTATATTATGCTTTTTATATACACTGGGAGTATAATTATATTCACTTGGACGATTTTCCTCTGAAAATCAAGAGGATACCACAATTTAGAAAATGATATAAAATGTTCACGTAGGCTTCGACGCTCGTCAGAAGATTTACTGTTTCTTCTTCCGGGTTGGACCGTGTCAAATTGTTGTTATTTGCCGAGCTTTCGCACATCATGTGATGGCTTCTTCAGGGCTGAAAAGAGAAAGAGAGTTGTAAAAGAGAGGTATTTTTTTACTCTCTTTTACAACTCTCATTCTCTTTTCAGCCCTGAAGAAGCCATCACATGATGTGTGAAAGCACGGCAAATAACAACAATTTGACACTGTCCAACCCGGAAGATATGTATTATGAATTTAAAATCATTTATATATCTGTGAAATTTCGTCAATAATAATGGAATTTGGAATTGTGTACTTCATGCCTACCTACCATCACGTGTTCAGTGTCGAACATTAAACAATTTTATATGTATATGAACTCAAGTGTCAAAAATATTTGTATTCAAGAAACCAAATTTTATAAAAGATCTTATTTCGGCAAACATTGGATGAATGTTTCAGTCACTGAAATTAACCAAGAATGGACTTTTTGTGTTTTTTTTTTTTTTTATTCGAAAGTATAAGTAAAGACAAGTTCTCTTCAAAGTAGTTACGATTAACAAAATTTTAAGGGAATCATATTTTAACTTTTCCAAAGATGGTTTGCTTAAGATTTGAAGAAATATCTAGCTCAAGTTTTCGAAACTTTAAAAAAACAAAAAAAAACAATGTGTATAAATTTATTTCCTTGAGGGAAATCTATTGAAACTTAATTTAATCGTTGAATCTGCCGGCTGTATCAGAGTTTAGTGTATCAGATATCGTTCGCAACTAACTTTGATATGAATATCGTTAATTCTTCTTTATTTTTGGTTGGATTTTAATTTCTCATTCTCGTTTTGATTTTATAGATTATTTTTGAAATAATATTAAGTGAATTAAGTTCACAGTGCACTTTCTATTTGTGGACTGAATGTATTATTAAAACACCCAATATAATAGTGATGAAATAGTAAAAAAAAGGAATATAATGACACTTACTTTATCTTAATATTGAGATTATTTAAATAGAACGTAAACACAATATTCCAAGGATTGTGATAAAAACGGAAAAAATGATACTGTATGAAACAATTAATCACGCTCTGGACACTGACCCCTGTGTAATTACAGAATTCCATTTATTTGGTAATTTCCACTGATTGTTCATCTCGTATCTCTTTTTGACCTAAAAGTCAAGACTGCACATGGGCCTGACATGTGGAGTTATTTTTATAAATAAGATTGACATTAGGTTAAAAAAAAATCTGTATACTTGTTTATGCATAAGTTAAATTTTGAATTAGAAGAGAATTTGTTGGGGTTTGATCAAGGTCGATAAAAAAGTGTATTACAATTTTTAAAAAGTGCATTTTTTTAATTTTCTCCGGATGTTTCGGCTTAAATAGTAAACCATCTTCAGGGGCTACTATGAAAGCGAGAGGGGACGTGTTGTCACCTGGATCAAATAGTCATGAACATTTAATCAGGGTGACACGTCCCCTCTTGCCTTCATGATAGCCCGGAAGATTTATATATGGTATATTTGTCTTTTTTAAAGATCAACCTTGTCCGAACCCAAACAAATTCCCTACTAATAATTTCTACGTTCAAAAACTCTGCATTTATAATTATATGTACTTGTTAAATTCGACTGAACCTCCCTGAAATTAAATATCACGAGGCTGCCTTAATACAGATATGTTTGTTAAAATATTTATCATGAGTTTATCTGTCTATATGATTTAATCAACAGTAACGGAATTTTGGTGATTGTATATGACATGCGATCTCGTCAATACGCCAAATACAATTTATTTTGTACAATGCTTCGTTAAGTATTACATTACAAGTTTGTAAGAAAATTATATCTATTACAGCATTTAGATTTGTTCATGGATTATGGTCTGCGTATTTGTGTATTCTGTTTTGAAAAATATTACCATTATTTTCTATTTAGGCCAAGTTTAAACCAGATTACTGGGGGTTTATTCTATAGGTAATCAAGCTGTTTGCTTACTAATAATAATAAAAGAAACATTGAAAATTATTCAGCTTTACGTTATTTTGTTAAATTTCAATAATAATTTACTATGTTTGTTGAACATTATTATTAAGAATAATTTATCATATTTATTAAATTAATTATTATTAAATTTAAATTATTATGAGATTAAATTGCATTGACGGAAAGCAACTGATGATGGAATACCTCCAAATCAGGAGCAAAGGATGGAAATACAACAATAACTCGCAGGAATAGCTTAAAATAAGAATATTTCCAATATTACGACGGACATATATTATAATAAATGATTAATTTTCTTATACTAGCTGGAGAAGGTAACGAGTAAAGGTAACATACATATGTTAAACCTTTGCCTGGCTCTAGGCTGTCCGTGAAAGAAGAGTAGGGGTCTAATTCATTTTTTGTTTTTTTATTATATAGAGGTAAAAAGTTAGAGAAAGAGCGAAACTCACATTCATACAAAGGTAATAGGGAACATTTTAGTAAATCACCAAATACTGAATTTTTTCTACGTAAAGACGAAAAAAAATCTCCTCTTCAGGGGAAAATATGAAGTAACATTATTACATTCACTGAAGTAAAGTAAACTTCTCAATGTCTTTGTGAATAAAAAAATTAAACTTAAAAAAAACAAACAATAATAGTTTTCTAAACATGCGAACAGACACTCGAAGGACATGAATGCTCTAAATCTGATCTATACTTGGCCCCTCCTACCAGTTGCAGTTTGACAGCAAAGTGGAAGGACACTGAATGTGAATTTTGCTATTTCTTTAACTTAACCTTTATTTCTTTAATATTTATATAAAAAAAAGTAAATAAAAAAGTATTTATTTAAGTATAGTCAAAATTTTAAGCCTCTTCTTTAATATATTTCAATGAAATAAAATTTAATACTTCTATTGAAGAAAATTTACGTCATTGATCTAAAGTAATGTTTCTTTATTATTTTGTTAATTTTATTCATTCTAATGTGTTTATTTATGATATTATTAGTTATTTCAAATTATTTTGTACAATTTAATTCTGACACTTATATTTTTGTTATTTGATTTTATAAATTTTATAATTCTTTGACAAAGTGTAGTGTATAATAGTTCTTTGCTTATATTGTCCTAGTTGCTTTGGGTTTAAGAATGATTACATTAATCAATTTTTATATTACAGCCGTTAAAAAAAAAAAAAAAGTAAAAATGAATATTCATTGTGCGAAGAATTGGTTTTTCTTATTTATTACTTATTTTTATTTACTTATACATTTTGTAGTTTAAAGCCTTCATTAGTAATTGGCATAGACCAATGAATTACGATGACATGCCGGTTGGTATATCACTCTGGATATGTCTACTTCGATAATTGTTTTTTCCTTAAGCGTTAGCCCCCCTTTCAACCACTTCGGGCCATGGGGAAGGGACTGTCTATATATTGCCATACCGTTCTATACATCCAAGGCTCATGACAGGATTTGTTTATCGATAAAAGCTTGCCCTGGGCGGGATTTGAACCCGCAGCGTCAGTATTGCGAGACCCGAACGGATCCCATGAGATACCCTGGCAAGCTACCCTCCGTAGCGTTTCAGATGGGGTGGATTCTCATGGAAGTCTCTCTCTGCTCATAGTCCATAGTTGTAGCACGGCAATAGGAAAAATAAAGAAGAAGCCAATATATACAATTTTCTATTTAAATCCTGAGTTTGCTGACATCAAATAAGCGCTCTTTGCATGACGTTCTCTTTGGGAAGATTGGCGGAAGGACACAGCGTTGTTGTGCAAGAAGCCTGTAACTTTTCAGACTTTACCGAGGCTGTAGGGAGTGGAGAGAAAGGGTCGGAATCGTCCTGATTAAACAGGATAGATGACATCGTTAGGGAAATTGCTTAATTTAAGGGGGGTTTTTCCCTCTTTCTGAAGAGGCCGACTGATCAAGACTGGTTCGTTAAAGTGAACCCACGACATCCCACAGTTTTTGTACTTCTGTGAGTTTCCTTCTACCTAGCAATAGACGCCTACATAAGCCTAGATCTCACTACTTTTCTTCTGATAAGGAGTAAGATACAATGCTGATAAGTGTTTCTATATCATATGCGATGTCACAATAAGGTTCAATGGAACATCCTTATTGTAATCATGAATACTCCTTCATGAGGAGGAAAGTTACTTTTTGGCTTTTTGAGAATAGTCACAAGATGTGTGTAAACTTGGCAAAAAGTAATTTTACTACATGATCAAGCCCAGAAGAAGTATTTATGAATATTGCTGGGGACAGTGGAAGCCATATTTCATTTTATTTGGAGTTTAAATGGGTTTAATTTCTTAATTTCAACATCTTATGAGTCCGAAATAGTCCTTCTGAATTAATCTTACTTTTTGTGGGAGTGACCGTCGTTAATTGGATGACAATGGAACTGTAGTCTCCTTCATACAATGTGTGAAGCGTACATATGTATTCATTTGTGCTTATATTTTTCTTAAGGCGCAGCTACCATCATTAGAGTCTCTTAGTTGCCTGCAGATACTCTGCATTTATACACGCGCACACACACACACACACACACACACACACACACACACACACACACACACACGCACGCACGCACGCACGCACGCACGCACGCACGCACGCACGCACGCACGCACGCACGCACACACACACACACACACACACATATATATATACATTTTTTTAAAGTGGCAGCCTGATAGACATGTGGGTTAATCCACTCATGTATAGGACTTTATTTAATGTAAATCCTCCTCTGGAAGAACTATGATGAAATACAGAATTTACTCTTTAAAAAGTATATCTTATATATTATATTTGTGCATGTGTTAATTCTGGTGCGATATGCACCAATCGATGTGTTTAATTTTACTCTCAATGATATTCATTAGTTTACCTGCACTTGAAACGTTAAGGACGGGCTACAGGTAGGTGAGGGTTCGTGGCGTCTCGGACGCTATTTGGGATCGTTAGGGTCTTCAAACCAGCAATACCTCCTTCCAATGCGTAGAGCTTGGGCTGCTATTTCTCGAAATACTAGAATTTTGGACCATTGGCAAACAAAACCTACATCCATGGACGTAAGGTTCGAGAAATTATGTGATAAACTCTCTCACTAAAAGAAAGATAGTTGATAGGGTGCCACCCTTTTCTATCAACATGGACACTGGCCAGGCTTTAGTTTCACGATTATAGCCTAATAAGTATAGAAACCCAAAAAATTAATTTTATGTAGTCTGTCTTTTTTTTAATATCATTTAAGTGTACCGAGATTTTCGTCATACATTTAAATTTTTTTTTTCAGGATTTATTTTACATATTTGTATAACGACTATGATTTGAGAACTATATTGGACGGTTTGTATAGTTTATTTTTATAAAGGGTGCTATTCTTTTTCATTAATAAAGTTCCTTAATTTTTTATTGCTTTGTTGTTATTTATAATAAATTCTAAAGAATAATAGATTTTATATGAAGTATTATGAAAAATACTTTCATATCTTTAAAATGAAGACTTTTTAAACTTTGTATTAACAAACATTTTACACTTGCAAAGCACATAAAATTTTCAGAAAGTGATCAGCGAAGAATGAAAAGAAAAGTCATTAAAAATAGAAAATATATGGTAGATTCAGAACCCATTAACTAATCCTTGGCCTAAGATGTTGGTCAGATGTGGCCAGCTAAGGAACTGGTCAGCTATGAAATGTCTAACATAACTGAGCCAGATGGAGCCTAAGTCGACAATCGTCCCTTAGATGAAGTTTTAGCATTAAGTGGACTGCAGTCATGCGGACTTGAACTAAACTTGTCACGAGGATGACATGACAGGTGAGATGGAAGTTCGAAATAAAAACTGTATTGATTTGAAGGACTCATTTACATTTTCCACTCTATATGACGAAAAATTGGGTAAATGTTTTTACAATATAGGTAATCCGCTCTAAAAGGAAACAGAGCATGATGATATATGTGCAAAACCCTATGTAAAAATATCATTTTTAACAAGTTTTTAAATTTTACATTACATAATAAAAGACTTACATAAACTGTAACAGTTCTTATCCATAAAACCATTCAAATAAAAGTAAGAAAGAGGGAAAGAAAGGTTTTTCAATCGCATTTAAATTCACTCTCCCCTTTCCTAAGGCTTTATTTACTACAGGGTTAAAATGTATGTATATTCATATGGATATATGCTTCAGACAAAAAGTAAAACATGATAAATGTTGATACAGGCGCATTTTAGTCGTATTGTATTGTACTCGTTATGGGCGGATATATCAATTATCCGAACACAGAGGATTAATTTTACCTCTATTCTATAGTCGCTCTAAAATAAAATGAAGAAATTTATTTAAACAAGAAAACTGAGATCATCATCTGCTATCTAGACAATGTCTCATAAATATACTTACTAGAGAAGCCATCCCATTCTAAACATTCGTCGCTCAGGACAAGCTCTTACTAATAAATAAAAGATTACTAATTGATAAAAGAGGATCTAGGCGCCCCCTAGTATCAGAATTACTTCATACGTTGTCATTGTGGGGGAAAAAAAAAAATTGAGCAAGGCCAACAAATTTCATCTCGCAACATAACATATGAACTACACAGCAGCTTTGAGACATTTACATAAGCTGGATATCAAAAGATATCAGTACTTCACATGATCTAACAGAAAATAATTGAATAGATTGATGTTTTCTTAATTTGTTAATCGTTAGATGTTCACGTAGGCTTCGACGGTCGTCAGATGTATTTACCGTTTCTTCTTCCGGGTTGGACCGTGTCAAATTGTTGTTATTTGCTGAGCTTTCGCACATCATGTGATGGCTTCTTCAGGGCTGAAAAGAGAATCAAAACATTCTCTGAAGAAGCCATCACATGATGTGCGAAAGCTCGGCAAAAAAACAATTTGACACGGTCCAACCCGGAAGAAGAAACGGTAAATAAATTTGTTAATCATTTCAGAAGGGAAATGAAGTCGTGCCATTTTCGAAACTATTGATCAATGCTGCTAGATTATTATAGTGAATTTCTGTGACAATTATTGAGAGATTTTGTGCAAAAACATTCTTGGTCAATGTCCGGAGAATCATGGTCACAAGCGGTGGCTGCTATTTGACGTCAAGGAAGGTGTGTGTTTCGGGGAGGAGGTAATAGGTAATTGTTTACCATGACCTGCTTGAACCTGGCCGTTCCGCATTCTCGTGCTCTCTACGGTCACCAATTTCTGGGATTGCAGCAGGCGACTCTGGGGAAACGGTCAAGGTAGATCCCAAATAAAGGTGTTTTCCATCACAACAACGCTGGACCACACACACAGCTTAAGTGACTCGGCAAATATTATCAGAGCAAGGTTGGTAGGTAGGGGCGCCAGGCTAGCTCAGGGGCTAGCTCAGGGGATCCGTACGGGTCTCGCAATCCTGACGCCGCGGGTTCAAATCCCGCCCAGGGTCAATATTTTATTTATTAATAGAAGCTTGTCCTGAGCCATGGGTGTTTAAAATGGGGTAGAAACCTGTAGATAACCCCTTCCTCCAATGACCCTAAGTGGTTGCAAGGGAGGCTCACACAGCAAAAAAAAAAAAAAAAAGGTTGGTAGGTTTTGATGCTCCCATGCGTTTTTGATGCATCCAATCTTCCTCGAATAAGAAGGACATTGCCCAGAAATCTCAAGACTTATACAGTGATAGAATAATGGTGTTACGAAAAAAGTGGCCCGAGATCATAAATAAATATATTAATAATATAATATATAATATAAATATAATTTTTATATCAATAAATTAGCATTGAAAAAACCAAAAATTATTTTTCCCAACCTTATATTATATTATATTCTTTAGTACCTTTGTCCAGGCCTCATAGATTTATATATTCGAGTCTTGCACACTAATTTACACTCTCTAATATGCAATCTGTTAGCTTTACAGAAGCAGGGTCATTAGTCTTACTTTTAACCCCAACTAAACTACCAACGCGCCGTGGTATAGCACTCTCCCTGGGGAATAACTGTGACACTAACAGAGGAAACCTAAGAGGATACGAACATGGTTTTCAAGTTAAGTTTGGGTTGAGCCAGGATTCGAACCTGGCGCCTTCGCCATAGAAGTCTTGCGTTAACCATCTCTTTTACTCTCTCTCTCTCTCTTTCTATATATATAATTCTTCAATAATTTTGACTTTTGAGAAAACAGACGGAGTTCTTTTGTATCCTATATATCCTAATGAATTTGCTAGGCAGAAAAAAAACACGTTAAACTTGTTATCACACGACGTTAAAATTAATTACTAAAAAAATTAGGCGACTGGGGTCAGTTTGATTATTTGGTTCAGGTTTGGTAACATACGCCAGGATGACTAGAGTGGTATTCACATTAGGGTGGCACTTGGTGTCTTAGGTTTTAAGTGTAATCAGCGAATCTCGTTGCTTGTGAGCGATTCTGGCGTTTTCATCATATCAAAGTCCCTAATTGTGCATTTTGATTCTTTTAAACTCTGCCATCTGTCCGTCAGACTATACTTTCTTCTGTAAAATCCTCGTCAGTCACCTCGATATGAGCACTATTTCTTTACAAATGTTTTTGTCCATACAAAGTGGTGTGTTCCATAGAAAATACATATTCTTCAATCCCAAAAATGATCTTGAATATTTATTTCACGTTTAATTTACGGATTATCAAGCTTGAAAAAAAAAAAGAATGACCTTCAGGAAGGTTACAGTTGAGTGGAAAGGTGAACCACCATTTTGCGGCCAAGCATTAGACTGCGGCTTGTTAATTAATGTCAGAGCCTGAAGCTCATATTTAATTGTTGTCTTGGAACTGTTAGTCCAATCGAAATTAACCGCTACTGGTTAAATTTGCTGGAAATTTCATGAAACTAACCAGTAATATTAAGGGATTTAAAAGGGAATGAGTTGGACTCTACATTGACCCATTGGCTTATGGGTTCTTAAATTGATACCAAATTTTGGTTATGATTTAGATGATTAAGTTCAAATTTCGCTTTGAATAGTATTAGACGTAGGCTGATAATATCTTATTTACAAATAAACATAACCTAATAACTCCTATATTTAATTTATTAAATTATTGTATATGTATTAATAGAATTTACAGACAGTAGATATGTGTATCCTCCAAACTAAAATATACCACACGTATACAGAAAACATATATTAATTTTTTTTTCATCTCTTTTTTATGATTTTTTTTTCTTTTTTGGTTTTTTCTTCTTCTTAATATTTGTTTGAAGTATTAATATAATAATTATATTAATATATATTAATAATTAATAACAAATACATTAAACAATAACTTATAGAGATATTTTTACCCCGATTTCTGATAAGTCGGTTTCCCCACCCCAAATCCTTGTAGTATCATGTTTACTCTAGGTGGTCTGGGCAACTCACCCCCCCACCCCCCTCACCCGAAATCTAATTGTTAAAAGCGGACTGGGGAGGTACATTCTCTAAGGGTCGTTCACCCTCGAAACCATCACTCCGGAGGGCCGGGATCTCTTTTTATTTTTATTATTATTACCGGTTTAATGGGACCATGAAAGTTTATTGCGGCCGGAAGATAGCTGATGTCCCCTTCCCCCGAAATCCCGGCGAGCAAACAGACTCTCATTATCGCCCCCCCCCCCCACCCTCAGCAAACTTAACTAGGCCTCCAAGCACTCTACACATTCCCAGCTTACATTAGAACTTAATTTTCTTTGTCAAGTTACTTTTTAAATATTTTACATATATTTCTCAAAGTGCATTGCGCCAAATTAAAATTACCCACAAGTAACCTCACATAACATTGTGTCTCCCTTCAATTCTATAGCTGGACAAAAAAAAGAAATGTACATAAAAAAATATTAATAAAATAATGTCACACATAAGTAGAGTTAACTATAGAGAATCTCATGTTTTAAAAGCAATGGATTAAATAAGTGTGCATGACTCCTTAGTATTTAACATGTAGTCTGCCAACAAGTAGATTGCGTTCTTTTCCAGAACTCCTTCATCGAGTTATTTCGTCCTGTGTTTACAAGCCATTTTGGTGCAGCTACGATTAAACTCGAATTATTCCAATGCTATTATTAGATGGCTTCTGGGAAAATATCAAAAAATCAATATTGGCTTACATATTTCGTTCTTGATAATTCAATTATAACAATAGTAATAAAACAAAATACTCAAGAAAGTATATGTGATTTACTCGACAATTTCTGAGATACAACTGAAGAATATGAATGTATATCTATGATTCACCTTATCATACGAATTAACTTGTAGTTGGCTTCCGTGAAGGGGTTTCTGTGACAGAAAGCAAATACGAAACATTTTTCTTCTTAAATATCTAGTATATTCTGTACTGTCTGTATAATAGGTAAAAATCACATTTTTCTACTATTCAATTAAATACATTTCAACATAATATTAAAAATAATGAATATATTGGGTGTTATTCAATTCGCTCATCCTCTGAACACTCCTCGATTTTATGCGGTCTCAGTTAAATGCGAAAAAGTTAAAAAATCTGCAAAATAGCGACCGAATACTGCTTTTATTTATTTTGGAAATAATCCTCGCAGTTTTATGATTAAATATAATCAATAATATTAGCCATCTGTAAAACATTGTAGTACATAAATATTAGAAAATAACACTTAACATCTATTAGGTAGTATTTATTTTTTCTTTACTTTAACAATAGCGAGAATGTTGACTATGTTTTGTTTTTTCTCTGTTTTCGAGGTAATTTCTGTTATCAACAAACCCATCGTGCTTCTTGATGAAAGATACTCAAATACCGAATTTGGTTACTGATTTTTTTTATTTTAATGATTATTCAGGATTTTGGTCAAATAATATTGTACAATCATTTAGTCCAGGCATATATTTCGAGAATATATTTTCTCATCAACTGGGCTGAAAATGCACACAAACAATTTACAGTTTTGAATGCTTACTATTCATAAAATTAATAAATAAGTTTATTAGAAGGATCTGAACCACTTAGTCCAATGAAGGTCTCTTTATCGTTAAGAACTTACTACTACTAAAAAAAATTAACATTTTTTTTAATGCTTATTTAATTACTGCTTGTATTTCTTGATTCATCAGGTCAGAAAATAAACAAAAAAATGTAATGATTCGTGTATAAATTATTTACTAAATATTTTTTTACACCTCTTCAGAGGGAGGTACATTTTACGCAAAATAATTTCAAAACAACTATGTACGTGTATTTAAGTATTCATTCATTTGTAACTAGAAAGTACAATCTGCACTCACCATTTAGTATACATTCGACTCAAAACTTTTTAACTAAACCTAATAAAATAAATCTACATTTTTTCTTTCGAAAAAAATATTTTAATGATTTTACTTGTTATTTTACTATAATAATATTGGAAAAAGGTTTTATAAAACACAATTAAAATTTGGTTATAATTTACTTATCTCAATTTACTCTGTGATATGAGGAATATATTTATTTTATTATTTAGTGGACATTTTTCGTTAAAAAAAAAAAGTTTTTTTCATCATTAAAATGAGTGATTAGGCTTTGTTTGGCAGAAATCTGCAGAGTTTTCTGTTTCTCAATGATAGCCTTCAAGTACAGAATATAGGGGATTTAATAATTATTAAGTATTAGCAGATTCCTTTGATTTTTAAGTCTCATGCTGAATAGGATTAGTTCATGCATGTTTAAAGTGATTGAAGCGTTCTCAAAGAGGAAGAGAAATATTTAAAATCGTACATTTTGGATGTGAAATGTAATTTAATAAGTTTTTTTTTTGGAAACAGTTGATATGTAAATCAATGGGTAACAAATAAGAGTTATTTATTGAAAATTAATGAATAAATTAATAGTAAAACTATTAGGTAACATTTATTATTTGTCACATATAAGTAATTACACATTTTTTATTTCATTATTATTTTGAAATTTCAGTTAACTTACTTGGACTGATAAGTTGCTACTTGGCGCGAAGTTTTGTTCAACTGCACATCAATATATAACCTAACTAATGTAACCTACCCTTTATATCATTTTAACCACAGCCAGTATAATAGAACTTTTAACAAATACAGATATATTCATATTTTGTACTCTAATTATAATACATAAATAAATACAATTTATTAAAATGTAAACAAATAATAAAATATTAAATGTTATAAAATAACAAATGAAGTTATGGTTTAATGGGACCATGAAAGTTTATTGCGGCCGGAAGATAGCTGATGTCCCCTTCCCCCGAAATNAAGTTATTTAAATTTTAATTAATTTAAACTAAGCACATAATTTAGAAATATGAATATAAATATATTAAAATTATAATAGATTATATTAAGTGTTGTTTATAATACTACGTTATTTTATACAAGGATATTAAGAGTTTTATGATATTGAAATTAGTTCATCAATATATGTTTGTTTATTATTTTTGTTTTTACTCATATGAACCATCTCTTAAAGTATTTTTAATTTTATTGGATTCTATGTCTAAAATCTTAATGTTTTTATAATTGAATTTATGTCAATTCTGTAAAGTGTGTTGGACTAACGCGCTGCTATTTTCATTTATAATTATATCAGATTTGTGGCTATTTATTCGATTACTAATATATTGGCAGATATATATTCTGTTTCACAGTCCCGGCATGGTTTATTATAAATGACAATTCTTAGTCTCTCTGTTGGAATATTGCTTATCAGTCTTGTGCATAGTTTCTTGTAAATAGTTTATTTTTTGTTCATGTAACTTGTTGTTATATTGTTTTGTTTTAGTATTTTACTTAAGAGTTCTAATAGTACTTTTATGTATATAATAGATATACATATTGATATTGTTCATAGTATATTGTTGTTTGTTATCATTTATTGGTGTATTTGTGTGAAGGATTCTATTAATGAGTGTTATAGGGTATTGGTTAGTATTTAATAAATGTTTTATAGTTTTCCCGTTATCTTTATGAAATTTATGGTCACTTAATTTGAGAGCTCTATGTTTAAGGGCTAGTACCACATTTATGTTTTGCTCCATGGGGTGATAAGATTTATAATTAATTATTTTCCGAGGAATTACTAAGCTTCCTCCATCAGTTTACTCCAATGTTACTATCCTCCTCTCTGCATGTGAGCATGTCTTAGATTGGTACACTTTTTTTTTTTTCTATTTTTATGGAAAATGAATAAATAGCACCAATTTATTTGAACAAAATCCTCAATAACCACCTAATTTTATCTGAAAACCATGTTGATATCACACATACCACACACACACAAACACGCGCGCGCGCGTGTTTGTGTGTGTGTGTGTGTGTGTGTGTGTGTGTGTGTGTGTGTGTGTGTGTGTGTGTGTGTGCGTGCGTGCGTGCTTGCGTGCGTGCGTGTGTGTGTGTGGGACTGCGGTCGAAGAGAAAGGGAACTTAGATGGGGAACAAAATTTTAATCTTAATCTTTTCGTTCTTATTAGGGTTATGAAAAAAAGTATTACACAAATTAGAGTAAACTGTAATTTTACATTTATATTTTTAATATTAAAATAAAAGAAGCATATCAAGAAAGATCATTAAGGATGTAATTTCAATGTTAGATGAGTCTTGTAACTTTTATAATATTTAAAAATAATTCGATATTTAGGTTTTTCTTTTCGTACCTTTGAAAGAATTTTTTTTTTTATTGAAATAGAATAAGGGTGGATAAAATTAATAATCACAATTAGTTTATTATTGTATTACGAAAATTGGTGTGGGACATAAAAGTTGTAAAATGTTATTTATAAGGTTTGTATTTTATGAAATTTTACAAAAAAATTTAGGAGTCTCTTTTCATGCCTCACTGACGAAGGAGGAGAAGTCTCTCCGAAAATCATATTGATTGTAATTTTTTATATTTGTGAGTTCATTACACTTTTTCTCTCTTCTGCCCTTGTTATATATATATGGCTTCTGGG
>KZ806997.1:32342-67735 GCA_000696205.2 Oncopeltus fasciatus
TATTTTTTTTTGCTGGGTTAGCCTCCCTTGCAACCACTAAGGGTCATTGGAGGGAGGGGCTATCTACAGGTTGCCACCCCATTCTAAACACCCATGGCTCAGGACAAGCTTCTATATTATAAATAAAAGATTGACCTGGGCGGGATTTGAACCCGCGGCGTCAGGATTGAGAGACCCGTACGGATCCCCTGAGCTACCCTGGCGCCCCATCGGGAAGTAACATTGGGGGAAGCACTTACCCATCTTAGTTATATTTGTAAATGTATTCCTTATCAAGCATTCTTCTTAAAATGTTACAGAACAAGACGATATAAACTTATAAATTTGAACCTGATACAGGCAATTTGAATATCAACCTATCTTTATTATATAATGTTAATTTAAACCTACTAAAACTTAATTTAAACAATGCATCTTAAATGAAAAATTTACATGTAATTTAATTGTAAAAGTTGACTTCTAAAATTTAATTGTGAACACAACCATCGACTCATCTTTTTTTTTTTTCTTTTTTTCTCATCCCTTAGCCTTCATTTGAAAACTATTCCTTAAAAGTTCTTTAAACTTACCTCACAAATTATAATTCATTATTGGAAGATCTGGTGGTCTAAAAACAAGCATATCTTGTCCTTTACATTTTTCTTTACTACACTTAACAAGATAAAAGGGGAGCCATCTAATTAGAATTACTTTTTTTTTTTTTATATGTAATAAGATTTCCCCTAGATTTTAAGATTTTGTTGTTTAATATCTAAAAATGCATTGAAAATATTGCCTAACAATCCTTATTAAAAAAATGAGATCCTATGAAATATCACACCCACACCACACATTTTCTGAAAAATCATGCTGTTTGCAAAATCTCCTGTTTGTCACCAAATTATAGGTAGTATATATGCTCTTCAGAACTCAAAGAGTTGAAATAGCTTGTTTTATAAAAGTAATGATGATAGTGGCCCATGTAGAAGAGTTTACATTTTCATTAGCCAAAATTTAGAATGTGCTTTCTTCTATTATTGCTTTCCTGGTTGTAATTTGTTTAAAAAAAAAAAAATTTTAAATATAATCTGGCATTTTAATAGAATTCAGATTTTTTCTTTTAGAGACTTTTACCAAAAAATGATTTCTGAATTTTTGTTTGATTCTTATTATATATATATATATATATACTGATCAAAGTTCGAGAAAGGTGAGGAAATTGAGAGTTGTAAATTTAAAATATGATAAATTTTACTTAAAAAGCTCTTAATGCATTGGCAGTGTTGATGCTTATTGTGTAAGAAAGGTAAGGCAATATGGATATATCAGATACTGACATTTATGAATAGCAAAGAATTATAATTATAAAAACTTTTTATTATAATGAATTTGTGAGTAGTATATAGCTTTCTTTATTATAAATCCAATGTTCTTGTATGATGAATCAGATGGAATGGTGAAGGCAGAATCAATTGGGTTTAAGGAAAATGTGCTAAATTCACAATAAGAGGGATAAGGTTTAGGCAACACTTTGATTTTTGAACAGAAGGACCTGGTCAAATTACTGAATTTCATTGACTGAAGAACAGCTACCTTAAAATTTTTTTAGAAAGTTGGGATAGAAAAAGAGGCCCTCTTGTCAATGAAGAGTGGAAGCGTTATGATGATATGATATCAAAAATAATTATTGACTTTCTAGGAATAATTTTCCACCGTGAATAAGGTCAAAACCTTAATTTATTTTTCTTAACTCTTGTACATTTTCTAAATTTTGCTGACTATTGTTCTGCCCACTGTTTTAAGCAATACATTTAAATCCTTTAATGTGGGAAAAATATATTTTTCTGATGCATCTCTGGCTGATTGTTCCTTGTCTTGATTATTTCCCAACTCTATAAAAAAATATTAATTCAAGTAGTAATATCATAAATTAAAAATCGCTTTGTCCTATATTTACTGCTGATTGAATCACGTTCTCAGTTCTCACATCCATCCATTGTTAATACAATAAATTGAAATCTGTCATTTTCTTGAATTATATTTTCTAAATTTTACAATATAAATTTGCTTCAAAGGTTATCATTTGTATGTATATGTTTTTATTTCTTAAAGCTCCTAAGGATTATTATTTTGTAAAAACCGCACTCTCAATAACTAGTTAACTGGAAAAATTCTGTACATTGTAAATTTTAGAATTTATTGAAGTTCAATTAAGTTTTCCTCCTTTTTAATGACTTGGGGCATGAGAGGGTGGAGCATGTTTTGGCTAATGGCTCTAAACAAGACTCCAATCTGCAGTACCAACTATTAGAGTCACCACATATCCCTATATTGTTATTAAGTATTTGTTTATAATGTTTTTCTCATTTAATATATTTCTCTTATATAATTTCATTATTTTTAGGACATTCAAGCCCTTGAGGAAAACAGGGATCAGACTTTGCAGCGGCAGAAATATTGGATTGGGAGGCTATACATTTATTCTATAACAGTTTATGTCCTCATAGCTGCAATTTTTTATTTCTGTTTCTTCCCTGCCTCACTCGCTGATAGAGTTTTCTACATCATTCCTTTAATTGGATTTCCTATTATGTGAGTGTCATTCATTATTCTTTTAATTTAGTTACATCTGGGATTTTATTTACAATTTTTTTTTTTTTTTTTACTACACCTTTATATCTGTCAAATTGAAGTTTTATTTGTTTAATTAAGAAAGTCTAGTTATTAAATAATTACATTATATTTCTCCCAATCAAAAACATTAAAAATTAAAAATTATAGGCACGATATTTTTTATAACTCACCATCTTATCAAAAAGTTCTTCATGTAGTAGTACTGAGTACTATGTACTGAGATTTAAGATTTTCAATGTTTCATTAATGATTGATGTCAATATGAGTAAATCTTATTTACAAGCCAGGGGGAACAATGAGTGTTAAAGTTATGATCAATAAACTTTACTCAAGATGGCGAGGAAGAAAGAGTAGGGGAAATACTCAACCATGGTAGTTTTATATATAATTTTCTTCCTTTACAAGTGTTCTTCATTATCATTTATAAAACATAAACATAAATAATTAGAAAATTTAATTTTATATCTATTAAGTTCTATAAACATTTTTGTAACTCAAGTAGCAAAACAAATAACTGCAGAAATGACTGTTGCATGAATTGCATGGTATAGGTTAATAAGTATATAAAATAATTGTTCATTAATTTAATAAAAACTGGAGGAAATAAAGGATTTTAAATTCTAAAGTTCACTATAAGTAAACTTCAATAAAAGTAAACTTGAAAACAATGTATTCAAATTTTAAGTGAGTAATAAATAAAAAAACCATTCAATTTATCCTTAGGCTTAAAAACTGATTTTATCATTTTAATTTTGTGATTAATTTTATGATTTGTCAGTATTTTTTTACTTTATTTTTCAATTATATTGTACATCTTTATGATGAACTGTTTTCAGTGTACAAAATTTGACATTAATTAGCAAAATAAAGTGTGTTTTATTTGTTCAAGTCTCTAATTGCTACTATTTTAATATAACCTATAACATTGATCTGTTGTTTCAGTGTTTTCTTGTTGAAAAAAATTATAAATTGGTATTACAAACGAGAAATTATTCTCAGTAAGGATAAACTTGCTGATCTTAAAGCAAAAAAGAAGAAAATCCTTGAAGATGTTATGAATAAAGAAACATATAAAATTGCTAAAGAAATACTTGAAAAATATGCTCCAGAACAAATAAGAAAGAGTTCGGTAAGTTTTTTATTGTTTAGCTAACTCAATGAGCAAAAAAATAACTACCCTTTAGAGGTTTTACACGAATGTTATTTTGTAAATTAATTTTTATTTTTTATGCTTTAAGTTGTATCAATGTATTAGTTACATAGCCTAAAAACAGAATCCAATTATTTTGTAAATCTGTTAACCCTCATAGATTTAAGTATCTTCCAACTTAAGCATTATGTTAACTTACAAGTAAATATTTGTGTGTGTGTGCGTGTTTGAGTGTGTGTGTGGGCGTGTGTGTGTGTGTGTAGGTTTTATATGTTTTAATTTTTTTTTTTAATGACCCTAATTTTCTATTTAATTAAATAGTTTAAACAGGGAATATTATGTTTATTGTAAAAAATTTCAGTTTTTATAAAATTTCTAACCTATGTATGAGGCTTTTTAAATAAATATCAGAATCAAATAGTAAAATTTTCAAAGTTATGATTATTTAAGAAAAGGTATAACTTCAGAAATTCACTTAGAAATCATAAGTGTATCATTTGTTATTTCCTATATTAAAAAAAAAAAATCTTACAACTTTGATTTTAATATAAAATTCTTGAGTTTTCAACATTATATAAAAACTTTTTATTATAATGAATTTGTGAGTAGTATATAGCTTTCTTTATTATAAATCCAATGTTCTTGTATGATGAATCAGATGGAATGGTGAAGGCAGNATACACACACAAATTTTGTGGGAAATCAATTTACTATAAAATTTTTACCATTTTCTAAGCAACAGTTTGACTTTTAAGTTATGTTATGTTCCCTCATTTGTCAGGCAGGATTTCAGGAGATATTTCATTTTGCAGTTAATCTTATCATAAATGATGAATTCTTGTTGGGGGGGGGGGCATCCGCTTCACTTGTTATCATTTATCTCTTCCTCAGTTTGTATGTCTTGTTTTGCCCCTGCCCCCTCTCATCCTACCAACTAAGGGAAAAAACCCAGTCATCCTGATTATAATAATAGATATTTAGACATCTTGACAATATAATGTCAAAATTCTTGCATTAATTTTATTTTACTAAAGAGAGTTTTTAAAGAATAAAATTTATTCTTGTTTACATTAGTGGGCTGAAATTGTAATAAGCAGGAGTAAATTTGTCCATTCTTACTAAAAAAGTGATTCATTTCAGCTGAAGCTGCTTTTACCAGATTTACAATAGTTTCTATATTTTTTCAAATGTAGAGTTTTTTAATGTAGAGATTATTAGTAGATTTTTTTTGTTGGGGTTCGGTCAAAGTAGATCCAAAAATACAATTTTAAAAATATGTGTATTTTTTAATTATCTGCCAATGTTTCAGCTTACATTGTAAGCCATCTTCAGAGTGGTTAAAATACAATGTTATAAGAAAAACATAAAAAAATTAAATTATTTGCATTATTAATACATATAATTGACATAACTAATGTTGTGGGGGAAAAAAAAATTTGACAACTATGTAGAAAAATTAATTCACTACACCTACCTATTATGAAGGCCAGAGGAGACGTCATGCCACTAGGATCTGGAGAGGTAGGGTTTGGAAATCGGGAGAAGTTTTATGAGATGGACAAAAGGAGAAAAGTACATGAAGGCAGGGCTGCTCTCCCTTTTTACCTACTGCCTCATACCTCCCACCTTTCCACCAACCATGTTGTCTATCTTATAGAATTCCTCCCAATTTCCAAACCCTACCTCTCAAACATAAATATGGGATCTTGATGACACGATGTCCCCTCTCACCTTCATGATAGGTAGGTGTGGAGAATTAATTTTCTTCTTAGTTGGTAATTTTTTTCCCCATATAATTTGATATCACATTACTTTTAGTTATGGCAATTCTATGTCATAATAATAAAAATCATTTATTTATTTTTTATGTTTTTCTTGACATTGTATTTTAACAGCCCTGAAGATGGCTTACAATGTAAGTTGAAACATTGGCAGATAATTAAAAATACAAATTTTTTTAAATTGTATTTTTTGGATCTACCTTGACTGAACCATAACAAAATAATATCTACTAATTCCCATATTTCTGTTTTTATGTTTCACCTAAATTAGTGATAATAAAAATATGGGATATTAAAATTTATACATAACCCCCCCCCCCCAAAAAAAAAAAATCTTTAGCATCTATTCATCTTAGTTATTCATATTCCAAGGTTTGTTCATTTTGGTGTATATAATGTTTGAGATCATAAACATATGAACGAAAAAGTTTCCTTAATTCAAATCATTCTGTCACCTTAAAGATTACAGCTTTTTTCATTCTTTATGCCTGTAAATGAATGGCTTAGTCGATGCAAACTTTTAATTTTTTTTTTTTTTTTCATTATACCTTAAAAATGCTTCATTATCATAGGTTAATTCTATTATGAAAGATGAGCACTAGTGAATCCAAAATTTAAGGGTCAGCTTTTCTTGCAAAAAAAAAAATCTTCAAATTTTTTGGAGCACCAATAATAGTATACATAATTTACATAACTATTAGTGGATTTATTTTAATATGTGCAGATATATTTATCTGTTCTTTTTTTAAATTATTATGAGAAGACAGAAGG
Organism: Oncopeltus fasciatus; assembly: GCA_000696205.2. Taxonomy (NCBI): domain Eukaryota; kingdom Metazoa; phylum Arthropoda; class Insecta; order Hemiptera; family Lygaeidae; genus Oncopeltus; species Oncopeltus fasciatus. Next base: position 38,658 of record KZ806997.1, read on the forward strand.
AAAGAATCAATTTCATAACATTACCAGCTTTCTGCTTTGTTGTAGTAGTTTTAAGGTGCTCAATTTCTGCTTTGTTCCTGCACTATTCAGTAAACCTGCATTTTCATAAATATTACTTAAACAATTATTCTTGGTTTAAATCAAGGTAGGTAATCATTTGTTAACTTGTTGCAGCCCAGAGGCTTAATTCTTAATCAAGACACTTCTCTCTCAGCATCACCCAATCAATCGCTAAACTCAACGCAAAATTATGTAAACATTTATTATTCCTTTTTAAGCAAGTGATTAATCATTAACAATTTTATTTTGGGTAATGTATGGTTTAACCAGAATTTGTACTTAACCTCCTTTTAAAATTAAGTGTTGAAAATCATCCCAATTAACATAAAAGCCTGTTTTAACCTGTTAATATGCATGCAAAATAAGACAAGTTATTTTTGCTTCCCGCTTTTTTTTTAAAAAAGTGTTTTATTATAGATTGACATTCTTCCTCTTTTTGAGTTACACACATTAAAAATTTGAGAATCTTATATAAAAATTCTTTTTTATAAGATTCTCTGCTTTTGGTGAAAAAATAATAACTGTAGAACAAACATGAAAAATAAGTCATTTAATTAATAATTAATTAATAATTTTTCCCTGATGAAAAAAGCTTAGTCTATTTCTACAGAGAGGAATATTGATTAACTTATATTGCAAGCAATCAAACCTCAATTATTATATATGTAAATGAAAATTTATAGTATTCTTTAAAACATATGTTGTTAAATAAGTTTTAAAATTTACAAGAATCTTTTGTTGGGCTTTTGTAATGCATCTTTTATGTTCTCTAATATTTCTTTGTTGTATATTCTATTTCTGCGTTCTCATTTTTTTTAAATATCATAATGGATTTTTATTACATTAAGTAAAAATTATTAAATAAATGTGAAGTGGCTTACACAACTGTTGCTATTCACTGAAGCCTTATAATAGAAACAAAACAAGTAATGAGTTTTTCTTAGGACCTTGGCACCTGGGAGGCTCTCTTTATCTTGGCATTCTAATCCGGAAATGCAAATATTCATTTCCTTCCTCTGGCCCTTTCCTTTTTTCTTTGTATTAACCAAGACCACCACATCAAATCAAGTACTTACGGGTTCCTTCCTTACCTCCATTATCTTGTTCCAGGACCTAGAACTTTTAGTCCCTTTCTGTTTTTAAAGCCCTTTTCCCAATTTGACAATGTAGATTCCTTCTTTTGTTAGCAAATTTAGCATATCCCTAACCTGTTGAACAGATTATTTTCTTTCAGAGTTTCCTTCCCTTGGTTGAGCTGCCATTCCTGGTTGATGGGCCTCATTTGTCTGGGTTTTTTCCTCCTTGCCATCTTTCCAATGATAGGTCAAGATGGTGCTCATATGGAGTGCACAGTTGCCTTCATAAGGCCTGCAGTGTTTTTGGGGGTGTCAATGCCGGTTGCCTTCTTCCTCTCCTGACAACTGTGGCTGTTACCCTCAACTGTCAGACAGGTTTCCTGAAACATTGTTTTTTTAAAGAGATGATACTCCTCTATCTCTTCTTCTTGATTCTGGCTTGGAATAGACAGTAGGGCTCAGCCACACTAGCTGACAGAATTGGAGAATAGGGTAAATGTAAACAATTTTTTTTTTCAAATAATCTTTCTTAAAACAACTTGAATTACTTTATGCATTTTGAATCTGTTAAAAGCTTGTGTTATGCAAAATAACTATCAAGATCCTATCATAAGAGCTAAGCAGACCTGTTAATTTTATCCAAGATTAAGATAAATCTCTTACCAGATTTCCTGTAGGGAAATCAAGAAAGAAAAGAAAGAAAGAAAAAGAAATTTTATTCTGGGACAAGTCAATCAAGCTATTGACTTTTATAAAAAAATCAACAAATCATCACAGCTTAACTTGGAGAAGCTTAAAAATATAGTCTGTTAAAATTGATGTAAAAGAAAGTGAAAGAACTGAAAACTTAATAAAGAAGTTTCTATACTGGAATTAGATTTTATTTCAAGTATCGTATCACAAAAAACTTAATTACCTACATGAAAAATAATATATGATTACTTCTATTTTCCCTTTAGTTTTATCCATAATTTACAAAACTATTTGTCGTTTAACAAAATTATGACTTTGCTACAAATAATGACAGCTTCTGTACAAGTATGCAAACTCACAAACTTCTGCTTGCAAGCAGAACCTCATGAATATCCTGAATCTGAGGCCCATTTTCTTCAATGGAAATTTGACAGCAATGGATTTTACTTGGAATATTAGTTGTATTTTATATCAAAGATGTTGATTTTAAATATAACAAATTTACCTTGAAAAAATATTTTTTTATGCACCCATTTATTTTATTTTCAAATATTAAGTGAGTGATTACGTATTAACAAAGCTTAGAGAAAGTGAGACCTGCCACACTAATTGCTGTAATAAGTGTTTGTAATTTGTATTTTTCTAGCATTTTATTAACCTTTTGTTTTTTAAGTTGAAGAAATGTGTGATTTGATAGAAATTTAATCTTCAATCTTGTTCGTGCCATGGTAATATTTTTACTGGATGCTAAGATGAAGTGCATTTTCAATTTATGCTACCGAGACAAGTTTGATAAGTTATTAAATTCCCCGCACCGGCCCGGATAGCAGGAGATCCAGGTTCGAGTCCTGGCTGGGGCAATTAGACTTTTTATTCTGTTCCCTTGCACTAAAAATTGTTAAAATTTACGTGGGATTAAATACCACAAAAAAATAATATTTATAAAATTAAAATTTAAAAGTAAATAACGAGAGTCATTTAAATAGCTTGACAATGTCAGCTCCTCCAAGCATATGACGATATATTCATCTGCCTCGGAGGTTAAATTCTCGCCACTAGTATGGGGAATTTAATTACTTATCAGACTTGTCTCGGTAGCATAAATGGAAAATGCACCAGCCTGGATAGCAGGAGATCCAGGTTCGAGTCCTGGCTGGGACAATTATATTTTTTATTCTGTTCCCTTGCACTAAAATTTACGTGGGATTAAATACCACAAAAAAATAATATTTATAAAAAACTGATTTTTTTTTTCCAGTACAATATAATAGTTTACTCGTGATACTAATTTAGTTAAAATAGGATCACTGCAATTGTTAATAATAAAAATATGTACTAAAACTGTTGGTAATTAGTATATATCATAAACAGAAGTTAAACAATTTTTTTTTTTTTTATTGAACTGGGGCGAAGCTATACACTTATAAGGAATAAAAACTGCTAAACGTTGCTCTATAAGAATTATATTTAATTAAAGCTGAGCCCTTTCAAGAGTCAAAGTCTCATCCTCAGAAATCTACTAACAACATACAAAACAAAATTTAAAATTTTTAAAAGCTACAATGTTCAATATTTATACAAATTTTAAATTTGTATTATTTAAGCTTTTAAGAATTTTAAATACTGTTTTGTATGTTGTTTGCAGATTCCTGGGGACTGTCAGTCACAAAAGCAATCAGCTTTAATTAAATATAATTCTTATCGAGCAAAGTTTAGCAGTTTTTATTCCTTATAAAACCACTTTATTTATGCTCTTAAAATACGAGGAGTTGTCCTCTTTCCAGGTTTTTGTTAATATTTAGTTAAAAATTTATCTGCATCATATTAAAAAAATCAAATAACTTTTTTTTTAACTTATTTGTCTAGGACACTTCCCCCAAGTTGGTCCCCAGCAGTTCCATGTCCCCTCAAAAGGTCCAGCGACAGCCCCCTCCACAACAGCAGTTAATAAAAGGACCTGGACCTCCAGCACCTTACCCACCTGCAGGAATGAATACTCCACAAAAGCCAACAGGACCCATGGTTCTTCAGCGGCATCCATCACCTCAGAGTAAATGCCATTAAGTTTCTTTCTTGACTTAAAAAAAAAAGTTTAGAATACCTTCGAATTAAAATAAATCTATATTGATTTCCTGAATCCTGATAATTTTTGGCTTTTCATATTGAGCCAAAAAATGTCATTGGTCATTCATTTCAATAGGCCAGGTGAAGCGAGAACTAGCTAATGTTTGTGTTAAGACATCAATTTTGATTTGATATAGCCCTAACACTGATGAGATTTGGAGGCTGATTCTGTGGACTGGTTAACAAGATATTTAGTTTTGTGTAAACTGTATAAGGAGAAGTAAGCCAATGACTATTGATAAGAAAATGAAATAATCTTAATATAATTAAATAAATGATAATAGGGGAACTGGAGTGCATATAGAAATTGTACGCGGAGGTTTGTTAATTTTGAGTTGTTGGATTTTGACTGCCCAAGTTGAATTTTTATGGTAATATTTCATTTTAGTGTTGAGAAAAATGATGAATAGTTGCCGAGAATATTTTGGTTATCTTGTTGATTGGGTTCGATTTTGAGTAGAGCTCATATGGTACTTATAAATTTATGCGGGAGCACTGTCCATCTTCTTTAATTCTATCTCTGCCCAGTGGGCCTGTAAAGTTTGAAGGTACAAAAAGGTTTCTATCAGCATAAAAGACCTATAGAACAAGTTGTAGAACTCTCTTAAGATGTTTCGAGACTATTTCACTTTGTAGATACCTTTATTGCATACTAACTTCTATAAGTTGCATGAGGCCATGCAAGGAAAAACTTAAAACTCAATATTGGCTTACTTTAAGATAGGTTTATGATAATGCATGTAATTTATAGTGCTGGAATTGCTTCTGAATTAAAGGTTTTTCTCTATGCAAATGATTTAGTAGTATGGGTAATGTAGCATAATAGCTGTGAAACATTGTTTGGAATTTAGTATTTTTAAATATTAAAATCAGGTAGTAAATAACAACTGTGAAACATTGAAAGAATTTAGCATTTTAATATTGAAATAAGTTCTTATACTTACTAAATGGAGATAAAAAATAAATAAAGAAATTGCCTACTTTTCACTTTGTAAACTTACATAAATTTTCTCTCATACCTTATATTCTCCGTCTTCATTGGTTTCTGCCCATCTCCTGTTGGCGAGCGCTTTTGGACATTGTCCATCTTCTGGCTGAATACATACGTCCACTGTCACGGTCTGTATTCAACTTGTAAATGAGCTTTTTAGGGTGACTTGTTATTTACATAAAGAACTTAGAAAAGGTCAAAAAATACAGTGTTAAAAAATGAAGGAAGAAAAATGAAAAACATAAATAAATAAAAATAATGAAATCAAAACAAAACTGAGCAGGTAGCATACATTTTTTTTTAAATTGATTAATAAACAGACCATTTATAAAATGTAGAGATATGAGTACTTTTACTCCTACAGTGATAAATAAGAAGTATAAAACTATTTTATAGCTAATTATTCATGTATATTTCGTACTCATTTTATATATCATTCATTCATTAAATATAAAATTAGTCAAAATCTTATAATGGTATAAAATTTAGAGCATCCCTAACAAAGAGGTTAGAGAAATTTTGTAGTATTAAGTTGCACCTTAATTATTTTCTCTACCTCTTATTTTTATTTAATTTTCTTTTACTTTTAGCATTTTATAAGTTTATTATTATTACCTGCTTTGTTGTTGAACATGAGTCATAATAGACCTAGTAGCAGTTGAATTAACATTAAAAAAATATAAAGAAAAAATTATTTTAAAAGTAGATCTTAATCTTGTGTATGTATATAGTGGAATGTGTGTTTGTAGATGAAATTTAGTAAAATCAGTTATGTACTATCTTACAGGGAGATTAGTTCGTCCAATAATTCCTCGGGAGAGGAGTTTTATAGACAAAATCATCGAGTCTCTTGTTGGAGATGGCCCAAGCAACAGATACGCTCTCATATGTAGGAATTGTGCATCTCACAATGGAATGGCCCTCAAGGAGGAGTTCGAGTATATAGGTAAAGTATTTTTTATGTATTTAATAGAGAATAATTAAAAATTTTATATGTCTATAAATACTACAAAAATCTTATAGTATTTATAATTATACTAGTGATTCATTACACTGGGGAACAATTAGAAACTCAATTTCTGCTGAGTTAGATTTTTAGCTGTTTTCTATAGAATTAGCCATGCTGGTTTCAAAACTGTTTTTAGTTTTCTTCTATTAAGTCAAGTTTGGTTTCTATGTGGGTGGAGTGCATGCTGGTCTAGACCTGCCTGTTTAGTTACATCTGTTATACTGTGGTGAAACATTGTGTGTCGTATTTTTAAGCAGTATTTTTAATATTTCGTTAAGTGTACAGAACTACATAGATGATTTTAGTTGGGGTTCAGTCTAGGTAGATCCAAAAAACACAAATTTAAAAAATGTATTTTAAAATAAAGGATTATCTGCCAACATTTTGGCTTACATTGCTAGCCATCTTCAGGGCTGTAGAAATACAATGTCATGAGAAAACAATCATAATTGAAATTAATATAATAGAGAATTGCAGTAATATAATGTGATATCAAGAGTATGAATGTAGAAAGCTATCATAGCATGACATTGTATTTCTATAGCCCTGAAGATGGCTTGCAATGTAAGCCGAAACGTTGGCAGATAATCCGTTATTAAAAAATACATTTTTTAAATTTGTGTTTTTTAGATCTACCTTGACCGAACCCCAACTAAAACCATCTAAGAATAATATCTACGGTCAACAAACTCTCCTTTTGAGAACTACATAGTGTGTTTGAACTGAAACGTTTCCTTATGGCTACCTTATGGTAGCCTTATGGCTACGTTGAAAGTGCGAAAACAGCCCCGATTCGTTTTGTTATATATGTGGCAGTTTTACCATTCCCCGTCAAAGGACAAACATCAGTACATTTGTCAGACAAGCATATTTTGCCTATTTTAAAGTGAAACTTGGTGATGAAGATAAAGTATGGGCACCTCATAAAGTGTGTAAACAGTGTGTTGAAGGTTTACGAATGTGGTCCAGTGTCCCACGTGCTAAGCTTCCATTTGGTTTACCTACGATTTAGAGTGAGCCCAAAAATCATTCAAATGATTGTTACTTTTGTATAGTGAAAACATCGGGATATAACATGAAAACAAATGTAAAATAGAGTATCCCAGTACCGAATTCAGCCGAAGTCCATGTGCCAGTATTCAATGAATTTCCTTCGTGAAAACGCCGTAGGGAATAGGGATATGGCATTCAAAGTTTAAGACTTTCTTGGAAATACACGAGCATTGAATTACTCCGAAATTGTCCAGCAACTCTTGGAAAGCTTCCAAAAGCTAGGTTGCAACATGAGCATTAAGTTGCATTTTTTACACAGCCACCTTGCTAATTTCTCGGACAATCTGGGTGCAGTGAATGATGAGCAGGGTGAGTTCTTCCATCAAGATTTGAGGGTCACGGAAGCAAGGTATCAAAGTAGATGGGACGGACATATGATGGCTGACTATTGTTGAAGCATCAAGTGTGAATGTACACAAACTAAACACTCCAGAAAAAGCTTCAAACACAATTTTATATGTATGAACTCGATTTAATTTACATTAAGTGTTTTGTAAACTGTATATTTGATACATTTTTTCTTTATTTGTTCAAATGAAGAGTTTTTTGACCGTAGGTATTATTATTAGATGATTTTTGTTGGGGTTCAGTCAAGGTAGATCCAAAAAAATACTAATTAAAAAAGTGTATTTTAAAAAAAAATGTCTCCCGACATTTCGGCTTACATTGTAAGCCATCTTCAGGGCTATCATGACTGAATCATGGAAATGTGAACTTAGGGACAGGACATCCCCTCTCATCTTCATGATAGCCCTGAAGATGGCTTACAATGTAAGCCAAAATGTTGGCAGATAATTTTTTTAAAAATACCCTTTTTTATTTATTTGTATTTTTTTGGATCTACCTTGACCGAACCCCAAAGGTTTTTACTTTATGTTCTTTTAAATGTATGATTTTTATGATTCCTGAGGATATCCTGTAGTTTAAAAAGTTGGCGTGATAGACAAAATCTGAGGTTATTCTCAGATTCAGACGCCAAGGATTAGTGGAAAAACAGTGTCAGATCTATCTCAACAAAAAATGTGTTCCTCACTGTTATCACTAATGGTGGTACTAGTTCATGCAAGTATAGTACTTAACCTAATCTTCAACTTCATTCTATATTTCTGATCTTGTATCTTTTGTTTCTTTAATTAACTAGCAGTGGTGTAGATTACAGGATGTTATGAAAACAATTTAAGCTTACAACCTTAAGCTTGTATACTTAGCTGTGTAAGATTACTCAAATTTCTTTATTTCATTAGTATAAAAAGCTTGCTACTGAGGTTATTAGTCCTAATTTTTTTCTTATCAGATTTTAAAAACCAATTAAAAAAATTCTTAACCAAGTTATAAACATTTTAAACTTAAATTAGTGTGTTAAAAACTTGAAATCTAACAAAATGAAAGGGGATTTAGAGGTAAAATTTTCTCTCATTATTATTATTAATTTCATTTTCTTTTTTAAATCATTTTCATTTACTCTTTCTTAATATAGTTAATAAATGTCACATATCTTAAAATTATTAACTTATTACAATACAATCTTGATTTTCTCCCCTCTGTATTGGATAAACAACTTTAAAGTATTATTCAAAGTATGTTCTTCTGTTTTCTATTTCTTGATGGTAGGCAAAAGGTAATAGTAAATGACAACAAACCTAAAAGCACTTATTTATTGAAAAAGCTTCTTAGAACCCAAAACTTATTGGGGAGTAAATAAGTTTTTTTAGAATTGTTCTCACTCATTTTCGATTTTTGTCTTTCCATCAAAAGTGCATAATATCCTGTGCAAAAGTTTAAGATATTAAAGTTTAAGCTTTAAAGTTACTAACTTCATGATCAGGAATAAAAGTCAAAAGGTTTTATCAAATCCAAGGGACCAATCAAATTAAAGATTGTTATATTTAGCGAAATCCATGATGATCGTTATATTTAGAGCTATCCATGTTGCTTCCATAACATGTTTCTAGAAGAAGAAAAAATGCTATTCACTGATCTTATTTAGTTGAAGTTAAAAATATGTTCTCTCAAATATCTTCTTCAGATATCTTTATAGACCTTGGGGATCTATAGCCACCTCATGTATGTACTCATAAGCCCTTGGCCAAACCATAGCTATAGAAAAAGATCTCTGTATATATTATACATAATATATACAGATATGCCATCTGTACACCCTTTGTGTACACACTCATAAATGCTTTAAAATTATTTTAAAAATTGGTATTTAAGCCTCTACAGACCATTAGATAAGTTATTAGTGGCTGAAATAGAGGTTAGCTGACAACAAAAATGAAAAAGAATAATTATATATATAAACCTAATTATAAGTCCTATTAAAAAATGTTAAGCAATTAACTATTTATGTAATTTAATGTCCTAAAGCTCATATATGTATATATGCATGTATATGCATGACTTTTTTTAATCTATGAAAAAATTGGGAATTTGTGGTTTGTGTTTCTTTTCACAAGCTATTAGTCGAGAGTTCAATAACGGCTAAAATATTGAAAGACAGAACCTAATCTCTAGGTTTAAGTTCAAAGCAACACCAAATTGAAAAAAAAAACCATTAATATCAAAGTATTTGTAAATTTTTGAAAAATACTTATATTATTATATATTTGTTTATTATATACTTACAAAAAGTACATGTAAGGAAGGTATTTAAGGAGTTAAGAGATGGATGAATATCCCCTCCACTCTTTGTCCCCCCCCCCACCACCAACTCTTCTAAATTTATTTATATCCAGCCATAATGAGTTTACTTTTTTCTCACTATCCTTTCAGATTCTTGTGAAAAATTAGTCTTGAAGTCTATATGGAACAGGGTAAATTTGCCTATTTTATTCTGCTTTTGCTTGATGAAACTTTGACTGGAAATGACTTATTTGATTTTTGATAGAAATTACTTTTCTATTTCTATACATCAGAAGCTAATGTATTATGTTCCTAAATCAAAAACCAAAGGCATTCCTATCCAGATGTGTTTTAAAATTAGGTTACTTTTCAATTTTTATTGTACTGGAGCCGAGGAAATGTTATTTTCTACTAAGAAAGTCATTAAATATAAATGGGAAGTTCACTCCAACAATTTATTAAATTTTTGTAGAAGCAATAGGAGATCTTATTATTACTTAGTGAAGAATCTGTTGAAATAATTTCTGTTGGCCACCTATTCTGTAACTTAATACAATATAATATTTATTTAACTGCATTATTTTAAGTTAATATTGTATTATTTTTTTTTATTGTTTGAAGCTTTCCGGTGTGCATATTGTGGTTTTCCGAATCCTGCTCATAAAGTTCGGCCAAGACCATCAGTATTGATACGTGACCGTACACCATCTGAAGGTGAGTTTAAAAATCTAATTTTGCATGTAAACATACTATGAATCATGGTTTAAATAAACCTATATTAAATTTTGTTTGATTTAGTAAAAAGTAGTAAAATATAAAAATGATAAGAGACAAATTTAGTCTTGATTTCTTAATCATCTTAAACTGCTGAGGTATGTAAATTTATTTTAACTCTTCCAAGTAAAACTCATACTTTTGTTTTCTTTTTTTCTCTTCTTTCTGAGGGAATAGCATATTGTCTGCTTAAATGAAAATACTTAAATAACAGTGTGATGCATGTACATGATGATGAAGAGGTCACCTCGAGATTTACAGGTTTACCGAAATCATGGCCATAAATTAAGTAGATAAACTACCAGGACAATCTGACAACCATAAAGGGTGGCCGAGAAGTTCAGAAACTGAAATGCCTTGAGGGACAATGTTGGCAGTGTTATACTTGGTTGAAACATAATGCCACTTATTCAGCTGGGACCAATCTGAAATTTGAGCTACAGAGTTGCCAATAAAAGTATTAAATTAAATTAGCTGGATGTATAATTAATCAAAAATATGGTCGGTTTCAGACTGATGGGCAGTACCTCAATGTGTCAAGGTGATGGCTTTACCTCTTGGTTTCATAAGTTCCAAGAAAATAGTGAGTAATTTGGTCAGTTAATAAGCATTCAGTAATTTTATTTTTGTATTTAATTGCTTCGCTGTAAAAAAAAAAAAAAAAAAAGTAGAAGTCAGTTGAGGGAAAAGAGTGAAAGAAGATAAGTGGAAAGGAATTCTCTAATCTTACTTACAGTTAATTGTTAGTAGCAAAGTCCTAAGTGAGAAGTATGAGGACAAAAAAATTGATGAGTATAAGAACACATATAAAACAAAAGATGAAGATTATTGTTGGCTTGTAGCTTCCCTTTGAAAAGATACTCCAATCAAAAGGCTGAAAAAAGGGGAATATTTATACCTGTGAAAACAGTACCTAACAGTAACTTGAGACCTTAAGTCTTATACCGTTCTTCATTCAAGTAAAGTTCAAGCATATAAAGGAAGGTTTGAAGATTTTTTCTGCAACTGGCAAAGCTATGTACTTCCCTCTAAGCTAAGATTTCCTTTCAAATATTGGCAGTAAGTAATATTTAAGTTACTCCACATAGTGGGGGAATTGTGATATGAAATATTTTGTGGAATTATGTATGTCAATATTTTGTACAGATAGATGTGCCATTAACAATAACTTGAGCTGTTTTATGTCAATATTAACATTCATTGCAGGATATACAACAATAAGGTGTTGTTTTTTTTGTTTTTGTTTTTTCTAAGCAAAGAAGAAAATATTATTTTCTGTATGAAACCAACTAGGTTCAATAAGTAGAACTAACTCAAAGAAATGTGAAAACAGAATCCACTCTGAGTAAGTTAGAATAACAGAATAAAGTTTACACGATATTATTTTCAATAGAAAGTATTACAATTATGATAATAATGTTATGATGATTTATAATTCTAGATCTTTTGAATGATATTTGTAATAATTTTTAGAGATATAATTAATACAAGACAAATTTGCATCCTAAAATACAACTTTTGTAGCCATTGGTTTACTAAAATGGTAGTTAGTTAGGCTTTTTATAATATTTGTCTATTAATTAGTTGATACACTATTGCCTAATTTTTATTTTAGATCGGAGATCAGTAGATGATAGTAGTAAGGGTGAAACAACTGATAACGAAGATAAGGTTACAGATGAAGAGAATAAGGGGAGTGAAAGTACTTCCAGTGAAGAAAAAAAGACTGAGGACAAAGTAGAAGTAGTTGGTGAGGCAGGCTCTTGTGAGGAGGTTGAGAAACCTTCTGGTTCAGCAGGGAACTCGAGTGATGAGTCCACAACTCCTTCAGATGGAGTAAGATCCAGAAAGCCTCTACATCTCGCTGATGACTAGTTTATTTGTGCCAATTGTATCTCTGTTTTGTTTTTTGTGTTGTCTGTCCATTATCTTGGTCCCAGTTTTGCTGTGAGATATATATTTGAACAATCTGTGTTATTAAACTTGTTTTAAGGATTATGTCCCTTATATTGTTATAAAATTCTAATTTATTTATTTATTGTTTGGTTATAGTAAAAGATATATTTTATTCAATTTTTCAGTCTCAAATTTGATTCCAATTTATTGAATTTAATGGTAATTTTTTTAAAAGGTCTTTCCTCAAATTTCTTTAGAGAAAAAAATGTAAATATAATTCTATTTTAGTTCAAATATTTCAAAATATTCATAATTAATGCAATTTAATTTATTTCTGGGTGGAAATTAAAATTATATTTAAAATTTTGAGTTGTTTTGGTAAATCAATTGAAAAAAAATCATTTAAAAAATGTATTATACATTAATTAACCTACATTTAATTAATAAATAATTATTTTTATTGAAAATATTTTCAATGTAAATTTAATTTATTTGGACATTTTTAAGAACCTTTTGAAAGGGTTTGTATGTTACATTCAGTTAAGCTAGGTTTTTATCTATTAAGTATCAAATAACTTTTTGTAAATATATTCAAATTTATTTTTCTACTATATTTCCAATTTCATGAAACTTTTTGCTGGAGTATTTTAAGGCATTTAAATTTTCTCTTGCCTTGTGCAATTAATTTCTTACTATTCTTATATATTTGATTTGGTAAATATATTCATATAGTAACCTACACACAATTATTAATGGATTTTGTTAATTTATTAATTAAGGTGTCATAAAATTATTTAATTCATTTGAGGCATCCATTTTATTATTAATATATAAGAATATTTGTATGTTATTTTTCCCAAAAGAAAGAAATTTAAATTTAGGCAATCTTTGTATACTGAATTTTAAAATACCTAGTTGAAATAAATAGTGTAAAACAATTTTCTATTCATTATTATGTTTGTCTTCTTTGATTTTTTTGAGGGGAGGGGACAAAAAGGAACAAAAATTGAAACATTTAACTTTAACTTAATTTATTTTAACCTTACTATAACACAATCGTATTAATTACTAAGTATTCATATGAAGGTTATTTATATGTCTTGCTGCCCATTTTATAAAAATTGTTGATGTTGCTGTTATTCAAATGTGTCTTTCAAATTGCCACAGATAAAGATGCAGATAAAGATACATAAAATAAGATTATGATGGTGTAGGGATACAAACTTACCATAATCTTGAGCAAAGCTTTAATATTTTACCCCAGTCAAAGCAAGTTCTGGTAGTAAAAGAATCATGAAGATGGGACTACCTATCTTCCTTCTTGTATCTTGATACATATAAAAGTAATGGTTTTTATAGTACTTAAGTTTTATTATCATAAAAATAAAATAAAGATGTTGGTGAAACCTTATAGATTGCTTTGCGTAACAACTTAGATAATCAGTTTTGCATAAATCTTGAATACAAGAAATTCGAGTAATCTTGAGTAACTAAAGGAAGGGAATAGCTTGGTCATAGGCTAAAAATAATTTCCTGAATTTTTAAATTGAAATCAAAGTAGAAAATCAGATATCATTCTTTTCATTAACAGAAGTTAAAATCATAATCTAAAATGGTGATTTCTAAGGGTGTTTAACTCAAACCAGAATATCAATTTTCTTTTTTTCCCTTTGCTATTTACTTAGTACAATTAGCATTGTCAAAATGTGATCTGTATTTTTTCTCTTGTTGTTAAGAAGAAAAAAGGCTAATATTTCACATATTTCCCTTTATTTTGTCTGACCATCCATTAGAATTTAAGCAATGAAGACATTAGCAGTCAGAAACATTAATTTATATTGTTATGTTTTTTTATGTTAGTTATAAGAAATATTGAAAACTTTTTTATTATTAAAGTTATAAAAATATGTTTTTAGTAAAACAGCGTTATCGTTTCCATAAGCAAATTATTGTAAAAAAAAAATGTTTTCTAAGTAAAGGATTTTTAGTCGAAGTTTACACACATACATGCAAAGAGTAATTATGAAAGTTTTTGCACTTTACATAAGTATATTTTCATATGCTAAGCACTTTTCGAACTGAGGGCCTCCTTATCAAATCTCACCTGCAATAATTATGATTTTTTTACTACAAAATAAGAAAAGCAGTGAAACAATCAGACCTTTGCAATATCTCCTTTTTTAAATTGTTTAGGCTCCAAAACCTTTAGAAGGGGCATATATTTTATTTTATCAACACTATTAAGATATTGATTTTTAAAAAATTGAAGAAGAAATCTATCTATCTCTATTGAAGAACATCTCTATGTTCTTTAGTGAAACCATGAACAATGTTTTGTTTTGTCTTTTTTTTTCTTAGCTATTGATCTGTTAAGTTGTTATTCAATGTTTAATTTTATAAGTCCTATTTGAAACTAACTTCTGTTTTGTGAGAAGTTAAGTGAAAGACACTCCCTATTTAATTTTATAATCAGGGCGAAGTACCTTGTTTTGTCCAAGGTTTTTTAAAAATAATAAATAACTAAACTGGCCAANAATTCAACTGTTTTATCTTACTCATATTAATGTCAATGTTTAAAATATTTTAATAATTTAATTTCTTAGTTTTCTAACTAAACTTTGCCATTAAAAGAAAAAATATTTGTATAATTTTTCTATCCCTAATCATAGAAACAGACTAGTTTGAAAAACTACTAGTATCAATTTTTGACAAATATATTGAAGAACAGAAAATGATTTATTAAATATTTATGTATTACAAGATATTAAAGTTTAAATGTTTAAAGACTATTCAAATGTGTTTCTGGTCAGCATGAAGACAGGTTTTTGCCAGTTAATCTTCTTGTGCTTTTCCTCTATCTCTTTTTTTAAACTTTATTTGCCCCTTGGCTCATGCCAAATAAGTGAAAAACAAAATTACTGAGTGCTAGGTATCTTAAAATATCAATATTTTGTCATTTTCAGTGTGTTAGTTGACATTTTGCAAAGGTCTTTTGAAACAAAAAGGGCAATTTTAATTTTTATGCTGAAATTTGTGATGGAGTCATTGAAATAATACAACAATTTAGTCTAAGAGTAATATGTGGATGTATATATTATCTAAAATGTCACAAAAATTATCTTAGGAGACTATAATATTCATAAACAATGATTTGTTTTTGTGGTAAAAAAGTTGTAAAACAATATTTGTTTAATATTATATACTTATGGAGGGTTCAATGAAGTAAAATGTTAATCTATTATTTTATTAGGTCCTACTAGAGAGATCAAGTCTCAAAGCTAAATATTGTCAGTATATCATTTTTAGTTTTTCTGTGTTAATTTTTTTTCTTGGCAATTATTATATCTCATATTCAAGGAAAGTTCTTTAACAGTTCACTAACATACATTGTGTGAATGCCCATATATGTGCATGTATGTGTGTTTGTGTCTGTGTGTGTTTCTACATTCATATATACTTCATTTTACTGTCTCTTTCAATTTAACAACTTGTTACAAATTTTAATTGCACACATATTTCTTATCATAATGTTTTGTTTTACTTTTTATTTCTTTTGCAATGTACATAAAGATGATATTTACATATATTGGAATATTCACCTCCCCTCTTTTTTTTTTTAAATTTCTTATTGTGCACCGAATTTCTAGGAATAGGTATATATACTTCTACTACCTATATTATGTATAAAATCATATTTTAACACTATAGTCTTATATATATATATATATATATATATATATATTNTATATATATAAGCTTTTTTCTTTCCTCTTCTCATTTTATGATAAACTTCCCCTTTTTTTATTCACAAATATAATAACTTAGTTAATCTATTTTCCATCTCTTTTTGTTAATGAAAAGACATTGAGAAAAGCAGATGATTATTATGGTATAAATATTGATTCAGCAATAATATAAATGCTGATGATTATGAAAGTGTAAATATTATAATGCTGAACCTATGCAAATTTCCTAAAATTGTTTTTTTTTTCTTATTGAAGTATGTCAAATGACTCAAAACACATTAAAGGTTTAACTGAATTAAAAGTAATATATAATTTATCTAAATGACATTTTGTACTTATCTATACTGTTTTTCTATTTTACTCGTGTCACTATTTTAATTAATGATTTTCTTTTGGTGAAAAGTAACAAATATTAACTATAATGGATTAAAGAAAGCACGTGGAAGAAATGTGTATTTGTCTACTTATTTCTTTGAAAAGAAAAGTCCTTAATTGTCATATTCTTATGACTTAAATTATCACATTCATTGCATTAAATTCCATGCTTTTTCTTGAAATTATTATTAAACAAAAATAATTAATTACTGGGATAAAAAATTACAAGTTTTCCCACTTAGTTTTCCTTATTACCCTAAGACTTCTTTCACATTACTTCCCGTCTGAGCTCTGAAAGCCGGGTTTAAGATTCTGAAAACACCCAAAACATTAAGTAGGCATTTTTATCCTAATATTTATCAACTTAGCTACCAGTACAGACATAATTTATAATTTTCATTTGAGACATATTATATTCTATTAGCTATTTCTTATGATTTTATATCCAAAATATTGATAATTTTTGTGTATCATTCATTTTTCATCAGTCTGAATCCTCTTCTTCTAACTATTTGCTGACATTACTAGCAAACCTATGCCAAGGAATAAAGGAACTCAAGACTGTTTTCTTATACATTTATTTATTTTTTATTATGAAAAAAGACAAGCAGATGCATAAATATACATCTGTAATTAATACAATTTTAAATATGTCATTTTTGTTTCATTTCATTATTACATTTTGTTGTAAGAAAGAGGGTTCTTAAAGATAAACTCAAAAGTCAGCACTTGTGTGGAAGTCCTTGTATATATCTGCTAGGACTTAAAGGATCCAAAATTCATGTTTTGCTTGGAGTGCCCCGTTTTGTTGAAATCCTTAAGATTGGTTTGTCTGTTGAAAGATAGATATATCATTTTTCTGGAATATTTACCTCCTATGGGAGAGAATGTAATGAAAAAGCTCAACAAAAGTTTTATATTTACCTGTTTTTTTTATTAATGTTTTTAGTTCTAAACAAATATTTGTTATATTTTTATTACATAATTGTTTTGAAAATTAATATAGTAACTTGATGTTGCATTAATTTATTTAATCTTTCTGCATTAATCTAGTCTACTTTTTAAAGCTTTCGACTGATGCTGTATTTAATGAGCTTTATCAGAAAGGGTAGCATTTTATTAAAGAGTTAAATTGCTTCATTTATATGAGTGAAAGGTTAAGGGTTATTTATTTAGTGGTTATTATTTATCTTCAATAAGGAATGTATGAATTCATGGTAATTTCTGAACAGTAGTTGCTGCAAATTAAATCATATAGTTTTCAATTTATGGAATTTAACACAAGAATTTTTCTGTTTACTTTATTGCAACAAATGAGTCTCCTACTTCTTTTACCCAAACTGCTACGAATCAACTCCTATTTTATTACTGCAAATAAATTTCAGTATCCAATGTTAAAACTAATTTTATATTTTGCTATATTTATGTTAAATGAATAATGTCACTTATTAATGTTATTAATTTTTTTAATGCGCAATAAAGATTTTATTTTGAATGAAAATTTTCTTGATTTCCTAATCTCTTGTAAAGTAACTAAACTAAAAATAGAAGAAGAAGGCAAATAATTTTTACTGAAATTCTGCATAGTTAATATAAAATATATCATTCATAGATTCTCCTTCTTGGCTTGATCATGTTGAAAAATTGTTTTTTTCCCAAGCTATCGAAGGGTTTCTCCTTAGTAGGTAATAAGTAAAAACTATTTCTATACATTTCTGCATTAGTTGCTGCCATGGTATTTTATTAATTTATTATATGTAAATAGATTGGTGTGTTACCAAGTGTTATTGTTTTTATGGCTGAAATATCCCACAACATCTGTGATTTTATTTTTAAAAAAAACAACTTTTTACTGGTAAATAGTTACTATTTTAATACTACATGTATTACGGGTTTCCACTACTTACCCTTAAGCCTGCTTGAACATGCATTCATTTAAATTAATTGCAATGTGGAAAATACTTGCTATAGAATTTGTATCATATATTTAATTATTTATTGTTATTTAATTGATGGTTAATTAAATCATTTAATTTTAATTGTTATTTGTGTTTTATTTGAGATTATTGGAATTAATAATCACTATTAATTTCTTTTATATAATTTAATATTTAGTTGTAATTTTGTTTTGTCTGCACAGTGGTTCCATATTTTATTTACATCAGTAACTAGTGAACTGTTTTATTACAAATTTGTAGGTTTTACTTCAACAATGCTATTATTTTATTGTTGTTATATGAATTTAATTTGACATTGATGGGTTCATATTCTTAAACTATAAATTTATTGCTTATTATTATTATTTCATTAATAATATCTATTAATTTTGCTCTAAGATGATTTTAGTTGGGGTTCGGTCAAGAACTTGACCGAACCCCAACTAAAATCATCTTAGAATAATATCTACGGTCAACTAACTCTCTATTAATTTTGGTTTGTTTTCTGGGGAGGGGAGTTGAATATAGTAGGGAGGAGGTCACCCGAAGTAGCTACTTTGTTATTATTTGTTTTGAAATGATATGGTTTTGCTTTAATGTATTATTTGCAATTTTAATGAAAGTGTTGTTTTCTATTTTATTCGTTTCGCTTATAATATTTGGAAGTATTTCTATACTTCAAAATATTATATACAAACTCATTAGTAACAAATTCTACGAGAAGATTCTATGGGGTGTGTTTATCATTGATTACCATACTGTATTAATTTGTTTGAATAGAAATTTTGAATTATTATTTCTAACTGTAATTTCCTTAGGCCCTTGGGAATCTCCATTATTTCTTTAATGGTTGACACTATTTCTGGAAAGAGCCTCTGCTTAGATTCATCTATATTGTGGAGCTTTTTTTATAGACCCTGTTAGATTATTTCCATTAACCTTGTTCTCAAACTAAATCTTCCCATCAAACCCCAAAGACAAAGGGTAAGAACTGTGTATTGTGTTGTTTGTTTTCTGCGTTCTTTGTAGAAATTCCTTGAGCCATGTTTCTTAAAGTCCTCATCTACTTGTAGTACTAGTCCTGTTATGGTACCTCTTGTTTTTTTATATATTATTAGCAGTTATTTTCAATGATAAATATTATATTTAATGATGTATTATATTATATGATATATAATATTANTATATATGATTAAATATTACATTTAATGATAACATAATAGCCTGATTATTTTTACACTGGTTTCATGTTACCCTGGCTCTATCTCTTTCTCCCTTTCTTCTACAATATAGCCATATGTATTGGTCCATCAGAAGTGCTTCCCTCTGCTGCAAGAAGTAGGCCTGGTTTTCTAATCGTAAATGGAGTTTTTTTATAGATTGGACTAGCTTTGCTTCCTTATGTTTTCTCTCAGAGTATCTGGAAATCAATCCAGATATACGGGGATTAGATTGTTCAGATGTACGGACTGCTACCAGAAAAATCCTGAAATATCCAATCTCTCCTCTCTGCCATGATTATGGCATCTGGGCATAACTGAGATCTTAGTTCATTTTCTTCTGCAAACCTCTGCTTACCTTGTCCCTTAAGACTACTCAAAGTGCTCTAAATTTGAAGAATTTCTTTACTCTCCTCTTCCTAAGTATTCATGACCCAAAGCCATCACCAGCACTGGTGCATTAATATCAATGAAAGCAAATATTGCCATGTCATATACCATTTTTATGCCACAAACTCCACAATGACCTTGAAATCCCTTTTGTTAAAGATGTCATCACAACCTGTGTTTTTTTGCCTAAATTACACTGACCTTCCCATACATCTCAATCCCTTAGCCCAAAACCTATGCAGCATTATCCTTCCTAAAAACCCACCATGTCACCCAAATAGGAAATGGCCATGTGACCTCCTCATTGCCAGCCCTTCTTTAAATGAATTTTAAAAAAACATGTAAATAGTGATGTACGAGTGCTGACACTGGACAGCTTCAGCAACAAGCACAAGTACATGCTCACAATGTTTTGTGAATTTAAAAAAATGTACTTATCTATTTATTTTTTAATTAAATCTTAAGTGTATAGTTATTTTATTTATAATAACTTTATTGTAAATATTATTATTAGCGAACACATTAGAAGGTGCACAAAATATGAGAAATGTAATAAAAAATAAAGTTCTTATTAAAAAAAAAAATGGGTGATTTAGGTGATTTTTTCAATGTTTATGAGTGATTTTTACCAGTTATAGGTTATGATCCAATTTTAAGTAGGACACCTGAACACCTTGTAAATCTGAATTACCTTCTGATAATTTTTGGTTTACCTGGAATTCATCAGAAATTTAGACTCTTTCTAGATTTAGATTTCCTAGACAAATTTTTTAAATAATTAAAATTAATAAACTTGAGCATAATTATTGCAAAGGTTTATAAGACATCCTATGTTTCAAATTTGATTTATTTAATAATAACAAAATGTAATTAATTAACTCATGAATATGAAGAAAAAAAAAAAAAATATCATCTAACTCGAAGTATCTAATGTCACTTATGAATTAAAGTGTAATGGTTGAGAAAATAAATTTATAGAAAGCAAAGCAGAAATTAAGAGGGTGGGGGGCTTATTTCCAGTGGTAAAAATATTTTCTACACTTTCAAATGCAATCACAAATTGAATTTCGAGCAAAATATATTTATTGTATAATAAAATAAAACACTATAAAAAACATTGTAGAAATACACTAAGCAAAAGTAATGAAAACAGAATTATAATATTTAAATATTCAATAATATAAATTAAAATAATAGTTGTTAACAACTAAAATCTTTAATTCAAACACAAATAATTAAAAAGTACTTTTTTAACCATCAAATAAATCACAAAGTAAAATAAATAATTGAATTGTGATATAGAAGCTATCCCAAAATTAAATTTAGTGAATGCATGTACAGTCTTAAGGAAGAAGATCTATAAAGGGAAAGAAGTAGGACCCCCATAATTCTGATTAATTAATGTAAAATACATTTTAGTAGTATAAAATGTATTATAATACAATTTATAACCTTTTAAAGATATATAAAATAACCTACACATATTACATCCATAACTATTTTACAATAAAAATAAAAGTCTGGTCTCAGACTCCAAAAAAGTATTGCCTCACCAGAGAATAAAAATATAGGAGTTAAGATAAATATCCATCAAGAAAAGCAACAATTGGTAACATATTTACTAAACATATAAATATATAAATTAATAAAATACTATGGTAGTAGTATTTCGTATAGTTTTTTTAAAAATGTAATTATACTTACCTGGTAATAGGCAATATTTCCAATAATATTAATAAATTGAAGATATGCAAACACAAGTAGTTTTAAAAATTACTTAAGTAGAGTGAGGTTAAAAGAAACAACACTCATAACTGAGGTGGCACCTGTTTAATATCATCCAATATTGATAGTAAAAGTAGAGCAGATAAGACTCCCACCTGCCTAATATGCCAATGGGAAGCATTATCAAAAAATTGACATAAGGCTCTATTACTCTTTTTTGGGGAAAGGATAAGCCCAAGTTGGTCATGAAGTTTAAACCCTTTTGAAGGCTCCTAAACTCTAAGCTATTTCAAACATTTTTATAGCAGATTTAAAATTATTTAAGAAAAAAAAGTAGTTCAATATGTCCGTCGAATTTTATGAGGAGGGTTTAGTCGGGAATTTGGTCTTGGGTTTGAAGAACAAATATATTAATATAAAAACTTTTTATCATTGCCAAAGTGGCCTGGAAATGCTAATATGGGAAAGTGAAAGGTCGGGTGGTGAAATAATAAAATACTATGAAGTGGTCGGTCCTATGGTAATTTTTCTTTTAGGATATGAAGATTATTACTGTAACTGGAAGAAACTTAATCTTTGTTGCTAATAGGGTTTTGTTCTCTAAGAATTTGTGAACGGACTCGGCTAAAAGTTGTTTTTTAAGGTTGGGTTCAGTCACTAGAAGTGAGAGTTTGTCAAAGTCAAACATACGTTTGTTGGTAAAAGTGTTTTGAAAGAGCTATTAAGGTTTTATTATTTTTAAAATTATACTGGTGGTTGCTAATTCTTTTTCTGGTGGGGTTTTTTGTTTGTTCTGTATATGCCGTGGTAAAATTATGAGTGGTGCAAGGGATTTTTTAAATGGAATGACATCTGTATTGTGAGTATGGGAAATGGAGTCTTTTGTATATAAATTTTGTTTTTAAAAAGGCCTATACATAGTTTGGGGAAGGTGGAAAAAATAATAACAATACTCATTATTATTTTTTTTGTAGAGTAAGAATAAAGGGTATGAAAGAGAACTTCCTGACCAGCCCTTCCCCCACTCCCCCCTAATTCACTTCCTAAAATTTTTCTGTCACGATTTATTTACCTAAGTAAGACTCTCTCCCTCCATCAACCCCATTGGTATGTGCACTTTTCAAATTGTTTACAATATATATTTCCTTTTTCTTATATATTTCCATTTTAATCAAATGACTCATATATTTATATTGTAGACTAAACACACATCTTTTGTCACTCAGCTCTGAAGAAGGCCTGACATTTTGTCTGAAATGTTGGCAATTGAATAAACCGTTTTACATATTAATTTTTATTTCTTCAAATCCATGACCAATCATTTCACATAATGCACTTTCAGATTCAAGTCTTCTCCTACTTAGTACTTGCTCAGTGTCCAGCCTGCTCTCTCATTTGGTCATGCTAACTTAACTAATATTTAATTTATTTGAAGTCCACCCGAATTATAAATTAATTAGCACCTTAAGTAATAATAAAAATTAATTTTTACAAAGTATTAAATTACAATCATTACAAATTTGAATAGCTATTCAGTTTAGAGTAGTTATGCATTTTCAGAATTTCTAATATACAATTCTATATTTCATTTCTCTTTTAAAATGAATCACATCAATGATATTTTGAAGGTAATACACACTTCTTAAGCACTGAAACTCTCCAGAGAATTAAAAATTATAAACAATGAATACCCTTAAGTGTATACCATATTTAATGACTTGCTTCGATTCTAATATTTTGGACTCACAAATGCAAATAAGAAAGTTGTTTACAGCGACATTGGTCTTCATCAGTATTTTCTACATTTGCGATTACTTACTTCATACATAGCCTTGAATGTACATAATAAAAAACACCTATGAAAGAAAAATTTATTTAAAAGTGGACAAATTGTGGCTGCCATTACGCCTCATTAATAGTTTAAATGCTTCAAATTAGGCAGTACTTGTGTTATCCAAAATGTTCAGGACTCATATGTTAAGACACCTTTGAATGATTATTGATGTTTTCTGTAAAGAAAGGAGAGTGAGTATTCTTTTAAATCACCAGGCTAAATGAAGGTACAAAATTAATTTTTAAAAACTTCTAGAATAAAATGTATACCTAATCACCAATAGCATCATGTTTAAGAATTTGATCCTAGAAGAAATTAAACTTTTTAAAAAGAATAATACAAGAAAATGTTTATGATTATGTTTATTGTACAAGTATTGTTTACAAACACATTGATTTGTACTGTAATATAATACAACTAATCTCAGTTTAGTTCTGCACTCTGAGATGTGACCATAAACCTCCCTCATAGATCTCTCCCACACATCATTATTGCCCTGATGATGACTTACAAACTTAGTCGAAATTTCGGCAATAATAAAATATTTATCAAATAATTTTGGAATATTTTATTTTTCTGTTGCCGGCCGAAACTCGGACGAATTTCTCCAGCGTAAAACAACTATCAAAAATTGGTTATAACTAATTTACTTTCTTTGGTACTAGAATTCAATAACTATGTTAGGTAATAAAAAATTTTCTGAGAGCTGAAATAGAGGAACAATATTGACCTTTGAATAAGATCCTATTTTTACTGTAGAAAAGACGATTGAGAGTCGTGTCATTGGCCACCTTCTCTCCTCATGTGATTGATATTGAATGTCATTTTTTTTTAAATTCATTGTGGTGATCAAATTACAAAATGTTTTAATGTAACAGAATATAATAAATAAATAAAAGTTTAATAACAAAAAAGAAAAGAGCATGAGATTCCTTAAAAGCAAAATATTTTACTTATAAGTATTTAAATTTTTGCGGAAACAAATAAAATAAAATTATTGCATAACCTTCATAACCCCTTTCTGTTACTTCTAAGTTCTGAAATAAGTGCAATAAGTTTATTTAACGAAAAAAAATGAACATACATTTATTTAAAAATGGAGTTTCCTCAAAATAAGTTGTAATTAAACAAAGTGATCTATCATTTGATGTACCTATCCCATTTCTTAATTTTATTGCACAAGAATCATACCATAACGATTATTGTCCTATTACGTACAAGAATCTTAAAAATTAAATAGCAGAACAAGAAATCTATATTTTAAATGTTTTTTTTTTTTAAATGTCTCTTCATGCTCTAATAAAAAACAAAAATGCTATTAATCATACTATAAAATATTTCGAATTGAGAGTAGAGTTTTGACTGTAGAGATTATTAGAGAATTAGTTTGTGTTTGGTAAAGGTTCACGATCTTCACCTAACCCCAAAAATTTCTCTGCTCAAAATATTTCCATTTTTTTCATTGAGCAGTACAAGCTGTAGAGCCAGAGTCACAAAACAGTTATGTATCCAGACTGACACTAATATTTTACTAGAAGCACTTAAAACAATCATTTTAATTCATTTATTTTAAAAGTTTATTAAGAGAAATAACACTGTAACCTTTCTATTGGGGTGATAGGTCATAGAAAATTTATGTCACACATATTTTATCATGAAAAAAAAAAACCTTTTAAAGTACTAATAATGGGGACGAGTAGAGAGAACGAGAAAGTTAAATTTCAACAAATTTATCTACGTAGCAAAAGTCAGGACCATCTGATTGTTACCGTCTCTCAGTTAAAGCAGTTATAAATATTAACCCTTTTAAGATTCTTGATATCCAATTGGATACCTACCTAATCAATTTAGGGTTCAGGTTCAACCTAATTTTTTAATTTCAACAAAGATCATAAAAATGTTTCTTCTTTTTAAATAGTTTTTATAACAAATAAAATGACAAATAGAGGCTTTATATATTTAGTTAATACAAAGTCGCCAATGATTGCGGAACTACCATTAGTGATACGGGAAAAGAATAAAAATTGTAATTCTTGATTGTTTTGCAAACTGTGAATAGTCAGTCAAAAATCTAACACCTTAACTTATTTTGAAAGTTGATAATTAAGTTCTATCTATTCTAAATTTAAAATAGTTTTACATTCAAATCTGTATAATTTGTGGCAAATTACTGCTTTTATGATATTTAAATTTTTTTTCTTTTTTTTTTTTCTTATCAATAAGTTGTTTGTTTGCATGTTTTTTTTTTTTCAAATTGGTTCTTTTTCAATATTGTTTTCATAAACTTTTAATTGTCTTACACAGCTTTCTACTTTCATACTCCTGATATCACATTATATTATAATTCTCTATTATACTAATTTCAAATATTACTGTATTCTCATGACATTGTATTTCTACAGCCCTGAAGATGGCTTACAATGTAAGCCGAAACGTTGGCAGATAATCCTTCATTAAAAAAAATACATTTTTTTTAATTTGTGTTTTTTTGGATCTACCTCGACCGAACCCCAACTAAAATCATCTTAGAATAGTTTTACATTTTTCATGTTGTTTATGTACAATTATTTGCTTTTTATATTTGCTTGATCCAGCAAATGTTATGGAACTAATTATGGGTTTATTTTTTATGTATATAACGAGACGGTTAAGCTAGGTTTACACTATGTAGCAGAACTATATAGCAGAGCTACATGTAGCACAACTATATAGCTCTGCTACAAGTTCAAAAAGTTAAGCTAGGTTTAAGCTAGGTTTAAGCTAGGTTTACACTATGTAGCAGAACTATATAGCAGAGCTACATGTAGCACAACTATATAGCTCTGCTACAAGTTCAAAAAGTGACACTGGAGATCTGCTATATAGCCCGACTATATAGCAAATTTAAGCCTATTTTCTCTGCTATATAGCAGAAAACGTGCTATCCAAAAGTTTGGATAGCACGTTTTCTGCTATATAGCAGAGAAAATAGGCTTAAAATTTGCTATATAGTCGGGCTATATAGCAGATCTCCAGTGTCACTTTTTGAACTTGTAGCAGAGCTATATAGTTGTGCTACATGTAGCTCTGCTATATAGTTCTGCTACATAGTGTAAACCTAGCTTAAACCTAGCTTAAACCTAGCTTAACTTTTTGAACTTGTAGCAGAGCTATATAGTTGTGCTACATGTAGCTCTGCTATATAGTTCTGCTACATAGTGTAAACCTAGCTTTACACTTCGACCTGATGTTTTAAGTTAAAGAAATAAATGTTCTGTTCTTTTGATTTTCCGGCAAGGAAAAACAATTCTTCCAGCAATTTCATTTGATGGTTTTTGCTTTTAAGTTGTAATTTAAGAATTGGTTTAAAACGTTTGAAATTAAATTTTTTTTGTATTAACTAACCTTATTAACATATTTTTTTTTTTTACAAATTATTTTTAAACCTTCATTGGTGTGATTACCTTTGTTCATCATCGTTAACCTATGTTTCCATGTAAATTACATCACTATTTCTTTATCTATGGAATCTCCTTGGTTAGGAGATGAGGTGTCAATCAGTTATTTTACTTAAGTACTTTTATTTAATTAACTTTTAAAAAAATTCTCCATCAAACTTTGGTTTATGTTAGTTTTTATGACTTTTGAATGAGGTTTGTAGTGATTTCAATAAAAGTTGCTTCAATGCGTATTGCCTACAAACAGAAGCCATTATTTGGCGGGAATTATAGATTTTCGGCGCTTGGTGTTTTTCTGTATTTCATTTTTCTACCATAATGCCTGGTGAAGCTGCAGTACTTAAGTATGCCAAATTAACTAAAAAGGCTTTTGATCCAATAAAGGGTTCGGAGTTTGCTGCAGGTTTTGATTTAAGAAGGTTAGTCTATCTACATAAACCATTATTATAGTATTGTATAAAATGTTAAATTTGATTAACCGATTTCTTGTGAAATTTTATCCCAAACTGAGATTTTACTTCGAACTATTTAAGTGGCTTGCTTTATACTACTCCTCTCATGTAGCACAGTAAAATGATGATTGGCAGAACTTGGTGGAATTTAAAAAAAACAATATGTTGTTTTCAATGTTTTAAGCCCAATTTATGACTTGATTATTGTTAATTTTATTATTTTTATATTTTAGTGCCTACAATTATGTTGTTAAAAGCCATGGTAAGGAGCTAGTCAAAACTGATTTGCAAGTTCAAGTCCCTGCTGGTTGCTATGGACGTATTGCTCCTCGTTCAGGATTAGCTTGGAAGAGTTTTATTGATATTGGAGGTAAACTTTAATAGTTTAATGTTTAGAAATATTATAAAGTAGCTATGTAGTACTTTTATATACCACTAGAAAGTAGAAAATCAACTGTACTTTTTTACACTACTAGAGTAATTCCGATTACAATTTAAAATAAATTGTTATTGTATAATATAAAGAATGCTTAAAATAACTATGACTTTTATTGAGATAAAAAAATATTATTTACTTTACAAAATGTTTCCTATTAGCTCTGATTTTCATGAAGTAGTAATTTTATGGATTTAATTTTTACCAGTAATCAGATACAATTTGCTTTTCTCCTAAAATGATTTAATTATATGTTTTAGTATTATATCTTAGAAGCTAATGATGCAAATTTTTATTTGAAAAGGTTAAACACTGGACTATCATTATAAAATGCATAAGCTGGAGAAATTAGTCAGGGTTTCCTCCAGGATCAGAAAACTAATTAATGGGTAATTTATTATTATTAGCGATGTTTTGACCTAACTTTTAAGTCATCATCAGGAAGATAGTTATGTCTGGAAAGATCTCCGAAGGAAGTTGATGGTCACATCTCAGTCAAGAGACCATAGCTTTTTATTAGATGTTTTTTGTCATATATATATATATATATATATATGTTTTGTCATTAAGATCGTATTTTCATGTAAATTAACATTTTCAATAAAAATGTAATTTAAGGGACACGACGTCCCCTCTCGCCTTCCTGATAGCCCTGTAGATGGCATGCAATGTAAGCCGAAATGCTGGTAGATAATTTAAAAAATACACATTTTTTAAAATATGTATATTTTTGGATCTACCTTGACCAAACCCTAAGAAAAAAAAATCTAAGAATAATATTTATGATCATAAAATCTCTCCATTTGAACGTAGCTTTTTAGTCCACTTAAGCTCTTGACTTTGAGATGTGACCATCAACCTCCCTCGGAGATCTGACATCATTATCGTCCTGACGATGACTTAAAAGTTATGTTGAAACATCGGCATTAGTGAAATAATTACCCAACAATTTTGAAGTATTTTATTTTTCTAATCCTGGCTGAAACCCTGAATAATTTCTGCAGCTTAAGACTGGACAAACCTCCATCCATATAAAAATCATAAATTATTTGCAAAAATAAGCTTCTTTTTTTTTCTATTATATTATAGAAGATGTCTTATTTTTAAGGCTGTTGATGTAGAATTATTTTAGTAAATTAGGGCTTTCCAAGAGATTAGAACTACTCTTTTAGTATTCAGTTGTATTTTAATTGTTCATATTTTCTCTAGTTTTTGTCTTCTTTTTAAA
>KZ806997.1:68926-81777 GCA_000696205.2 Oncopeltus fasciatus
GAGAGAGACATAGAGAGAGAGAGAGAGATATATAGAGAGAGAGAGAGAGAGAGAGAGAGAGAGAGAGAGAGATATAGAGAGAGAGAGAGAGAGAGAGAGATAATATATACTTTAATTGAAATAGATATGTGTAATCTATCTATGAGGTAGATCAAGAAGGGGAAAGTTAGATTTTAAAGATTTTGTCATGATCATTAGGCCATATATCTGCATTTCTTCTTAATTCACTGGGGAGAAAGGCGTTAGCCATTATTACAAATGAAAATCAAATTTACTCTTTAGACAAACAATATTTTACTTAAACATTATGATTAAATTAACTAACCTTTTAGTTTTACCATTTCAGCTGGAGTTATCGATATGGATTACAGAGGAAATGTTGGTGTGGTCATATTTAATCATGGTGATTGTGACTTTGTCATTAATGAAGGAGACCGAATAGCTCAATTAATATGTGAGAAAATAGAGTACCCTTCTCTCCAAGAAATATCAGTAAGTTTATGAAATTCCTTCCCTTATATGTGTTTCTTTCATATATGTGATGACCTTTTCTTTCTTTCATGTGATGAAGAAAATTACATTCATAATATTTTTGTCAACCATTAACATAGACTCTGTTTTCATATCAGTTTGAATTCATTAGTTATTAACAGTGCATTCCAAACTGTCAGTTTTTCAGGGAGATGTGTTTCAACAATTTTTTCTTGGCAAAACTATCCTTATCATTAGTAATGATAGACCTTAAACTAAAAATTCATGGTTCCAAATATATTTTTGCAGACACAAAGAATTAAGTTATAAACTAACTGCTTCTTAATATTTACTACAAAAATCATTGAAATTCTAAAAATAATATTTAAAATAAAAATTGTGAGTGTTTGTAACTTATAAAGGAAATTCATTTACAACCCCAACAACCATTGGTTAGAACATGTAATTCTTTACTCTCTCCCTTCATTATCTCCATAGGTATGTGTAATGTTTTAATTTAATATAGTTTTATATAAATGTTACTACTATCAAAACTTTATACACACAATTGGTAATTACAATTATATANGTCTCTTTTAAAATTCACTAAAGATTAGAAATTAATCAAAATATGCATATACCTTTGCTTTGTCTTTGTTAAATTTGTAAAATATGGATCAATTTCTGTTGCTGTTATGATTTATTTGGTTATTGATTAATATGGATTGTTTCATTATATTTTAATAGAAAGCAATATACCAATATAAAACAGTGTTTATTTCCACACAAGTATTATTTAACAACACTTATGTACTTATACATACAAACATACACTCAAATTCCTGCATATAAAAGGTGTAGCTATTAAATAACGAGATTATTGCTGTGAAATATTTTGTTTTAAATTTATATATATATAGTTTTTATCACTTTCAATATACACCCCTCCTCTATTCTTATAGAGCTCCTTGCTAATTTTCCATTGTTTGAAACAGTGCTTGAAGTCTTGTACTCTTGCTCAATACATAAAATGCATGAGGCGTGCCGCTTTTTCTTTCACAGCTTCATCGGACTCAAATCTTATTCCTTTTAATGCAGATTTGACCTTGAGGAACAGATAAAAGTCACAGGGTGTCAGGTCAGCTGAATAAGGTGGATGGTCTAAAACTGGGATGTTGCACTTGGCTAGAAACATTTTGACAGAAAATGCATTGTGAGCCGGCATGTTGTCTTGATGGAGAACCTATGACTTGTTCTTCCACAATTCGGGTAATTTTACATTACTCTTTTGTGGAGTTGAGCAAGCACCTCACAGTAGTAATGTTGATTAATAGTTAGACCTTCAGAACTGAGTAGTTCTTCTGTAGCAGCATCAGTCTCATTATTTAATAACCTCCTCGTATATTATGTAGTTGTTTAATAAAATTGTGTCCCTGAACAATAAACAGTTTTAATTTTCAGTTTAGCCTTTGCATTTATGAACCCATTCTCAAAGCCACCATAGGATACCTGTCACAAATATATTTAAAAAAAAAATAACAAAGGAAAATTCTTAATAATTTTTCATGTATTATTTCTCAAGCTTGTTGATGACCGTTTTATTGACTGTGGTAATCCGTCTTAGGTAAATGTTAAGAACTTTTGTCTATGTTTCGGAAACTTTTATTTTCTTTATCAGGGCCAACCTTGGGTACTTCCATGATGTCCCAGATTTGAACTCCCATGCAACTCAAATTACAAGCTTGTTGTTATTAACTATAACCTCTTAATTGTGGTTATAAGTAAACATAAAAAACTTACAATAAATTTTTGCCCAAGTTATAGAAACTTGTTTCATTCATCTGGTCCAACCTTGGTTACTTCCAGTTTTTTACATCATGTCATCTGGAAGTAATTAAGGCTGGGCGTTAATCCCGGGCAGGATAAAGGAAATAAAAGTTTCTGATACGCAGGAAAAATTTGTTAAAAGTTCATTATATTTACCTATGATCGATCACCATAGTTGAAAGCTTATAGTATTATTTATCTTAATAAACTGTTTAAATAAATTAATTGTAATGATTATTTTAAGTGTTTCTAGTAATGTATTAGTGTCAGTCTGGATATATAACTTTTGTGACTACAGCTTCTACTGTTAAATGAAATAAAATGAAATTCAAAGTTGAAATATTTTATGGTATGATAAAGAGTATTTTTATTTTTTATTGGAGCTTAAGAAGAGATATTCCACCAAAAAATAGATAAATAAATTTCAGCTATTTAATTTGAAATTAAATAGCTGAAATTTATTTATTTTATTTTTTTTTTAAATTTGTTCTTTAAGATTCTTGTCACAGAACTGTATTACAATAAAATAAAAACAAGAGAAAAGATCCATCAAATGAAAGGCCACTTTTGTGGTTGTTGTTTAATTACAACTTATGTGGTAGAAACACTAGTATTTAAAAAAAAAATGTATGTTCATTTTTTTGTTATCTTCATTAAATAAACTCATCATACTTGTTTCAGAACTTGGAAGAAACAGAAAGGGGTACTGGAGGTTTCGGCTCAACTGGTATTAACTGAAATTTAAAAACTTTTAAGTATTTATTTTTGTACTTAAAAATAATATTTGTTTAAGTATATTTTGCTTTTAAGGAATCTCATGTTCCACAGTAAAAATAGGATTTAATTTATTTAAAGGCCAATATTGTTCCTCTATTTCTGCTTTTAGAAAATGTTTGTTATTTTGACATAGTTATTGAATTCTAGTACCAAAGAAAGTAAATTAGTTGTAACCAATTTTTTATATTAGTTGTTATATTACAACAAAAATCAATGTAAACAAGACTTGTATAATAAACACAAAATTCTCATTGTATTTTTCTTTTTAAAAAGTTTAATTTCTTCTGAGATCAAATTCCTGAAGACACTGAGCTATTAGTGACTAAGTAAAAATTTTATTCCAGAAGTTTTTTTTTTTTTATACCTTACATAAATAATTTTACAAAAATTTATTAGCCCTCAAACCAACTCATAATAAAAGTTAATAAAATTTTTTCAAAAATTCAGCATTTCCCATACTATTTTCTTGTTATTTTCACGGAAATGTCTTTAAATATATATTCTAAAATAAATACTCTCTATGTTGAGACATAATAAAAAAAGTAGGTATGCGGACTATAAGGTAAGTCTAAAAATCTATTCATCTCTATTACATATATGGAGGTGCCTTTGGCTTACCAACAGAGAACTACAAATTAACTATTGCTCTACTAACTATAAGTCAAGTTTTATGATAGCTCTTGAGAATTTAAGCTGTGTTCTCTCGCCTGTTCCTTAGCCCTAATCTTAAGAAAAAATGTTCATAATTTACATGACTAGACACATTGGAAGACTCTACTTACTACAGAGACTAATAAGTTGGTAGATTTTACCTAATAGCAAAAGACACAAGGAAGTACTCGGGGTAGAATACTATAAGACAGAAATTGCTGTCTTCAATTCGAGAGAGATTTAAAAAAATCCATTTAATGGAATCATAGTTTAATTGTTAGCATCTAAAAATTAAGGGATAAAAATATTTAACATAAAGGGAAAAAATGAAATTAGCCAAAAATTCTATTTATTACTATCAATAACAAATTTTAATTAGGTATACAAAGCATATTTCCATGCCTACATAATAATACTTATTATAATATAGCATAATTATAATACCCATAAAAATAACAACAAATACTAATGACTCACAACCATAATCACTGTTAATTAAGCGTAAATATATATATATAATCTTTATTGCGATGGATAGAGCAAATAAAAATTGTTAGCAATCTGGAGGCATAAATAACTTAGGAAGATACCAAAAATATTAATTAAGTAAAATACAATTTCTCTTATTAATGGAAAGTAAAGTTGCTTTTCATGGTTTCTCTAGAATATTAACCATTGTACATTCAATTTGAATAATTGACTCCATTAAAGGGGTTAATAATAATTATCAAAACTTTATTTACATGTTTAAAGAGGCCATTTAGTTATTTCTCCACAAGTTGAACTATTTTGCAACCAGAAAGGTGAGGGGTCCAAAGTATGAATATTTTTTTCTTACTCAAAATAAAAAGAACATGACCAGTTTTGAAAAAACTTCCACAATAGACATATTTTGAGCCTTGAAAAAAAAAGTCTTAAGGCCTGAAATGGTGTCTATTTGTGAATTAAATTAAAAAAATTAATCTGAAGATGCTGCTTTTTTACCCAAACTGTTAAATTACAGAGCAGTTCATTAGTATAACAGTAATCATTACATGTACAAATTAAAAATAAAGGGACAATTTCACTGATAGGGAACATACAATCAAATAGAATTTTATACAAAGAAAAAAAGCGCTAGTCGATACGCACCATTAAAAAAAAAGTCTTTGGTATACATGAATCATTTAGATGTTCAACCTTTACTACAAAAAAAGGAAATAACTGAACATCACTGTGTAGGGAGAAGGGGCCCATCGACCTCATTCCTAATAAGTTTAGGCATTGACCCAGGAGGTCGTGAGGCTATCTTTTTTAAAGTTGTCGGAGAGGATTGCAAGGATTGGAAATTGGGCTTATGGATTAACATAAAATTGGAGTTTACTATGGAAGAGCTTGAAGCGGGTGGATATAAGATCTTGGACAAAAGGAATATTAAATTAGTGATGAAGGGTAGGGTTGGACACATAATACCGAGCTTTAGCAATAATTCTGAGATTTTGGACTGCAAGGATTGTATTCGTTTGATATTATTGGAAGGCTTAGCGGCACCCCACAGTTCTGCACCGTAGTCCAGATTGGTCATATTATTGTCTTGTAGATGGCCAGTTTGTTTTCTATTATGAATTGTGAGCGTCTGTTTATAAGAGTACATGGCGGTTGTTGAGTTCTTGTCACTTGACTTTAGTATGTTAATTCCAGTTCAGTCGTGAGTCAAGGTGGACCTCAAGGTGACGGACTGAATCAGAGAAGTTATAGGGATGTTATTAGGAGGATATTTTCTTAGCTGAAAATTTATCTGTATGCTTTTGGATTCATTTCTTTTAATTCTCCATTTGCTGCACCACTGCTGAATAGCATCAAGATGGTTTTGTAAAATGTTGGAAGAGGATTTGGAAACAGGATGGATGGAAAGGATAGCTTGTCATCTGCAAATAGGGCAGAGTTGTGATGTCTGCAGTATAAAGGATAGGTCCAAGTACACTGCCTTGGGAATGCCTGCCTTAAGGGAAGTGATTTAAGTAAGGTAAGATTAGTGAGTGAGAAAGGTAAGATTTAAAGATTAGGTAGATGATGCTTGGAAATATAGACTGTATAGTATAGTAATAGACCAATAATATGCCATACTCAGTCAAATGCTTGAGTGACGTCTAAGAATGCATGAATAAAAATTATTTTTGCTCGAGGGAAGAGGAAATGAAACTTTCAATGTGAAAAACCTGCTGGACAGTAGAATAATGGGATTCAACTAAAGTACAAAAAAAAAAAAAAAAAATGTGAACTAAAGGAGCCCAGAAATCTCACAGTGTGGATACTACATACTGCTAATACTATTAGCAGATCTGTTCTGATATAAGTTGTCAATCTACCATTAACTGTGACTGCTACTTTGAAGATGTCAGAATCTTTAACTGTTACTCAACAGCTTTACTCTTGGACCAATTACAAAATATTGACTTGGTAAGTAATAAGGTCTTTTGCGAAAGAAATACTTTCAAGGCAGGAAGGAGGGTAGATCATGGTATAAGTAGACCAACTTTTTTTTAAAGGTATTCATCTTGAATTCATTGAACAATAAAAGCAACATGTTCACATTATCTGAACACCAGTCACAGTTACTGATCTATTTGATTACCTAAAAAAAAAAAAAAAGTACTGGGTTATACAGCCCAAAGCAAAAAAAATATATGACCTTAACTTACAAATTCTTAATTGGAAACATTAATGAGGTATTCCTTTGGAAACAGTGAATTTCTAAGAGGCAAGACAGAACTATGAAATTATTGCAAGTCTATAATTTGAACACTGATTTTGTGGTTCTTTGCAAAAAAAAAAAATTTTTTTTTCATTTTGTATTAAAACATGAGAGAAATAAAGACCATATTAATTAATCCTTAAATAATAATTAAAAAACTCCTGAAATGCACACTAAACATAAACATCTATACTTGACAATTAATCTATCAATATTGATTTCTCAGCATAATGTTGATATCTTCCCCAAGTAAAGTAAAATCTAGGTCTTGATAGAATAATTAAATATTTATTTTTGAAATTTAAATGAACAATACAAATATTTTAGAATATAAATATCACAATTGTAGATCAAACCAAACTGAAGGTTTTATATAACAAAAATTATTTAATATTAGGTTGGTAACATATATTTCATCTTCAAGTCAAAATCTGTAATAATAAAATCAGACTTAAAAGTGGGAACTAAATATTAAAATATAAATAAATTCTCACAGTTTCCCAAACAATCCTAACTGTGTGATTTTTTAAATTTAACACTTCTTGAAATAATGGAAATTCCATATTTTAAATTAAGCTCATATTCTAATTTAGCACAATTTTCTAGAAAAATTTTGAGCAAATTCTTGATTGGCAGAAAGTACTAATTATGATGCATGCATTTAAAACTTCTTACTTTCTAAAATGATTTACTGTCTTGCTAAACCAGTCTCAATAGTGGGCTCTTGAACCAATCCTTTGACTTGATTGAAGAGTGGGTTTTGTTTGTCACCTAGCAGCTTGAATATTACATTCTCAGATGTAGCAAGGAAGCAGCCAATTTGTTGCAAACGCTGCAAATAAAAAAAAAGTATAAAAAAACTTGAAATATTATATTTTCAAATTTAATGGGGAGCAAAGTGAAGGACATAAATTATGTGATTACAGTAAGAGAAGCAGTTCTGCAATGCAAATTTATTTGGGCTAAGCTGCTTTAAGAAAGCACAGCTTTCATAATTAGAGCCTCTAGAAGTGACACTTAGTCTGTGTACCTGCTGACAGATCAGAGGTTTGATGATGGAAACTGTGCCTTCCAAAAGCAGATGAGTACAAATAAATGTAATTTGTAAAGGAGTTCCCATACTTTCATCACATAATCAAAATCACCTTGATTCCGGCAAAAAAGAGATTAATACAATAATAAATTGATCTGATGTTATTGTTGTAACATTATTTTT
Organism: Oncopeltus fasciatus; assembly: GCA_000696205.2. Classification (NCBI taxonomy): domain Eukaryota; kingdom Metazoa; phylum Arthropoda; class Insecta; order Hemiptera; family Lygaeidae; genus Oncopeltus; species Oncopeltus fasciatus. Next base: position 76,603 of record KZ806997.1, read on the forward strand.
CAACTTGTTTAGTTATAAAACAAAAGCATTCCTCATCAAAACAAGATAAACTTTCTTAACTGGATTTTTGTAGGGTAAAAATAATTGATAATTAAAATAATTAATTATTTAAAGCTTGAAAAATCTTAGAAAACTATTTTCATTAAGCTTCATAATTGTATACAATATTACTGATATATTATCATATAATATATTTTAGTTGATAAAATTGCAATTTTAATGTGAAATCATAATAAATTAATTTTACTTATTCAGTTAGGTTTAAACAAATTTACAAAAAAATAATGAATTACATAGACAAGATTTTTCTGAACTTATTCACTTATTACAATGCATGCTGTATAATTTCTAATTTATTTTTTATTATACTTTTAGTATATTACTGTATACTTTCTACTAAAAGATTTATCTATAATTTTACAAGTAATGTATGAAATAATAGTTTCATTAAAAATTAAAAGTTTGGCCTATAGTAAGTACTTAATTATAAGCCCTTGAATGGATCTCTTGCAAAAACTTGTGACTATAATTGATCAAGTAAAGAAAATTAGATACCTTGAACAAGATGGGATATTACTTACAGATCTATCTAATGTGTGAACAAATGAAAACTCATTTTCAAATAATGGATTTGAAATTTATATAGATAAAAAATCAATGAGTTGTTTCTCTTTCTCTCTCCCTCTGCTCCCCCTCCCACACCCTCATCACACCATGCACCATGAACTTTTTCAGATTCTCAGTTGCAATACCACCATTTTCTCTCTTCCTATTTTTTACAGCTGTAATTTCGTTACTGTTAGAGAGAATGTCATTTCTGACCTCCTTAATTTCTTCCCACAGACAATTTATGCTCAACTGTAAATTTTGAAGCATCAATTTTAGTTCATCTATTTCTAAAATAATCTCACTATACTGTAGTGAGTTGGGGCTTTCAATTTTTTTAAAATACAAATAGATATAAGTCCAAATGGAAAGTTATTGACCGTAGAGATTATTAGTAAAGAATTTTTGTTGGGGTTCAATCAAGGTTGATCCAAAAAAATACAATTTTCAAAAAAGTGTATTTTTTATTATCTGCCGACATTTTGGCTAACATTGTAAGCCATCTTCAGGGCTATCATGAAGGACAGAGCGAACGTGTTGCCACCTGGACCAAATTTTCATGAACATGTGATTCAGGCGACAACACGTCCCCTCTCACCTTCATGATAGCCCTGAAGATGGCTTGCAATGTAAATGAAACGTCGGCAGATAATAAAAAATGCACATTTTTTAAATTGCATTTTTTTGGATCAACCTCGATGGAACCCCAACAAACATTCTCAACTATAAATAGATATATTTTCTAGTCAACAAATTAAAAACTTATAATTTATAAATTTTAGACATACACACACATATATAATTTAATAGATTGATCAATCAACTTCTTTAAAAAATCAATACTCACAAATAAACATAAAAAAAAAAATAGGGATAAACCTTATTGTAGCTGGCACCTAGAAACTGTTATCCATTTATGTAATTAAGTCAATAGGATGTAATCCAGCTATTTCACCACTTTAATTTTGTATATGCCATTCCTGTACTCACAATTTTTTTCAGGGAGATCTGGTGATCTCCCCCCAAATTTTTGCAAAGCAAAATTTGTGTACAATTGAAACATAAGATTAATTGCATCATAGTGACATAATCAACTAAGGGTAGGTTATAGGTGCTGAATACACTAAGATTTACCCAAAAATAGTTTAATTAATTATCCTTACATTAAAGGCCAATAGTCTGTCTTCTTGTGTGCGGGAAGAACATGCATCTGCTACAACATGTACTTGTAAACCAAGGGCACACAATTCTGCAGCTGTTTGCTCAATACAGACATGAGCCTGAAAGTATAAATTTAGAATTTAATAATAAAAATTCTTCAAAGAATAAAGAGAAAATCATACAATTATATGTTAAAGACAGAAAAAGAAATATGAGGAAAATTTTATTTATTTTAGATACATGATTTTTAAATTTGCTTAAAAAATGAATACAATATAATTATCATACCTCAATTCCAAACAAAACAACACACTGAACATTGCCACCACACAATGAATCCAACTGTTTTGATACTTCTGGAACAATCATACTAAATTTGGTTTTTTCAAAAACTCCTTTAGCATGAGCTATATCTAACTCAGGGATAGTTTTACCAAGTCCTCTGGGATACTGCTCAGTAACTATTAAAGGTATATCCAAAACCTTTGATGTTTCAAGCTAAAAAGATCATTTAAATTATTAATGGAAAAGTGAATACTATCTTTGAAATTAATTATCTCATAAAATAACAATAAACTATAACTTACAAGCTTTTTGGTGGACTGAACAATTTCTGTAAAGTGCAGTATGTGTCTAAACTTTTCTTGCATGTCACACAGGAAAAAAACAGTCCTTTTCAATGGCAAAAGCCCAAATCTGACTATAGTTGGAGACATAAGGCCAATAAATAAGCAAAAACAAAATATGTCAATAATTATTAGAGTTAAAATCAGAGAAGACCAGAATCAACAGGTACTTAAAACTTCACGCTTATCAATGTATTGTGATAAACGTCTGTCACAAGTTTAGCAGCTGTTTTATGTAACCTTCGTGACTGTTACGTTTGTTGTCTTGCGTCCCTTCAGAACTGCTATTTTTTGTGGTTCTATAGTGTTATTTTATTAATGACCATTGAAATTTTTTTAAAAAATTCTATTAACATGTTCATAAATTATTTATTTGAATGATGATACCCAGTAATGATGATTTTCCTTCTGCCCAAGAATGCCTTTATACAGCTAACTTCTGGTATTTTTTTTTTATATCGTTAATTAATTTTGTAATTAATTTTGTATATAAACTTGATACATTTGGTATTTATTTTTAGTGAAGAAAACGTGTGGAAGCTATGTGAAAAACTTAGGAATATGAACTACAGTGCTTTAGAAGATTGTTATTGTATTTTTGTGTCCAATGATACTAAATTAACACCACTTTGGTATCAGAAAGCCGGCACTGGGGAAGACTATTTTGTTGCATGGGTATATGACTTAATTTACTCTTTTACAATTTACTGTTGTTAAGTACTTAGTTATAAAATGAAGATGTATAAAATCAAGTTTTAATATGAAATATAATTTTTATATTGCATTAGATTTGAAAGGGACTGTTGGTGATTTCATAGTTGTTAAGGCTTATGATTCAAAGCTTAACCTGCTCCTATGTATCAGTAATTCAATTAATCATCAACGTAAACATAATCACATGCTGGTCAGAGTTATATTATTTTTCGTTGAATATTAGTTGGTTGTTAGGAGTCACATGTGTATTAATTTTACATCTCAGCCATAATCCAGACATTATTGTAAGTTATATTATGCTCAATTAGTACATTTGTTTATGTCCCTGATGCACTTTTTAAAGTTAGAATAAAATGTAGAAATGACTCAGAATTTTCAAAATCATAATCTAAAACTCTTCTATTTTTATAAACAAAATTAATTGAAGTTGCCAGTGATCTTGGATTAGTGGGTTGGAATTTTTTATTCATTTAATAAGTGTTTAATTCTAATAAAATATCTCATTATAAAAATATCATTAATTATTATTAACAAGTCTAAACTTGTAGTTAAAACCAACTACATTTGATTAGTACCTGCTTTTTTAACATTGACACACACTTGTACACAAATGTATGAAATGTCTATGGTAGAGGATCATTGAATGTTTATTGTTGGTATGTTACTGTTTATTAATTTTATGAAATTTAATAAATAATTAAACTTAATCTATTTGCATAGTTTGTAGTTCTTAATTTCCCTTGTGTACTACAAGTGAAGTTGCTTTTAGGAATAGAAGAGAAAATGCACCACTTAGAAATGATGGAATCATCAAACTTGAAAACTTCTGAAATGAATATAGAAAAAAAAATTGTGTACTTTCTTCCCCAGTGTTATTGGTAGTGCTTTATGTTAATTCCCAAAGAATCTAGCAATTTAGGTTCTTATCATGACAGATTTGGATATTTTTTTTCAATCCTGCCCACTAGTTACCAAAAATGACTAATGTAATTTATATGTGAGTGCATGCATGTCTGTGAACATTCTACTAGCCACAGTTTTAGCTTTTCTTAATAAAATGTAGGCATGTAGTATTTAAAAGCAAAGTGAAAGGCAAAGTTTGTTTGAACAAAATCATACGAATAGCAGTGGGGGTTTATATGGGATGTCAGGTGCAAGTAAAAACATTTTTTTGATGTATTGGTCATAATTTGTAGTTTAATATAATGATACTCTACACAGATTTGTTTTTTGATAAAACAAATATTTTAAATTTTAATTTAATGGTTTATATATTAGTTGTTTTTTGAAATACTGAAATTTGGAATGCCGAATTTAAATATAAATAACAGACTGAGTTCGTTATTGAGCAAAATTGGACAAATTAGAGACATATCTCTTGAAAGATCAAGTGCAAGTAAAAAATGTCTTTTTGCTGCAGTAGATGTAATATTTTAGTTTAGATCTATAAAAAAACTATTTATTGATAAAATATATATTTTACATGATGTAGAAATTTCAAATATAAATATTCATGAACTACAACCTGAGGAATTCACTTAGTTCCTGACTAATGACCTTTTTCTCTTATATTTATTATTTTTTTATTTCTATTACATTTTGTCATATGTGTACCGGATATCAATAGCATATTTTTTTGTTTGCTTTTTAAAAGGATTACCATGTTTTCTTGATCCGTAAAGCTAAGACTGCAGTTGATGTATTTGATTTAGACAGTCTCCTTGGCTTCCCTGTCTCTTTTGTTGATTATGTGAAGAAAGGTATTGGGCCTGAAGAAAACATGGTTCCTACTTATCACAGGTACTGTATGTCATTTTTCAATATATTGAATTTCTTAATAATATACATTTGTGATGTCTCAGTGAAATTTTTTGGCAAAAAAATTCTAATTTTTTATATTAAATTTTTTGTATTGGAATTGTAAGACTTTTGATAAAACTGTCATACCTTCTATTATCCGTCTTCATTGGTTTCTGCAAACCATCCTCCGTTGGCGAGCACTTTCGGACATTGTCCATCTTCTTGGCCGAATACATGTGTTCACTGTCACTGTCTGTATTCAACTGCG
>KZ806997.1:81877-100992 GCA_000696205.2 Oncopeltus fasciatus
TATGTGTATATATATATATATATAAACACATACATATAAATATAAAAGAGCTCTCTGACTGAAATGGTTTTGCGGGTGTGTATAAATTGTAGGAGGTTCCCCTCACTTTGCATAATAAGGATATAAATTGTGAACAATTTATTCTTTTGGTGATGCACTGAATATGCATGGATGTATATGATAAATTTTTAAATATTTAACTCTATTTATTTATTTTTAACATAGTGAGATAGGGATATTGTTTATTGTTATAAAAAAATTCTGTGCACAGATATAATATAAAGTCAAGCAATCAAACTTCATCTAGAAATTATTAATATTATTAATAATATTCATATGTTTTATAATTACCTATGAAAAAAACTTAGTTTTATTCCTAGGCTTTTTCGTGTGATACCTGCTGAAGAGTATCTGGAAGTGTTTGCCTCTGATCGAAGCCACATGAAAAATGAGAAGGGAGAATGGCTGAAACCTCCTCCTCCATATGAACCTATTAAATCTACAAGTTAGTTTCTCTATCTATTTATTATAATATTGATATTTAAATTTTGAAATAATGAGGCATAGAAATGGGCAATAGAAATGAAATGAAAGCTTGTAACCCACATTATCCTTGGGTTATATTTATTTTTTAATGAAAAAAAAAGTTTGATGAAAGTAGTTTTGAGTGGCCCAGGCTCTTTTTGTAGGTTTAACTAGTGATTGTTTTTCTAGCAACTGAGAGGAAGGCTTAGTTTAGTGCCAGCAATTGTTTCATTGACCAATTGATTACAACCCTACAAAAATTTGAAGTGATCTACTTTTGGAAAAGTTATTTTTTATTATTTTATGTGTTATTCCTTGTATAACACTTTAATTTGTTTGGCATCACTTATTTTATTGTATCTACATTAACTGTAAGCCGATTGGATTCTGCCACTGCTGAAATACTTGCTAGCTGGTTGCATATTTTTCTTACTGTCTACTGCTGTTATATTATCTATGTATGCTTGAAATTTATAAAGTCTTCTAACATTTATTTTTCCTTTTGTCTTGAATCATTCTCGTACTACTTTTTACTTGGCAAGATTAATTAGCATGGGTGAAAGGCAGTCATTGAGCTTTGAATTATTCAAAAATATCCACCTACATCAGGATCCGGCTTCTTTTAACTGTTTTTAAACACCTTACTCAGTCTCGCGAACTTCTCCAAGATACCCAATCCAGTCATGATTTTCAAGTTACTAAAAAAAAAAAAAAAAAAATAGGAAGAACTAAAGCCAAAAATGCTGCAAATTATTCTACAGTTGTTTATTTCCATGTATGTTTAAAAATTGATTTTAGTATTCATTTCTATATTTTATTCACATTAAAAATACAGAAAATTTAATAAAATGATTAGAACGATGTGGATTTTTAAAGTAAAATCATCTCTAAGATACGAATGGTGTAAATATGAAAAAACTATGAAAGCACTCAATGTAGTTTTCCTATTATAAGGGAAAATATAAATTTAAATAACAAAAAAAATTGTTAAAGTAATATTGAGTTAAAACACAGATACAAGGATATAAAAACAAATTAAACTTTGAATAAATAACAAGTGATAATGTATGCCTAGTAAAATAAATTTTTTTTTTTTTTTTTATATAAAAGTGTTCAAACATTCAAAAACTTATGTCCATTGGGAAAAAGCAAAGTACAGCAACAGTGCATTATACCGTTGTAGATTAATTAACCATTGTTTATCCCAGTGATACAGATAAAAATTATTTAATTACTTTCAAACTTGACAGCTACAGGTGAGGGTTGCGTTGGTATTGTGAACTGCTGTTACAACTTGTTTTTCTAGGAGGGAAAAGCTGATCGATAGTCTAGCTGTAAAGTTATAGTTATATTTATATTTTTACCCCTTCAGTGGCTTCTAATCACACTCATATGTAATTTGACACCTTACAGGGGTAGGCAAGACCGATGTTTAAAATTTCATTAAAAATCATTTCAACACTTTTCTTTTTATAACTCTACTGCAGTAGATTAGCTAAATCAAATGAAATAACAAACACATGCAAATTGCATTGGCTTAAACTCCTGACTTCTCAAATGCTGTAAACGGCTCAGAGGCTGTAAACATTTCTTTACTGAATAACTGGTGAATCAATGATGAAAAGAAGAAAACATAAATTATGACACAAAATGGCACAACCTCCTGGTTGATATGTGTAGTCATTATTCTGCCAGGGCAATTTTGAATAACAATTTAACCCCCATAAAACATTTTACCTACATTTGTGGCTAGTACCACTTTAGCAAATTCATTAAACTTTAAATATTTTGCACTTAAAGTTTTCGTTGTATCCTGTAAAAATGTGGTTTTGTTGAAGACTGTAGCAAATTTGATGTGTTTGTTATTTAATTTGATTCATAGCTACCCTTCTACTATAGCAAAATTGTTAACTTCAAAATGAACTTATTTTCATAAAATTTTAAATGCAGGTTTGCCCTTGTGTCCTCCTTAATAAAATATAAACATAATGAAACAATACTGAGGGGGTTTAATTATTGAAATAGCTATAACTTCAATCCTACTGGTCAGGTTTAAATTAAAATAAATAATTAATTAAATTAAAAATAATTAAATTCAATTCCCCCATCTCAACTATTTTGAAATCTACTTTTTTTTTTCTCACAGTTTGTGTTGTATTTCTGTTATTTGTTGTACAAAGCAATGGTATTCAAATCACAACGTTCCAATAATTTTATTTTATTTGCTTTTTTTTTTACTAAATAATATTATCACCAATCAGATGTTTTTGTTTTAATTGAATTTAAATATTTATATTTCTCTTGTCTTGATGATTGAATTTTTTTCTTCTTTTTTTTTCAGGCTCTTCAAATAACTTAAACAAATTCATTTCAATGAGGTTAAGTGAAGGATATGGTCAAGTTATGGATTTACAAGGATTTGTGAAATTTTTCAACAGAGGTGAACTGATCGAATTTATTTAGAAGTACCTGATATGACATAATTTTTTATTAAATTCATTAAATAAAGAATTGATCAGCTATTTACTATAAGAAAAAAATCTTGGAGTTAGAATTCACTTCATGGTATTTTGTAAATTAGGAAGTTTATTAATTTATTTTTATTTTCAAATCCTTTTGGAGATTTAAAAAAAAGTGAATTAAAAAGAACTAGAAGAATATTAATCTTTAAAAAAAATTAATATTAAAGTCTTGAAATATAGAAAATTTAGAAAAGAAAAAAATTCATTTATTGTTCGATTGTTGAATTTTTCAAAAGATTTTTTTATTTTATCTATTAACAAATTAATTTATTGTGAGAAGTATCCTTTCTCTCATTTGTTGAGGAAGTGATGTTGAGGGTTGAAAATTTACTTCAGAAATTTTGTCTCTTGTCATAAGGAAAGCAGTTTTAGTATAATAGCTTTAACTAATAATTTGTTAGAACTATCAACTATTAAGATTTTGTCCAATTATTTTTTCTTATAATTTTTCTGAAGTCATTTCTTAATAAGGATATTTGCTTGTAAAATTTAGTTTTATATTTTACCTAAGAGATTATTTCTCATGTGATAGCATTGTATTCTTTAACCTATTCACTTAAAAAATACTATTGAATTCACTTTATCTATTAATGGATGTTTTAATACATCTTTAATTTTACCTGTCATGTTTTAATACACATACCACTAGAAGCTTTTACATGTTTCTGAGATTAAATTAAAAGATAGAATAAGCATATTTTTAATGCTTTGAAATTTTATTTGTTTAATAGGCATTCTCACATGTATGTTTTAAGTAGATTTTAGATTATATAACAGCCATTCGAACAAAAAAAAAAAAAAATATCACTCGGATTATGAAACAAATGCTGTTTGATCAAAATCTGCTGAATACTATGGAGTTATATTATTTTTACTTTTACAGACTACTTCATAATTGTGAGAGTTCATAATCTGATTATTGTCTTATCCATATCCGTGTAATGATATTTTAAAAAATCAACTTATCATTTTTTCTCAATAATTTTGATCATATACCTTATCAGATTCAAATTCCAGTTGACTGTCTGAAATATAGACAAATTAACTTTTTCAGACTTTTGTAACCATTTATTACTATTACTGCAATTTTTCTTATTAAAATCTTTTGTAATAAATACTTTTTAAAATGTGTTACTTTAAAGTATTAAACTTTTTTAAGGACATTATATTTATAAGAATATAAGGTTAAGTTTAGGTGATGCCTATGTGTAAAATTTTAAAAGTTTAATTTAAGTTCCATAAATATCATTTTTAGCTATTTTTATTAATTGTAAAAAATTTATTTCTAACTCTTTGAAACAGAGAAAGGATAGGGGAAACACCTGTACTGTGGTTGTCTTCTGGTTGGCAACTCACACTGAGAGATAATTAGATAATGTTAAATGAGACCCACAAAATTTTGGCTCTATCTCAAGACAGAGGGATCAATCTGGCCCAAACTGCATCTATGTCCTGGTGTAGCTGGTTCCAGATATGGCCGTTATCGATCAGATGGGAGAGCAACAAGTTAACTTGTTCCAGGTCATTTGTGCTGTCTTTGGTCAATTGAGAAAAATAAGATTTATGCTTGGACAGTGTGTTGGAGATATCGCTTTGCCTACATAAAGGGGGTCATGATAATGAGAGAATAAGGCATATATTAGGTTATCGATTCTTTCAAACCTCTGTTGCCCAACTGCAATAAGAAATACCTAAAGATGTCAATCAGTCTCGTTTTGAGAATGAAACATCTTGTTGGAAATATACTTACTCTTCTTGCTAAATGCTACTATAAAGTGATCTTCCCCTCCCAATTCAAGTGTGATATAGAAGGGGGGACCACAATAGCCAATGTCTAAGAGCATATTTGAATTATTAAAGGGTCAGGACTATGTACCATTTGCAGATAAGTAACTCTTGGCTGGAAGATTGCATATAATTTAGTTGCTTTTTGATAAAATACTTTCTTATAGATATACTACTCATTGTTATATTTTTTTGCTTATTACTAATTGGGGTTTGAAAGGCTAGGGGACATTTGTAGGGATGATTTGGCAGCATAAAATGAAAGGATCAGGATAGACGCTAAACAATCGCATAAGCACCGGCCACAACTACATATAACACAATTATCATAAGAGGATTGGTCATGCCTCCATCAAATTTCCCCGGGGTATAATACCTCATCTGAATGTTTTCCAGCTGCTGGATTGTCCACTTGTCACATCCTGTCTTGGCTGAAGGTAGCTAGCTCCCTGGATTGGAGAACCAGTATCAGTAGGTTCTATCTTGCTGAGTTCAGAGGATAGAAGGAAACCATCAGGGAAGGGCAGGAAGCCATAGGGATTGTCCATTTTCATGATATAGTAACTAGTGTCTTTATAATAGCACCTTGATATGCCTGGCAGAGTCTCCATCTGTCAACCAAGGGCTATATTTTAAAATGTTTTAATGATTGTTAGTGATCGGTGTGAGCTGCTTAGATGGTCCCAGGGAAGTTTTTGAAAAGGTTTCAGTAGACGACGATTCCACCATTCAGCATTATATTCGCAAGTCGGGGGATACCTAAAAGCTGGTGTGGGATGCGGCATCTGTTTGTTGCTCTTTGTACCCCTGAGTCATAACTAACCTCCGTGAAACTGAGCTTAGGCAAGAGGTATATAGATATATTGTTATAAGATATTCAGAAGAGTCTGGAAAGCAAGTAGATTGAAAAGATTGCACAGTCCTCGATCTGTCGTGTGAAGCAGAAATCCAACCACGCAGTGACACCCTTATAGCTATGCCAACCTGGTGGTATATCACGTGCCCTCCCAGGGAATTCTGCATTGCGGATGTTGAGTGCAATGTCCTATTGGGAAAAACCTCATTTTAGTGGTCTTATTAGATGTAGGCTTTCTGCTGCAGGAATGTGCTGTAAACAGTATCAGAAGCTTTGTAGTGCCCGCCTTCACCTGCTCCAAACTTTACTATGGCTATACCTTCCAGGTATGTATTGTAAATAAAATAATTGATGGCTGGGGTACACCCTATGGTGAGAGAAAAATTGTAAAAACATTACCTATATGGGGTTGACTTCATCCTTTGATATTGCCCTTTTTATCTAGATAAGGAGCATCTATAGCAAGCAGATATATAGGATTGGCCCTAAGTTGTTCTGGATTGGTTAGAGGTCTCTGCTTGTTAGACTTAGGCTTCAAGGGTGGTGCACACGGTTGTAATCAATTGGAAGGCATATTTGGATTGCTGCCATATTATTTGTTGTACAAAGCAATGGTATTCAAATCACAACGTTCCAATAATTTTATTTTATTTGCTTTTTTTTTTACTAAATAATATTATCACCAATCAGATGTTTTTGTTTTAATTGAATTTAAATATTTATATTTCTCTTGTCTTGATGATTGAATTTTTTTCTTNTATATATATATCAGTTTACCTCATCCTATATATGTTTGCTGTACATAGTGATTCTTTGGAAGCATGTGTAGAAGGGATATCACTCAATCCAATTATATAGTATTGTGGCCAACTAACAACAGGCACCAACTACTGTGTTACCAACAGGCCGGAACAGGTTTCGATTTTGGTCTGTTGGTGACGAACGGATTCAGAATTCTTGACACATAATGATATTCTCCACAATAATCTTAGAGGCAGACACGACATCCAAGGTGGTGGTAAAAATCAGTTCTACCAATGTTAGGTCAGGTCGAGTAATCTCTTCTTTATTCTCCAACATCCCTAGTCTAGCATCTTTAAGAATAAGTACCCATATATTTGCCATTTGGGCAAAAGAAACTTCATTCATTCATAATCATATAACACAAGGGGTATTACTAAAAACACTACTAATGGTAATGAGTTATGAGAAGACAGGGTTGGATCTCCTGCAACTTCAGGAAGAGGTAGATTTGGGTTTCGGGTAGAAAAGTTTGCACAGAATAGCTCAGATGTTTAGTATAATCCTTGATAGGTCTATCTATTTTCCTGCAAGCTTCTCAAGACACTATGTGATTGCTGAAATGCCCAATGAGGATGTTGTGGTGGAGCATAGCCCCTACCCCTGGGTACTACAATGGCCACTTTCATCTTTGCCCGTATGACATTGGCTGGTAAAACTATATTTATCCTCCTCAGGAGCTATACCCTTACCTTACTTTGTGAAGGCTTCAACAAAGGCAAGTTTTCTATCTGAATATCCTTCTCCCAAATTAATATGAGTGTATTACTAGAGATTTATATAAGTATTTAATTTAGAGATTGGAGATCATTAACCCTGAAGCTCTGATTGTTGTGGTCCATCCAAGTAACTGCATCAAGGGCCTGGACTGCCTGTGTTCTAAAGCTAATAGTCCTCCATAAGGATGAACCAGACTTTGCTCCAAACATATAAATCAGTCACATAAATTGAGGGGTTTGAATACATACCTTGAATGGCAGAATTGAGTGCTACCTACTGATGATAGGTTGGATTCTGTCGATAATGCGTTGGTTTGAGTGTGGTAGTCAATCATGCCACTTGAAATAACTAAGTTAGTAGTTTATCCTCTATCTATCAGGGGCCTCTGGCAACCATCTTCAACTTTTGATTGATTAGAATTAGAAATATAAGAATTTAAAATTTCAAAACATACAAACAAACAAAGATATATACTCTTCAAAATACTAAATATGCAAACAAAATAAACACTAAATACCTTTTTAAGGGTTAACATTTGAAGTCAGTTACAAATTTATAACAGTTGGACCTCATCAATTTTGCCTCCTTCAAAAAAATTTTTTCTCTCATATCTGCAATCAATCAGTCATATCAATCCAAATTTTTTAAAAAATTTACTTCAATTTTTTATATTGAGTGACATTGAAAAATGCTTACTAAATTGTATTATCAAAATGTATGAAAAATAAATATTGAAGAGTTTTTTGCACTACCTTTCATTGGTTTTATGTATAGGGTTAAAATGGCAGTCATTGAGGTTAAATATAAATTTAATGATTTTCCTACCAGTTGTCATGTTTTATTTAATTTTGTGAAAATCATTTGTGCAAACTTTCTTGACCAAATTTGATCAATATTTTCATTGAACATTGATATTATTTGAAAATTGAATTTTCAATAAAAATATTTGAAAAAGTTCATCAGAATGACTTATTTGATTATATCAATGTTTTCAGATTGAAATCAAACTGTTACCAATGCTTTTAATCTCAAATGATTTTTTCAAGGAAATTAAATTTAAAAATTGAAGTTTATTATACATCCAAACATTATTAAAATCCATGAATAATGTATTCCTGCAAATAAATAGGACTAATTCAAGTAATTTAGAGTTGTTAAAGTTTGTCGCACATATTGTTGCTATCTGCAATGATGATATTGCTACTTTTTTCCTGATCAGAAAATTTTAAATTAAAAATTTTAAAAATATTCAAGAGTCATTTAAAAATACTATAGACTTAAATAAGATATTATTGTGATTTGATTTTTTGTCTAGAAGGAATTTTTGGGTGTTTATTACAGGCACTGTACTACACAGTGATATCAATATTTGATGCCCTCTTAGTGAACTCATATTAAACATGATTTTAATAATTCCCCAGAGAGACTCAATAAAATCTCACCTTAGTCATAGCTAGCACATTGTATAAATTAAATCACTCATATTCAAATCAGGCTATATAACAAATTTGTTTTGATAATTTTAATTATATGTTAATATTTAAAAGAAATGTACTATTCTGCTATAGAATATGAAACTAACTGCTTCTGTGACTGCTAATATTATAACTTCAAAACAGCAAGTTCAAGATATCCACCAATAAAGAAGCTGATCTACTTATAGCCAGTAATTTACCTTTTTATTCACACAAATATTTTCATGGGGAGATCTTATAGGCCTCCTCCCCCTTTACTTTTACTGTAAAAAGTATAGGGCCAACATTTGATGAGTGAAAGAGTTATCTTTCTATATCAGAGCTAATACCTTTCTTTTTATACTATAGTACATTATATTGTTTAAATAAAACTATTTATTGTATTATAGAATTGTGCAGAATATTTATTATTTATTTATTGCTTTCTTGTGACTTGTATATTTGAAAGTTATTAATAACAGTAATTTTTAACTTCATTATCATTTTATTTGGAAATTGTATTTATGTAGGCTTTTGGGTGTACTTAATGTTATTAGTCATAGGTATCAATGCAGCATCACTGTCAAAATGTGTTTTGTTATTATTCATATTTATTCTATTTATAGATTTATGTTTTAAACTGAGATGTAATTTCATTCCTTGTGCAATTATTAAATAATCTTATTTATATTTTTAATAAGTGAAATTTTGCTGTTGAACGAAAGAATCAGTTATCTTTCAATTTGTTTCAGAATTATATTTTGTCCTACACTGGTTGTGTATGTATATGTGCCTTAAACATTTTTACTTCTTTCAATAATTCATTTAAATTTCAAGGCTGTGTGCGCAGATTTGGCTGCATCTTCAGCTGACTGAAGTGGTTCTCCCTTTGTCTTCTATAATTTATTAAGATACCTTATATTCTTCTTGAACTTATACTAAAATTAAATTTTTCTTATATAAACTGAACAATCTCATTCACATGGATAACTGTGAGGTAATTATAAACAAATTTTGAAAAATTATGCTAGTGTCAAAGAATGAACTTGGATCCTTTTCCTTAAGCTCAGTATACCTTGACATACTACCAACTGTGCTGCTGGAGCTCTACTCGAATAGTTATTTATATAGATATAAATAAACAATTAAATAAAATACATATTTATTTCTTCTTAATCTTTAAGTGAGTTAGAGTAAGGATTAAATGTTGAAATATGACTTAATAGTAAAACAGTTACAACTACTATCCTGGTGTTGTGTAATTTTGAAGAATACATCTCATCTCTCCAACTGTTACCTATAAATTAATGTTTTGTTGTAAAATGCTTTAGTATAAGTTAATGTGATGGCTTTGAGTAAGCATTTTTATTTTGTTCATAAACAACCAATTGTATTAAAATGTTAAACCAAAAAATACTAATTTGATTTTAATTCAAAATTTATGTTATGCCTGTCCATATGATTTACCTAATTTCATATAAAATTGATCAAATGATTTTTAGAAGATTCAATTATGGGTTTAAATTTTATTATTGTTCTAAATTTGAGATTTTTGCACTTAGTAACCGCAAAATTTTTCCCTTGTCAAAAATGGCAGAAAGTTTTTGATCTAATAGTTTTTATATATTTAATTATAAATTATTTATCTCTATCTTTAAGAAAGTATCATTTAATAAGTATTGATATTATTTTCTAAAAACCATTTACAACATTCATTGTTTAATCTTATGCTTATTTAAATAACTTCTTGAACTTTTTTATTTTTATTTACTCAAAGTTGTTAAACTATTCCAGCTACTTAATTCTAATGTGAAAAAGAAAAACTTTAAGATAGTCTGAAAAAGTTTTTTTTTTTCAAGTACTGGTTCTATCAAAAATCTTTCCTTTCCATACTATCATATTTATTTCAAATAATGACGTAAATTAGGTATGCTCTTATGTTCATAAAATTTTTGTTTTCTATATAATAAAAAAACATTCTTTTATTTTAATTTATTAGTTCTTTTATTTTTGATCTGTGTTAAATTACAATTGTAGGGTTTGTAAATATGAGTCACTGCTTAGTTTTAAACTAGTGAAATCTAGAAAACCTATATAGTTGGAACCCTTTCTCGGACATTAATGACACAGAAAGTCAGATATGGGCGCCTGAAACCATATTGTTTATATTTAAGTGCACTAATTATTCACAGAAATAGTAAACAAAACTATCCCCAATCCTGTGATTTTTATAACTTTTTTTTATTTAGGGATTTTTGTCTCAGGAAATTGATTTATGAAGGTTTTTATTATATTTAAAAANATTTAAGGTTTTATAAAAAACTTTTTTTTTATTAAACTTAGTAATTAGAGATTTTGTACCATAAATTCACTTGTGAAAGGCTTTAGTATTAAGAATATTTGTTTTATGCTAAATATTTGATATAATTATATACAGTTACAATAATACAGTCTCGTTGTATTTTGTGACATAATATAAGTGAGTATGTATATTCATATACTTATATCATGTGTCATATATATCATACTTATATTTTAAAATTCTTAACTTATTCAGTATAGAATTGCTGAATAAATGAAAATATTTTTCAAAAATCTCTTCATAATACTAAGGCGAATGAATAGTTTGAAGCATAGCAGCTACAGTGTCTAATAACTTCAGTATTACTCACTTTGTACAATTTTCCATTCAAGTTAATGTAATACCAAATTCACACACACTCAAAAAAACACTTAAATTAAGTTTTTATTTTTTAAATACTAATTATTAAAATTAAAAATCCTCAATGTATTTTTTAAATATGGGGTCACCTTAATGTTTTAAATAAAAGGGAAAGGGAATTAGGAGGAGCAAATCATTTTATACTATGATAAAACATAGATTATAAAAATCAAGGTCTTCTTAAATTATAGATTTTGCTTACAGCAAAGCAAATTTTATTTTGGATACAGCATTAAATTACTAGGAATATGTAGTAAATAATTATAAATTTAATCTGATTCAATTGAAAATTACCTAAAAGCCTTTAGACAAACTTTGTGGCCCTACCTATAGCTTTGACAAAGAAATGAACATTGGTTCAAGATCTTTTAGCTTAATTATTTCCTAATTCTTATAGGGAATATAATATGCTTCACTGACCAATCTGAAAAGCAGTTTAACAATAATTCTAAGGTTCTTTTCTTTCTCTGAAAAAAAAAAAAAAGGTACTCTTTTCATTTGTGTACTATTTTAAAGAGAATATTGAGGATTTGGTGGAAATATTACTGTTGGCTAGAAATAAACACAGTCAACGAGTAAAAAGTCCATCTACAGCTCCTTTACTTAAAATAAATTTAACCTAATTGGTGAGTGACTTATGTTCATAGTTCTAACTATGAATGTAAATTCTTTAGGATTCATCTGAATCCTAAAGAATTTACATTTGTTTTATATATATATATANATATATATATACTAGCTGAAGTCTTGTGATGTGATATAGAAAACTTTTAAAATGTGACTAAAATGCTCCAAAACTGAATCTCAAATCAAAATCTATTGAGATCGTATTATTATCAAGATCATAACCTCTGCTGATATAAATGAGTAAAATAGATACATATTTTTGTTAGGTGTAAACTCATTTGTTTTTTTAACCCTTCTGCTTTTACAGTAATGTATTTCACTTCTTTTTTAGAAAAGAAATGAACTCTACGAAGTACAAAATAATTCACATCAATACACTTTTTAATAACAATGGAGCCTGTTAAAATTTCATGAATTTATAAGATGGCAGACAAAATAATTTTTTATTGCAAATTTGTATTCCATGGTCATCCAAGAAAGTTAAGTTAAAGCTTTATTTAGGATCAAAAAATAAAAATAAAGATTTAACTTTTAAATTTTTCTAANAAAAAAAAAAATATAGAAATATTTATAAATATTTCATTTTTAATTACATTATCACCGTCAAGGTTAAGACTCTGTAGTTGGGCACCATTTTTCTTTGTCAGTGCCTTGTAACTCTACTGAATGCTCTTTCAGCCACCTTTTAGCTTCCCCCATTTCCTGATTAATCTTCACCCAAAAACTCAGCTTAATGAAGTGATAAATGCACCATCTGTTGACTGAAGGAAGGGGCATGGCACTATCTCCTATCTATCTGTAATTCATGAAGCTACTTGTTTTTCAAGTTTACACATGTTTTGTATTTATCTTTTTTTTTCATTTTAAACAGAAAATTATAGGATTTAAGATTTAATGTTTCTATTTTTTAATTTTATATTTATGTTTAAATATGTTTATGTAAAAATGTTTCTCTTTTTATGGCTGTTACTTTGAAAAACAAAAAACAATGGTCAGAAACCAATACCACTGATTGTAATTTATCAATACAATTCTAAGTGATTCTATGGCTCCTGCACCCCATTATAACATTGAAGTAGCTTTTTATTTGCAGAATGATGACAAATTTTAACTGTATTACTATTATTATTATTTTTTCTAGTTGGATGTATCATTATCTTCAGAAGAGTTTATACAATTAATTATAATTAAAATTGGCAAAAAATGGAGGAAAAGTACAATTAAAATTATTAATAAGTAAGAAAGAAAAATGGAAGTTTATATGAACCTTTTACAGAACAATTGCTAGTGCTAGACTAAGGTCTTTATTATTTTTCATTCTATAAATAAAGAAAAAATTAGAATGGTTTTTCTAAAACCTTTAACTAAAAGGTTATAAAAAATACAACTATTATGTTTATTTAAAAATTAATTCATAATAATCTTAATTAATACATAAATATTAACATAGTAGTTCTTAATTTAATTACATAGTCAAACAAATACCCTTGAAGCCAGAAAAAAGTTTATATCTTTTACTTTAAAGGTAATTGTTCGAGTAATATTCATGAAATTTTTCCCCAAAAATTATACAAAACTGACAAAATATTAAACTAATTTTTTCCACATTTTATTTACATTAATTGTTAAACAATTATACATTAATAGCTGAATTGAATAACTTATAATCCAGCAAAGTGAGGAAAAAATGGCTTGTCAAAAATCAACTAAACCAAAAATTAACTAAATTGAAAGTAATTTAGATAATCCCAAAAGGGGATTGATTAATTAAAGCAATTAATTCTCCATTTTTCCCCCTCTTGTTTCACTTTTTAAAAAACAGACTATCAATTATCTACATGGATAATTTAATATAATTCATATATGTTTATGAAAATAATTATTGTTGGTGTAGATAAGAATAAGGATTTACAGCTTGAAATTGTAAATTTTAAATAAAACCATTAATTTTAGTGCTGAAATCCAGACATTTTAAAAACATAATAAAGGTCTGTTAATAGAAGACAATCCTAATGCTGAGTTCACTTTAACAAAATGCACTGCAAGTGTGTAAATGTTGCTTTTAGTAAAATGATTAAATTCGACATGATTTTTATTTTCTTATCTATCTGTCCTTCAGTCAAGAAATAATGTCTTAACAGATCCAGATCAATTGTGTAAATAAATATTTTGATATTCTAAGGATGTGACAGGTTTGTAGTTAACGCAATGGTAGAAAAAGAAGGAAAGCAGTATTTGTGACTCTTCAGTTAAATTATTACTGTGATAAAAAATATTTAAAAGTCATATTTATAGAAAATATAGTTTAAAGACTTTACCATCATTAAAATAGTTAGAGTAACTATGAAATCAAGCTAATCATAATTTGGTTTTAATCTTCAAAATAATGTGATTTTGTTATTCATTTAGAAATTTTAAGCTCTTTTTTTTTTACTCTACAACTTGACTTTTGTGTCATATTATAACTGAATGGACTGTATGGTAATATTTTAAACTCAGTAATTCGTAAATTTTACTTTGGGTAAGATTGAGGTAATCTTTTAATATAATTGGGAGATTTAAACTTACAAGTGTTCATTTATAGGTAAAATAAGTGTATTTGTGTAGTATAATAATTTTGGTCTTATTTACCATGTTTCTAGATATTCGAATAATTCATTATGAAAAAAATGTTATAGAGAATTACTAAAACAATTAATTTTTTATATTTTAAATCACCAAATCGGAAAGAAAGAAAAATTGCTATATTTTCTTTGTTCTTAAACAAAGTATTTAGTTCAGCATGGAATATGTTTTCACCAAAAATGCTCAATGATATCCCTATTGAGACTTTACATTGGTTCGGAAGAAATTGATGCTAAATGTATTTATTCTCTATGAATATGTCTTAATTTGTAAAGCAAATGTTTTATTTGAAACCAAGTGAAGCATTTAATTAAGAGGTTATCCTTGTTTGAATTATTATAGTTTCATGTACACTTCAGTCATTAATCTGTCCATTATCTCGATGCAACCATATTTCAGAACTCTTTCATTACTTAAATTAGCTAAAGATTATAAAATTATTTACAATAATAATATGTACAGAGAGTCTACAATTCATTACTCCAAGAACTAAAATAGTACTAAATAGATCATATAGACTCATACAAAGAGGAATTATCTGCTTGATATTTACAAATATATATTTTTAGACATCCCGATTCAAAAATGTGTTCTTAAAAGTACATCTGTGACTAATGACTATTAATTAAAACAGCTCCAATAATTATTTTAAATACACATTAAAACTGAAGATATATAATATTGAGCAAACAAAGTTGTTCCAATGATTTTGTTGTCTATTCAAAGAAATACATTCACTTACTAAAATATTTGGCATAAAAAAAAGATTAATAAATTAAAATATTTTTAAAATAATTGGAATGATACATTAATTATGAATTATATTGTAATTATCATTACATTAGAATTTATAGTGTGCTTACCACCTTCATTCAATTTGCTTTAACATGGCCATAGTAATATCTCTCTAAGATCACAATCATTATTTTATAAAATGAACATGAAAATATATATAGTTATATCTATAAAACTAACTGCTAAAAAAATTGAATATTATTACATCATAATTTTATATTTTGCCCCTTTAAATTTATTTTGAAGCGCCATACAAACTTTCATCTAATAATAATGATTCTTAGAAAGCATAATTTATACTTAACCCTGTGATTTAAATATTTCTTTGCCTTTCTAAATATTTCAAATTTGAAAAAAAAAAAGTATACAACAATCACATCAAACAATTGAATTAGTAAAATTTTTTAGTAAGTAGTGGTTTAACTGAGAAGATATAAGCATTTGTAAAGAGCAGCTGTCAAAACAAAAGGTCTTGGGTAAAAACAAATATGGCTACCAAATGCAGTATGTATCATAATTTACTGTTTGCTTATCAAAACCAAATAAATTTAATTTAAAAAAAACCTTTGTAATTACTTTGACATCATGTCAAAAACACCTTTGACATGAATTAAAAATTTAATTAAATTGATATTTTTATATGGTATTATTATCATAATCTGATAAAGACTTACTTCTAAAAATCGACAACACAAAATACATGAAAAGTGATTGTATAATACTCCTACATGAAAGAAAAACTTTAGTATAGATTATATTTTAATTTTATAAGCTTTCTATCATAAAGAATAGTAAAGGATTTTTCATATTGTTGAGTAATAGAAAAAATTTAGTCATGAATGAATGATTTTCCCATTCCATTAAAGATGCATATAAATAAAAATAAATTATTAATTTTATTATTAAAAAAAATAAAAGGATAAGAAGAGGTAAGTTAATGTCATTGCAGCTGGCTCTAAGCTGAGATAGGATAAGAAGGGAGGAAGCATTCAACTCTCCAAATGCATTCTCAAATATATTCCACATGCATATTTTGTAAAAATTGTTATTGAATATAAATTTTTGAAAATTTCATAACTATTTATTCTAAATATTTTTAAAGATAATATTGGCAAGGATATTAAGGATTATTCAATTTAATAAACTCTCCTGCCCTTCAATAAAATCTTATAAATTTTTTTGTAACTATAATAAAGGAAATAAATACAATTGTGTATGGATCATAATTTAAAAATATATCTAACTTTCTTTACGAAATAACAACCTAGGGCATATCATTAAGAAAGATCAATAAATGTAATACAAAAATTTACAATAATTGATTAAGAAAATTAAGTTTACTCCAAATGTCATATCAGCTTGATAATTCTTCTCCCAAAAGCCAATCTTTTAACTTCTGAAGTCATCATTTTAATCTTACTGGGAAATTAAATCTTCATAGGTCTTATGACTCATGAGTAAGAAGTCAGAAGAAGAAAAACTTAAGATGAATTAAACAAAAATAATTTCCTTCAAAATTGTATTATGATCACTAACTCAATACTTTTAACTTTTAAAAATACTTGTACATATCAATATTTAAATTTATAATTTGACATTGTATTCTCTATTAACTACATCACATTTTAATTATTAATCAACAAGTGAAAATTTTTTTTTTTTGAGAAATGAAAGACACAAATTAACACCGGCAATGCAGGCCCTATTTATTTTAGGGATCTATAAGCTCAAGTTTTTATAGCACCACACTACATTGAAGTTAATATATTTATCTTGAGAATTTTTGTTTGCATTCAATTAATCACAGTTGGATGAGTAGTTAGTAGGCTATGTCCTGTAGTAATGTGCTCTACCCATTGTGTAGGTATTGAGGGCTATACATCCTGGATGTGATTTGGTTGTTGTAAAGTGGTCACCCTGTTGCTGTTCATAGTCAACATCATAGTAAATGCCACTTTGATTCTGAAAAAAAAAGTATATATAAGAAAATAGCTCAATAACAATTGAAACCAATGTACACTTATTAATTATATTTATCAAATTCTTAATTATGATTGTTTCTAAAGATTCCTTAATGGGATGCTTTAGACATCTGAATATTACTCATAAAATAATAAAATAGAGGGTTTTTTTTTTAAAGAAACAGCCTTCAGAGATAAATAATAATAAAATATAATTCTTATTAGAGATTTATCTGGATAATTTGGTATCTTAAAACAAATTATCAGCACCTCCAAAGAATTTTAAATTCATTTGGAACATTCATGACTTACAAAATGTTCAGAACTAACAAAACTATAATAGCAAGTAACCAAAACTAATAATATATTTCTATTTAGTATTCAGTTTTAATTTCAAGTATTGAATTCTATTATTTGTTGAAATCAGTGTTTTTCTTATCTATTTATAGGCCCCCTTTAAGTGGATATTGGCTATTTAACATTTGGTCACCATAATATTTATTTCCTTATTTAAACTGAATCACCGACAGGTTTAATTAGTTATTTCCTACATTCATTAATTTCTAATATGTGTACTACATTTATGTCATTCATTTTTAAATATTTTATTACTATTTAAATAAAAATGTGATTTTCATTGCTTATTGTTATTTTTTTCTATGTTACTCAGCCCTGCTAGCTCATTATCAACATCTACCTATCTGACAGATTTTTTTTGTCTGCCATGGGCTGAAGTATTCTGATCTCTAATCCATGGAAATAGGAGTTCTGCAAGGCAGCATCCTTGTTCATATCCTTTATTCCCATTTCACTGCTGACATTCTAATCCTTCCCGACACCCTTCAAACATCCTATGCTGATGACATAGCCATTCTTTCCTGTGACTTAGATACAATAGATCCAATCTGCACATATTCTCCAATTTTGGGACAGACTTCTAAACAGACTTTTTTAATCACTTCTTGAGAATTTGGTACCTTGGCTAGCTCTGTTGCCAGTAAACTTTAGTTTCATTTTCTCCACAATTTAATATAAGTTATTGAATGAATTGGGTGAATGAGTCCAGGAAAGAGGTAATTCTACAAATTAAGACTGAATTTGAGAAACCCATCTTAACCCGGGAGAACTCGCGCCATGAGCATTCCCCTCACCCTTAACGAAAAACTCCTGTAAAACTCAAGTGGGAGGAGTGGGGGATCCGTTGTTTCGTCTAGCTGAGTTATCAGTTTTAGTTTACAAGTGGTGTAAATATCTTCCCTCCCAGTCTACTGTTATTGTCGCTAGAGGAACGTTGTTGTAACAAAGTCTAGACCGTGAGCAATTCCCTCACAGCGCGAGTTCTCGCTTTTTCTTTTTTTTCTCCCGTTCATCATAATGAGTCTATGGATAATTATTTCACGTCCATCCCACTTGCCAAAGAATTATTTGAAAAAAATACCACGCTTGTTGGGACCATCAGAAAAAATAAAAAAGAAATCCCACCTTCCTTCCTGGTAACCAAAAGAAGACCTCTAAAGAGCAGCATGTTTGCTTTTACAAAAACTGAAACAATGGTTTCATATAAAGCAAAACCAAATAAGGTTGTCCTAGCATTGTCTACAATGCACAATGATGATAAAATAGATGAAGCTACAGGGGACGATATCAAACCGGAAATCATTACCTTCTACAATCTCACTAAAGGAGGAGTTGACGTTGTGGATGGAATGAAAGCATTATATT
>KZ806997.1:127110-143708 GCA_000696205.2 Oncopeltus fasciatus
TATATATATATATTAATTTAACAAGATTATACAGGAAATTATTCAGATAATGATTTTAGAAACTTAAATATTATCGAATGGCATGCCGACAGTAATTAATCACCTCTAAGTGTTACTCTGCTTGAAAGCTGAATGGGGGAGTATTGAAGGTATATAGAAGTAATGCTTATATAATTGTTAAACAAGTTCTACCTTTGTTGGGAGACTTGGTGGTGTTCTGGCTCCAGGCTGTCGGACGGTGGGTGTCACTGAGCGTCACAATTTCTAATATGGAGGGCTCTATCGTCGTCGAGGATGGCATGGGTGTTGTCTGCTTCACCGGCTTCTTTTCTAATAGCGGTTTCTTAGTCGGAGTTTCCGTTGTAGTTGTAGTCGTCGTCGTTGTTGTTGTTGTTTTCGCAGTTGTAGTTTTCACCGTTGTTGTAGTGGTTGTCGGTTTTGTTTCCTTGACTGTTTCCTGTTTGTCGGTCGTGGCTCTTTGTGATTCTGTTGTCGTCTCTTCTGTAGGTTTGTTTGTTGTAGTGCTCGTCGTAGTCGTAGTAGTATTCTTTGAAAGCTCCGTCGTAGTCTTAGATTTCTCTGTTATATTTGGGGGTTGCGGCGCAGCGTTCTGCACCATGGTAACCGTGGATGAAACCTGTACCCCGAGAACTGTGGCGTTAGCCGGCGCAGAAGGCCGGGCGGCGAAGGTGGACGCCATCGTGGGTTCGATGAACACCTTAGTGATGTTCTTCGACTTATCCTCGTCCTTCTCGGTGGGCTTGGGCCTGACTGGCCTGAGAGGCGGTCTCATGGGCTGTGGCTCGGTCGGTACTATCTGCTCGGGTAGCGGCACCCCTGAGAAGTACGGCTTTATGACGGGCTTCTCGGGCCGCTCGAACGGATAAGGGGGAGGCTCTCGTCGAGGAGGAGGATCCAACACGAGCGGCGGGAGATCCGTGATCCTTGGAGGACCTCTGTTGTTGATTCTAGTTCTCACAGGCCTCCCGCTCGGACTTCCCGGTCCACCGTTCAGCAGCTTCACGAATCCTGTTATCAGCTCCTGAAATCACAATAAAACCTTACTAATAAACTCTTTGCTTATTTCCTAAAACTTTGTTCTATTCTTCAAAAAATATCTTTAAAATTTTTTAGTAATCTGTGTTTATTTTTTTAATAAGAAAATTCTTTATTTCGATGAGTTCTAAATACACTAAATTATTTTAGTCAGCTGTTAGCTGATTATAGGAGAATAAATAAATAAATAATAAAAGATAAATGTTTTCAACTAAAATCAAAATCTAACCTCAATCAATGTCAAATACAATATGTATTTTATTTTCCTTCAGGAGGGTATGTTTGGGTCAATATTTTGCTCGAAAATGTATGTACTGCATTTTCAATAAACATTAAATAGGTTAAAATGACATATCAATCCATCAATCAATTAAAGAGGATTTCTTCTTTTTGAAACAGTTAACTGTGGGGTAGTGCTTAAGATTGAGTTCTAGCTATGGTTATAAATAACATTCTATTATATTTTATTTACAGCGCCTATGAAGGCTCCAAAAACTCGAATGACAACCGTGTCTTTCAAAATTCATTCGTTTAAAATATTTGGCGCTTAAATTGAATTAATTCCATGAAATTCGAGGCAATATTATTTGAAGATAAACATACTCATCGTTGATTTAATAAAGGCTTATAAAAATCAATGGAGGAGTTTTTAAGAAAATAAAAATTTTTTTTTTCATCGGTGTAGTAAATTTGTGCCACTGGACCTAATTAATTAGAAAATATTCTTTAAAAAAGTAAGTAACTTTTTTCAAATTTAGTTGAGAAGGTTTTCAGCAGGCCTTTAACTTAAAAAAAAAATTTGCAACAGGCCACATAGGCCCTGGTGGGGGGATACATACTAAGAATATATTCATTCTCGACCCACGGTTTACTAGAAAAGGAGTATGGTCAGTCCACCATTCTGGACCCCTGATTTTTTCGCTTTCAATGAAGAATAGTTCAAAATTGTTCTCTAGGAACGCATCAGGAATTCTCTGGGTCAGAACAAACAGAACTACAGAAAGAAAAAAACTGTTCCCTGTTCAAGTAGACTTCCACGGTCTCCAGGAATAATCATAAATAGTTCTTCCGGGCTTGACCGTGAAGTTAAGTTTCTTCTTACCAAGTTTACGTACGTCATTTTGATGGCTCCTTCAGGGCTAAGAGTAAATCAAGACAGCTAACTGATACAGGAGCCAAACTGACGCCTCCGGAAAGGAACAGATAAGTGCCAACCAATGGGAAGGCAGACTAAGATCAATGTCCGGACCTAGGTACTGATAAAAGCCTCCTGGAACTGGAGCTGTTCTCATTCTACTTTCAGCCCTGAAGAAGCCATCACACGAAGTGCGAAAGCTTCTCAAGAAGAAACCTCAATACTCGGTCAAGCACGGAAGAAAATATTATGAATTAACTATGCACTGTTGGCATTGAATAGGGGCACTTTGGCAAAGGAGTCCGGTACCTTAACCACCAGACTACCGCGCTCCCACAAGTTTTTTACTTGGATGCAAATCATCTGTGAACAAATATTTCTCGTTTTAGTTAGCGTATTACCAAGCACTCTATTTGTCTTTATTGGGAGAAAGATGACCTGTTGGGCACAACTTATCAGGACTACGACTGACTCTGACTGAGCGAATCCTCCGGAAAGCCCTAGTCAGACTCGGGAAAGAATCCTGTAACTCTACCTGTATGTCCGGGCTGGACTTCCTTGCCGCCGCAGGTGTGGACGGGGCCCCCTCGGCGGGACGGGGACCCCCATGCCCTTCCCCCGGAATCGTCCTGGAGATGTGCTCACTGGCGCCGTTGCCCGCTCTCGTAGGCGTCACGTCCACGTAGCTCTCTCGAAGCTCGTTCGTGAAGCTGAAGTGCGGATCTACGCCTCCTCCTTCCCTGAAAGTCAAAGTTGCATACTTAAGTAACATCAGACTATAAATATAGACACTCCAGATATAGCTCAAGCCGGTGCACTTGCCAATTGTGCTACCAGGATGCGCCAGGTATCTCACTCAATTCCCTCTACATTGGCGAGAACCTAACCTACGAGAAAGACAAGAACTTCGTCTGACACTCGAAGACGAATTCCTGGCTGGGACAGTTAGATTTTTTATTCTATTCCCTTTCATTAATTGTTTTGAATAGTATACAATTTCCCAATGTGTTTTAATCAATTTAGTTTACTGTAGTATAATTTTTGAAGAAATTTGTTGAAATACTATTAAATTTTTGATGAAGTAATTATTAAATATAAATAATTAAAGAGATTTTATTTTCCTAAATAATTAAAACAAATATTGAAATATTTTTCTAAAAATAATAAGGAACTATTAATAAATATAAAAGAAACTTTAACTTTAACATTTTGAAGGTTTTTTTCCTTCAATTATGGCTTAAGTCAAGTCATACATATATAAATGAAATTAGTTACCCGTGTCCGAAGTCCATCCTGTCCTGAGCACTCTTGGTCGTCTCCGACTGGGACTTGACGAGTCGTGGTGGCTCGCTGCTCCTGTCCGTGGAGGGGATGGCTGGGAGGACACTCGCCTCGCTCGCTCTCGTCGGCTGGAGCCCCGCGGTGGGACCGGCCTGCACCTCCGCCTCTCCCGAGTTCATGGCGCTGTGCCTGGTCCCTTCTGTAACAGACATCATAGGCATATGGGTCAGAATTCTCAGGGAAATTTCAGTGAAAAAGTGATAAGATTTACATCTACATTAAGCGGAAAATTTTTGACCCTGGGGATTATTAGTAGAGAATTTGTTGGTTTTCGGTCAAGGTTGATTGTAAAAAAAATACAATTTAAAGAGTTATGTAGATTGCCTTGCTCTTGCCTTCATAGTAGCTCTGAAAATATACGCCGCAACTTCGTCTTATTATATTTAATAATAATAATAATTATTATTATTAAACGATAATACTTTTTATTTTATAGTATTTTTCTTTATCAACCTTGACCGAACAACCTGAATTTCTTTATCATTTTAAATTAAATTAAAGTGATTTACCAACTAGACCAATAAAATACTTTTATCTTTGGTTTCCATTCAGATCATATAATATTTATTAAGTTCTAACTCCACTTGGGGCGCTGCCTTACTTTATATTTAAAAAATAGCCGAGGTTCTACTGTAGATCTCTGAATAGTATATGTTCAATGCTTTCTGCCAATAAAATGAGCTGGAACATTAACGCATCATGGTGAGGAACTTACAAACTGATGGTTCTTAAAAAAGGATTAACACTACAACCGGGATAGGAAACTTTTGAATAATTTATTTGATCAGCTGAATATCATTTTCATAGTCTACAAGAACTTATACGACATGGGCTCCATTTAATGAAAAATATTTAATAAATGATACATAAAATGGAGACTCAGGATATTGGAAACGACTTTCATTGATAATAAGAATCATTATCATCATCAGTTGCCTGTAAACAGTTTAAACTCTTTTCAAATTTTGAAGTATTTTTTATGCTATAAAAGTTACATTTTTCAATTAATTAGAAAAATTAATAATAATAATGAAGCTAATATTTTGACCCGAATAAATATCTATGAAAATAATGCATAATCTGAATCTGAAGAATGAAATAATATACAGTTTTACTCTCACAGCGCCGGAATTTGAGACCCGCATGACTTCAAAGTTATGAACTATACTTCGCCTATTGGCTTCGTCTCCTGCAATTTAAATTATGTGACGTATTAAATAACCTTAAATTTATGACTAATCACGAGATTTTTTCTTTAAACGACAGTATATAGATTATTAAAAATCTTTAGTTAATACCTCTGAATGAAATTAGAAATGACGAATAGAGGCTCATTGAATAAATTTTGATTGAACCATTTAGCGCAGCCCTTCGCAGAATTATTCATTGGACACAAGAAAGTATGCAAGAGTCCCGGCTGAGGTAGAAAAATGCAGAAAAACCAGTTTTCTGGTTCCCTTGCATTTCTTGTATAAAATTTAACGTGGGATTACATACCACAATTAATATAATTATTTAAATATTTTAATTCCTAGAGTTATTTTAAAATTTGAAAGAACATGTAAATTCACACCTCTAATTATTTTTAAAGGACTTATTTTATTTTTATCAAAGCCATGATCCTTCTGCTTCTATTTTCTTATTTAAAATATACATTTTATATCCTGTTCCTAAAAATATAATAATAATAAAAAAACTTTTCGTTTGAAAGAAACTACAATTCTATAAGTTCGTACCGATTAAGATCTTTTGTACCAAACACACACACACAATTTCTGCTTGATTGATCTGTTTTCCCAATCAATACATACATTTGTATTTATAATTTATAAGGATAAAAGAGTATTTTTTTAAATACTAGAATTAAAAAATAATCACCATCATCTCTCTATAAGAGAAAATTATACAATAATAAGTTTTTATAAAATTCAAATGTTAAAGAAAAAAAAATTCCTTTGCTTAATTGGCTCTCTCTGTCTCTCTCTCTCTCTCTCTCTCTCTCTCTCTCTCTCTCTCTCTCTCTCTCTCNGCGCTTTTGAAATGATACTATATATATATATATATTTGCACTGTATATGTGTTTAAAGGTTATAACTTATGAAATACAAAATATGTCACTTTATTTAAAGCAATTATAATTCATTTCAATTTCGAAACATTTCATATCGATTTCTGTTTCTCAGTAAAATCGTGTTACCAAGAGCAGACGTTTATCTGTAACAAGACATAGTTAAATATTCGAAAGAATTTATTTTTGGTTAAAATCGATTGAGAAAAGGGGTAAATAATACATTTATTTAGAATAACAATGACGTGTTTTAAGCGTTTCTGTTTTCCGACATAATTGCGACCAAAAACACTGTTTAAGGAAGAAAGTAACGAATTTTGCAACGATGTGTGAGTGCTTCACCTGCTCTACCTTCCCTGTCTGTATACGAGACCAATCTTAAGTGAACACACTTATTCTTCTCTCCGACTGGTAAATTGAAGTTCCCTATTTACTCTTATTCGTATCCGTGTTTAATGTATCATGGGAAATATGCATCAGGAGCTGTGCAAGCTCCTGCGTGACAGAATTGATTCCCTGCTGTGGAAACGCACTTTCTCTCCTGCAATGTCCGGCTGGTGGCGGGCGGTCATGCTACCCACCCTGTCAGACGAAGGAGTGCACTTTCTGCGGTGTTTCCCTCTCGGAGGGGGTGGATGTCGCGTAGCCGCGGGTCTCGCAGCCGACAAAAACCCGGGTGTGACTCATTACGGAGGGTTTGGTCCCGAGCACGGAGAGAGCTCAGCTTTCTCTCGGCTTACACAACACGCGTCATCCCCCCCCCCCCCCCTCACAGTCGACCTATGAATATTCAGTCATTCTTCTTATATAGAACTTCAGTCCCTCCTTTATAGTACTGGGAAGTTGGATCAATTTACCTGGTTCTGTAAGGCAAATTTTTAATTTTAGTGGCACAAATACAAAATCAAAAAGAACAACGTTTGTGTGCGTACATTTTATTATGTACATTATATATATTTATATGGACACTCAAGATCCCAGTTATTATTACATACACAGTCTCTTCATAATCAAATATGCTTTCAATAGACATTTATATTTTTGCCAATCAATTTTTACCTGTTTCCACTATCGGCTGTTCCATTTCTAATGTCTGGAAATAACAATGTTATTTTTTCAAACATCTCTGAGAGTGACTAACATCATTGGACAAAATATCGTGAAAAAATATATTTTTTAAATGCTCATTTTGAGGAAAATTATGCTATTTTATCAACTTTTTTTTTTTTCGGAGAACCATAAATACTTCTTCATTCGTATACCAAATTTAAGAAAAAAATGATTACAGGAATTAAATTTGGAATAAGGGCTTCTTTTTAGAGATTGACGTATTTGTTTCTTTGGTACAGGAAGTACTCGTATATAATCACACGATGATTAATGGGGAATTTATTGTAAGACCTGACTGAATTTGTCAGTTTTTTTGTCAATGTAAGTTTCTTTAAAAAAAAAGAGGCTTACATTTATTATGTTGATACATCCAATTTACATAAATGTGTAATACAGTTTCTTCTAATGCAAGTATGACAGGAATGAAAAGAAGTACTTAAATTAAAGTTTAACAATTAAAAAAATAAAACAAATTTTAAAAATACAATCTAAAACCGGTCAGGACGATGAACGTGTTCTGAAAGGCCCCCTTCGAGGACCATTCGTAGAAACTTCACACTTAAAGTGGATTAGAATTAACAGATGAGTTTACGTTTAATTTATTTTACTAAAAGCATGTCCAAAGCTTCTTTGACCATTGCCTCATCATCACTTCTGTTTGACGTGCTAAGCTCGTACAGCAGCTTAAAATTGGAAGAGAATGTACCCCAAAAGCTTCTCTAGAGGAGATACGAACTTGGCACGTGAAGCAGAAGTGAGACACTGACCTCAAAAGCTCTGGACATGCTTCAAATAAAAAAACATTGTCAGTGGAGATTATTGACATTTATATTTCTCCCATATATTATTTTAAATCTCCACCAGCCAGCGAAAATTGGGAATGGACTAGAAACTATGTCAAGTAGTTCAAAAGGAGAGTTTTTTTGACCGTAGATATTATTATTAGATGATTTTTGTTGGGGTTCGGTCAAGGTAGATCCAAAAAAAAAAAAAAAATACAAATTAAAAAAAAAGTATTTTTTTTTAAAGATTATCTGCCAACGTTTCGTCTTACATTGTAAGCCATCTTTAGGGCTATCATGAAGAAGAGGTAGTCATGGAAATGTTAACTTATGGAGAGGGCGTCCTCTCTCGTCTTCATGATAGCCCTGAAGATGACTTACAATGTAAGCCGAAACGTTGGAAGATAATCTTTTTACAAAATACACTTTTTTTAAATTTGTATTTTTTTTTTTTTTGGATCTACCTTGACCGAACCCCAACTAAAATCATCTAATAATATGTCAAGTAGTTTTCTCAACGATCCTATTTCCGAATGTCCAAGAACCTGGGAGTTATATACTTATGGATATACATTTATATGTACTTGCAAATGGGAAGATCGTGTATCACACAGAGTTTAGAGCACAAACATTTTCCTTGTTCTCTAAGCTCTTTGGTCGGATTCCGCGGATCTTTGTGTGTAAGGAGTACAAGCACTATGGGAAGTAGGCCAGTGATCTAACAATAGAGGAATGAGCATCCCGGTGGATACAGTCCGGCCTTTCCATGCACGTCAGAGGTTGGCACATCGCTACATTCCTACAATTCGCGTATCAGAATCATTGGTTGATCAGGGGATCAAAGCAGATACATTCCCCCTATCATGTATTATTTCATTCCCTTAATTCTTTCTCAAGATTCTGCACTCTACACTTTAATAAGAGAACTTCACAAGTTAAGCTCTCTGGTAAATCAGTCATGTTCATCATCATAACTATATCATATGATAATTTGTTATATTAAATATTCGAATTACGAAAAAAGTGGGATTAGAACGAGACTCAGACCATTTTGCAATCGATATTTTCATGGAGGATTGAGTTTTCAGAACTTAATATGATAAGCTATACAGGGTGTTTCGCAAGTAGATGACAATATGCAAGATGGAATAACTAGATCAAAAATGTAGTTAAACGCCGCCAACCGCATGATTCTTTCTTATTCCGTTGCACAGATATGCCGTTCCAAAGGTAATTTTGAGAAAACCGTGTTTTTTGTAGGAAAACCTCAATTTTCTCTGCTTCAACACATTTTTTTTCAATGTTCCATCACAGTTTTGAATTCACCATTAAATTTTCTTTAAGTCTAATGCACATTCAATGTTCATAGTATCATTTCAAAAGCGCGATAACAGATCAAGAAATAAAAATTTTAAAAAAATGTTGTCAGCGACAAATTTTCGAGGATCACTGCTCTTCCAAAAAAAGTCCTGCAAGCTGCCGAATCTCACAAAAGTTGTGAAATTTAATTACCTTTCTAACGGTGTACTCAAAACTGCAATTATCTCTCAATTTTGTAATGCAATTGGAATGGGAAGGAGAAAAAAACTCATGTCATGCATATTTTGTAGGATCTTATCTCCGTTAAATTTAATTTATTTTTATGTAAATTACAAATATTTATTTAATAAATCTACTAGGGAGGTGATTGAAACCTAAAAGAACGTCTGGCGTGATGAATGTTTTTGTTTACTTCTTATGGATTATGTTCGCATTACGGTTTGTTTACCTTATCTCTTTCATTCTTCGTCTACCTACTTTGTGTTATAAATAACAATAATAATTGTCAGTATCGTGCAAATCTTCAGTCTGTTAAGGAAGTTTCAATTTGAGTGCAAGAAGTAAAAATGCCAAATTTATACACTTCTGAAGAGTACGTTGACATGATTTTCGCGTATGGGGCTGCAAGAGGCAATGGTCTTCGTGCACAAGAAGAATATCGCAATATGTTTCCAAATCGGCAAAGATATCCAGACCGGAGAACTATTGAAAACGCTTATCGCATCATGAGAGAAACAGGCTCTATTCCAAGACAACCTGTTAACTACGCGGGCCGAGCTCGAAGGGAAGTTGACATTTTAACTATTTTTGAAAATGATCCATCAACTAGTACCCGTCGCGCTTCAAATCAACTGGGAATATCGCACTCTACAGTCTTCAGAGCTCTCAGGGAAGACAATAGATATCCTTATCACCTGACTACTGTCCAGGAGTTGCTACCCCGTGATATGGAGCTACGGATGGTGTTTGCGCGATGGTATGTTCAACAGTGCCACGAGAGGCGTAACTTCCCTGATCACATAATTTGGACAGATGAGGCAACATTCACACGTGCGGGAATTTTTAACTCACGCAACTCTCACCTTTGGGCTCATCATAATCCACATGGCACTAGGGAACACCACTTCCAATATCAGTTCAGTGTGAACGTGTGGCTAGGAGTCTGTGGGCAGCATATGACAGAGCCCGTTTTCTTACCTGGTCGGTTAAATTCCAATACTTTTTATGATCTACTTCAGGATGATATAAGTGCGGCACTCCTCGAAGCAATACCACTTGAAGAAGAGCTATGGTGGCAAATGGACGGGTGTCCAGCGCATAATGGACGAGCTGTAACGAACTGGCTCAATCAACAGTACCCAGGAAGATGGATTGGGAAATATGGACCTGTGCATTGGCCGGCCCGAAGCCCTGATTTGACGCCACTGGATTTTTATATTTGGGGTAGGCTTAAATCGGAAGTGTACAGAGTACCCATTCAAGATATGAACCATCTGATCGCAAGAATTCGCGAATCATGTGAAGCAATGAGAGCTGACCGTGATCAGATTCGAAGGGCTACATCAGCTGTGTTAAACAGATGTCGTCACTGTATACTTCAAGGAGGAGGCCAGTTCCAGCAACTTTTGTAATGTTCAAAGATATTTTATTTACTGTTTAACTTTATGTAAAAATTAATTTAATTTTTCGTTGTAATTTACATAAAAATAAATTAAATTTAACGGAGATAAGATCCTGCAAAATATGCATGACATGAGTTTTTTTCTCCTTCCCATTCCAATTGCATTACAAAATTGAGAGATAATTGCAGTTTTGAGTACACCGTTAGAAAGGTAATTAAATTTCACAACTTTTGTGAGATTCGGCAGCTTGCAGGACTTTTTTTGGAAGAGCAGTGATCCTCGAAAATTTGTCGCTGACAACATTTTTTTAAAATTTTTATTTCTTGATCTGTTATCGCGCTTTTGAAATGATACTATGAACATTGAATGTGCATTAGACTTAAAGAAAATTTAATGGTGAATTCAAAACTGTGATGGAACATTGAAAAAAAATGTGTTGAAGCAGAGAAAATTGAGGTTTTCCTACAAAAAACACGGTTTTCACAAAATTACCTTTGGAACGGCATATCTGTGCAACGGAATAAGATAGAATCATGCGGTTGGCGGCGTTTAACTACATTTTTGATCTAGTTATTCCATCTTGCATATTGTCATCTACTTGCGAAACACCCTGTATATAAGCTATTAAAATAAGTTCAATTAAAGCAACCTCTTACTGAAATTTTTTAAGGCTGGTTATTTTCTTTTTATTGGAGACGCTAATCGTTGAGTTAGCTTCAATCATCTGCTGTCTCTGCTTTTGACTCTCTTGTGCCAAAATCGCAAAAGTCCAAGCATCAGTGAATTCTCAGGAATTTTCCTAAAAAAAGGATGCTTGTAATTTGGTTTCCGGGTTTGGCTTAAAGTAGACGGTGTGGGTCAGGGAAAAGATGTGCCAGGGCGAATGGTGACCACCGCAAAAGGCATGCCCTAGTAAGTAAGTAATTTGGACGGAGGAGCTGAGTGCATTTGGGGATAAGGGAGGGGCATTCAATGGATCCAACCTTTAATTAGATTTATAATTGAAATATACGGATAATGACTGACAGACATAAGTATGGAGTGTGAAAAGAAAGTTCTGATCGGTCTTCTTGATTTGCAACGAGATAATGAACGTGAAGGAATAAGTAACTTGTGAAAGTCTGTAGAGGAAGCAGAAATATTACAGGTAAGAGCGGTTATTCTCTTATCCATGTTCTACTTTAATTTCTCTCTCTCTCTATCTTAACGATCAGGTTTTATTTACATTCTTTATTTACTTTTCTTATTTTTTTTTTTATCATTTAGTTTTTCTTTTTAATCTCTTATTATACTGTGAATAAGCATTTTTTTTTCTAAAGCTCAATTCTTATTTAAAGTCGCACATAGACTTATCTATTTTATCTTACTCATAAGTTATCTTACTCTAATTTTATTTTGCAAGTCGGATAGGAAAAAAAAGAACAAAATATAAGATGGCTAAAAATGTTATTAATTAACCTTATGGGATCCGTTCAGGCCTCACAATCCTGGCGCTAAATGATATGGGCAAGCTTTTATCGATAAATAGAGGCTTGCCCTGAGCCATGGATGTTTAGAATGGGATGTGCACCTGTAGATAGCCCCCCTCCTTCTAAAGATTATTGAAAGAGAGGCTAACAGTTATTTAAAAAAAATAACATAGTATGATGAAATCTTACTTAACAGGGAAAAATCGAGAGGCTGAGTCAAGAATGCCTCAGAGTAAGAAAGGGGGAGAGCTAACCCTTCGTATATAAATGTTACATAATTGTATTAATTCATAAAAAAATGTTTTAGAACACACAAAGGAAAATTTTAGTCCTTTTGACATTTAATGATATTTTTCATATCAATAATAAATAGTAACATAATAACGACATAATATAATAAGGACTACTCAATTTGATCTATTTATGAACTTTCCTAATCCTAATCTGATTTCAGCCATTAACGATTTATAAAAGAAGCCTAAATACCGAATTTGGATTTTCTGTTTTAGAAACTATGTGGCCCGCCCAATCTTCCTAGAAAAATTTTATATTTTCCGTAAAAAGCGTTTTTATTATTATGTACTGGGTAAATTATGCAAATTTTATTTAGGAACTATTATGTTATATAATTTTTTTTAAAAGCACTAATATCCCTGCTCCCTTCAAGACCAAGTTGAGTCTAGAAAAGTTTTCAACAGTTTGCAGAAAGAATTGTTTAATACCTAATTTGTCTTCTTCAGTCCTCTTCATTCGGACGATTGACGAAGCCAAATATTTATTTTAAATTTTGAATGTACCATATTTTTAGGCTCTCTTTAATAGGACAGGTGAAGAAAATATTTCATAAATCTTCCCGAGTGAGCAAGGAGTATCGTTTAAGCTTTCATGGGAATTGGCCTGAAAAGCAATATGGTGTTCTCAGTGCGTATGTAGTCACCACAACAAGTAGCCACGACAGAGTACCTCCTGAAGGAAGAGAGGGGTAAATATGACGTCACAAAAGTTTTGAGAAAGTATTGCACAGTCATTTACTTAATGGAGCAAACTAGCAGAAGCATTATCCAGTCCAGATTTATGCAACTTCTCCACACGAAGATCTCCCAATTAGAGCAGTTCCAGCGGAGGACAATGGCATTCCAATTAACACGAACAGTAGAGGCGACTTTCGCTCTACAGAGTCATTAACACATACGGGCGAACTATTAAGAGATGAGCTTTTCGTAATTTGTTGCTTTCGAAAATTGTATCAGTAAGTACATGCCAAGAAAGAAAAAAATAAAATAAAAACCTCTTCCATCATAAAAACGAACATAATATAAACATAAACGATAAGTTTGAGCTCAAAAAGAGAAATGTACTATGAAGAAAAATTAATTGCTGAAACATTCTCCACAGTGATGGAGTTGCTCAGTCCTCTAAGTTAATTTCTTAAATACATTATTATGTGCATTTCGTATTTCTAATGTTTAATTTGAAGAATCAAAAGAAAAATATTATTTTTGTATTTTGTCTATTTTACGTTTTGATCTTCCTCTAAAATCCTCCTTCCCCTCATCCAATTTCAGCTAATGACATATTCTTTCGTCGGCTTACAAGAAGAAGCTCAAATACTCAATCTGGTTTCTATTAATAAAAATGATGATTATTTCTCCCATAGTTATATTTTGAAATACCCCAAATGTTTTAAAATACATTTTAATACGTTTAATTTCGATTCCGTTACCGTATTATTTATTTAACTGTAAAGAAACTCAACAAAGATTAGTTAATTGGTAAAAATAGATTTTAGGTGTTATATACTGAAATTGAATAATTAGAAGTGGGGATTTACCTGAAATATTCATTCTGATTGAAAATAACATGCTGGCTATAGTGGCCGAGGTAATCGAATTATCAGAGTGAAACTGAACATAATAAAATGTAATTGATACATAAAAGATTGATTGATATTCACCGTGGTTAAGGAATCAGGAAGGCTTTTGCCAAGAACCCTAAATTGAAACGGAACACATAATAACACATAAGTCATTTCGATGATAATTAAATTCATCATTAGGAAAAGGGAATTGATAGCTAAATTAATTGTGTTATTTTAATAAACGTGTCAGATTAATTTTAATCGAACCCCGCTTAACATATATGATTTATAAAAACGATGGATAAATAAGTCTTAAGTCAATCAGTCCTATAGGTAGCATTTCTCAATCCAACGATAAATGATGGACGGTATTGCTGGAATATTAGCGAATTTCAGCTATTGAATCTGTTAGTAATATATAGTTATTGATTCATGTAGGACAGCAATTTTGTTTATAACAGGTAGTTGCATGGTGTACCTTTTGAAGGACAAATACTCCTGAAGCAGTGTGCAAGAGGAGTAGAAAATAGTAGAACTCTCACCTTTTGTCATTATCACACATTGTATACACATCAATCATGTAAGAGCAATTTGTCTTCATAAATATCCCTGCTTCGCCGCCTTCATTGACGCTTCCTTTAACCTTTAGAAAGACAAAAAAAGTTCCATCGGTCCATCAATGTTTCGTTAAAGAAACTCACGCAAGCAGCGATAAAAAAAAAACTGCTTGCATTATAGCTGCAGCTCGCTCTGGCAGGAGATTATGTGTAGAGTAACTTTTCCCCCTCGTGCATTATGTAGAAAGCGTAAAATTAATAATTCGCGTAGAAAGTGTATTTATCTGCAGCTCATTGTCAAAGGCGGTGGAGGCTGAGACACTGGAGACCAGCTACACAACAAAGAAGGCGGAAGTTTGTTATTTTCCATAAACTGTTACTGCAACATGAGTAAGGTGTAAACAATACATAAGGTTGTGAACGCGTCGATTGTTCTCAGCTCCTGAAAGAAGGCCACCTTCATCGAAGAAGCCCTTCCTTTTTTCTTTTCCATTCTTCTTTTACAGTGAAGAAAGAGACTAAGAATTTCCAAATTTAGTGAAGTGATTTAAGGTGAAGAAATCATTTAAAGAAATAAGTCTGCCTTATGGTGCTGCAATCCCGGGTGGGTTGACTTCCTCGCTAAGCCGCCGACATTTGGCTCGGTGTTCCCGCTCTCTAATACCTGATCCTTAGTAGGAGTCTTACGCCCGCTACAGTTCATCCATAAAGTCCTCTAAGCCTTGGCCTACGAGCCCTTAGAGTACTGTCAAGAGCGGTGACCACTATTTTCCAAGGGATTTCTTTTCTTCTTCTGCTATGAGACATGGAGAGCTCAAATCAATTTCCTCAGTCCTCTAAACTTGACCTCATTTATGCCTCCGTAAAGGTTATGAAGCTCCATGTCCTAAGACTTCATATTTCACTAGACTAACTAGTTTTCCCTTTATATAGAATAAAATGTCAGAGTTTTTTACTGTTGAAATGGTACAGGTTTGGGGATATCTGTGAGAGCTGGGCAATCCAGAGTCTTGTTTAGGACCAGTTTATTGCCCCTGGTAATGGATCTACAGAGGGAGGTTTTCAGCAAAGTGAAATATGCCCTCTTTGCAGCCCCTTATGTCGCAGCTTATTTCTTATGTCGGCAGAGATACAGTTTGCTGGCAACACTATGATCCTAAATACGTGAATTTGCTTATCTTTTCAAATATTTAACGGCTCACATACATTGCCTTATCACCACCAGTCCTTGGGTGCATATATTTTGTTTTTTTCAAGTTAATCACCAACCCCAAAGCTCGTAATAATATCCAGTAGGTCATCAAATGTCAACAATGTGAATTAAGATTTTCTGTGAATGCCTTGATCTTGAATTACATATAAGTTTCAACAATATAAGGTTCAAGGGGAGACAACCTAGAGACTATAACTGTGTCTTGATCCTATTTGGAAGAGAGGTATGTGTCAATATTTAAATTAATAAGAACCAATTCAGTATTTAGACACAATATTGCAAACCATTGAGGGAGGGGAATTTTAAAATTTAATATTTTGAAAAAAAAAGAACAAACAATATTGGTGTAAGATTTTTGGTGTAACATAACACTATTTCATGACATTTTTATTCAATAAAATTTTTTCAAAAAACGTATATGAAGGATATTATTTAAGAAGTTTTAAGTTGTGCTGGACCTCTAATTCGTAAAATACGGATAACCAATTACCTATTTAAGACTTAAATTGTGTGTTCTTAAAACTATACATTTTTGGTGTAAATCAGATGTGCGGGAGGAGGGGTCTGAGGGACTCCAATATTTATAATCGCAGTATATTTTTTAAAATATAATTTTCTAAAGTTTATATTCTGTAAAATATTGACAAAAAACGCTTTTTGAGGAAGTAATTTACGAATGTAACTAAGATGGGTGTGCGCTCCCCCTCCCCCCCCCCCTCTATCTTGCCGGTCAGTCAAGAGATAACTTAAGTTGACATATCTTTACGCTCATTGTTCACTCACCTTCAATGAAACGTGTGA
The DNA here is from genome assembly GCA_000696205.2 of Oncopeltus fasciatus. Lineage (NCBI taxonomy): Eukaryota > Metazoa > Arthropoda > Insecta > Hemiptera > Lygaeidae > Oncopeltus > Oncopeltus fasciatus. Next base: position 143,443 of record KZ806997.1, read on the forward strand.
AATCTGCTTAGATTACGTAGCTCTTGCGTGACGGACTTTTCTTTCGCTGGCTGGTGGAGGTTTATATAATAAGATGATGGGTGAAATAATAAAAATCAAGAAACCGATTTCATTTATAATTATATTATACATGCTATATATAACTTAATTATCAATTGAGATATATTAATTAAGAATAACTAATTGTGATGGCAACTTGTAGATAGCCCCTGCCTTCATGGACCTATGTGGTTGAAAGGCTAACACTTATATGTACGTATATATAT
>KZ806997.1:143745-165579 GCA_000696205.2 Oncopeltus fasciatus
TTTGGACTTATATATATATAAGTAACAATACATAATAATCCCCATAAATATTTCATTACATTATATTCATTACAAGACAATGACATCGAAAGCGGTTTAAAAGGCATTCAATAAAAGGTACTAATAGTAGAGGTTCTTGACCTGTTTGTTTCACCCCATCTGACATTATTTTTCTTTCTATGTCCTACTCCCACCGGCATAGATAACAGGAAGGACACATTATCCTGGGAATGAGGACGTACGACCTTCGCGAGGCTGCACGAAGAGGAAACGGCAGTTCAGCATGTCCCAAGAAAACGAGAGGCACTTCAAACAAAGATATCGATTTGCATCGATATTTTCTGACCAAATTTTTAGAAATCATATTTTAATTTATCAAAAAATAAGATTTTTTTCATTATAAAGATGGTAAATAAAATTAAGATATTCTTGGAGGAAGAAAAAGTTAAATTTTGGAACTTGAAAAAAAAAATTAGGTCGCACTAACTCACAATATTTATCCTCGAATATTAATCTAGATGGATTAATTCGCTCTAGTTTGTCAGCATAATTTTAAGGGCGAGATAAGAATTATTGAACTTAAACTATAGACCTTGAAGCCTCGAGAAAGTACAGAAATGCAGTTAGTGTAACCCAAAGAGCAAGAAACTGTCCTTCACCTCAGTGGTATGTTTCAGTTCTTAAGGAATTTAGAAAAAATGGCTTGGCAGTCCTGTTTCATCGGAAGAATGTGACCTTAATTACCTTAAAGGAAAGAATTGGGTAAATTTGTATGGCTTTTTAAAGAAGGCTTTAACATAACTGTAAAAGTCAGCTGTAAAATAATTTAATTGCAATTAATTTTGAAAAAAATGTTTGTACTGGGTTCAAATGCTTAAGCTGCATTAGTAAAATTAATATTAGTATTTATGTTTAAAGTATTTTATTATTGTTTAATATACATATTGTAGTTATTTATATCTTGTTGTATTAAAGGGTATATTATATTTATTATTTTGTTACTATTGTTTTGATTTTTGGAAGTATAACTGAAATGCTGGAATCTGGATGGACATGTGGCCCCTTGTACATGTTTTTGTTTTACCTTTTTTTTTTTTAATGCTTTCAATACAGTACAGTTACTTTTCCCTTATAACAAATAGAACCATTTATTTATTTTTGTTCTAGTCTTTAAACCGATTTTTTTTAACTTATAAGAAAAAACTATAAATGCTTCAGAATTGAATATATTAATAAATTAAAAAGTCCGTCATACAGGAGTTAGCTAAACTAAGCATATTTCCCATGTTTCATTATAGATGGACATTAGTGATTGTTAATGACTAATTTAAACAAAAATACAGCCTGAAATATTTTCTATTATGTCCTTTTATTGTAAAATGATATAATATATAAATGTTAGACAACTACATTTTTCGCTTATGACGTTACCGACTTTTCAAATAAGGCTCTCCTTCCCCTCGACGGATTTTAAATTTATCCAATGGTTTAAAAAATTTAGCTTAAAATGGATTTAATTTTCTTTATTTTAAAAATTCCTATTGTTACAATTACATGCTGTCCGTACGTACAGACATGTATAATTTTGAATACACTTTATTTTTAGCGCCTTATAAATAGGAACGGTCAAGATCTGAAAAAAATAAAATATCAGCCGCTTTAATAGGTTGATTTCCATACAGAAATGTTCTGTAACTAAAAAACCAGTCACTATATTGTGTGAATATTATATTAAGAATATTTTTTTAAATAAATTGACAATAAAATAAAATGAAACAGTATGTTTTATCAGGGGATTTGTTCACTCATAGCATTACAAAATGTAGTGTGTATTTGCGTGTCGGAATGTGTATGTTTATCACTTATGTCACCTAGGATCGTTGCGTATTTGAAGACGACATTACAAAAGTCGTGGAAAGGCATTATGAACGGCTCCTTTTGATCGAAACCTCCTGATAGAATCTGATGCAGCACACGACAGTCACCGCAAATGTGGGCCACTGATGGAAAAGTGTGGAAGCCCTTGCTTCTACCCGATAGGATGCTATCTCATCAGCAGACTGTAGTGGCGGCAGGTCCTCATGATGACCTTGGCACTGCTCTGCTGCTCGATGTAAACAATGTCGGAGGTGGGGGGGAGGGGCGGCCCAGATAGAGGGGCTTGATAGGTGGGGAACCTGTCCGCCTCGGGAAGAATGCCGTCCTGGGACCGTTAGAGACAGCGTTGCCACCTCGCTCACTTCCGAGGCCTGCACTTGCACTTCCCGCCCAACAGCTGACCTGTGTCCGGGGGTTCAATGTACCCACCATTCGACAAGGGGGTGAAGGTCGTTTCAACCCCTTAAAATGCTTCGGGTGAGCGGGTTTGTAAGTGTGCCCCTATTTGGGGGAACAAACTTCATGTTGCTCTGTTTGATGGTACACTATGAATTACTGAGTACAATGAGTGCCAAAGGTATACCAATAAAAGTTTGGTCTGGGCAGGTCGGTACGATAAAGTTAGGAAAGTCACCTATAGTAGTTGCATTCATAAATTTCTTTCTTAAAAATTCGTAAAAATAATATAAAAAATATACGTTAGAAAATAATATAACGGTCAAAAATGATGGCCTTCTTTTAAACTCCCTCTCATACATTCGATTTCAATTTAAAAAAATAATTTTTTTCTATATTTAAAAAATAGANCACGCACGCACGCACGCACGCACGCACGCACACACGCACGCACACACACACACACACACACACACACACATTCGCAGTGCGTCGTTTTGTAAATATATTTTATTTTAATTAGTTTCTGATTTTTGAAAATATTTTCAATAAATAAATAAACAAACACCCATGTGAGCTACATAATTATTTACCACACAAGATTTTTAAAACTTTATGTATATGAAAAAACAAAATAACAGACAGATAGGCAATAGAAATATACTTATACAATTTTTTTGTAGAATATTAGTATATGATTCATACCTATGGAGGTTTACCTAATCCTTTTAGTATGCCAAAACAGAAAAGACGTACAAGTGGTATATGTAAACTAAGATAATTCTTCAGCATCGTAATTAATGAATATTTTTTTATGAACTTTCTGAGTATTATAAATCACCCATTTAATATATATATATATATATTTTTTAAGTTATAGAATGTAAATGTTATGAAATTACATTTTACTTTACACTAATTTTGTTGTATACATATTTTTTTAATGCAAAGATATTAAGATTTTAAATTTCGGTACTTGCTTCATTCCTGACCGATTATAGAAATATCAATAATAGAAGCTCAAATAGTAAATTAATTTTCATTGTTTTTTATATGTTGGACGAAAGCGCAGATATAGATAAATATATATATACATTCATAGGCACTGTGATGAAGATGATCAAGACGAATATTCCCTACCGCATCTGCATCTTTGGCGTTCTAACCCAGCCAGGGTCACACAATACTCTGTCAATGACCTCTGATCTTTGAAACTGCTAATTTGAGGTCACGATGTATTTGTTCAAAACTATTATTAATGACTTTTATTCTCGTAGAAGGTGATTCACAGACCTTCTATTGAAATTGGGAGGGGTGGGGGAGTGAGTAGAGGGTTAGATTACTGAAGTTTATCTACTTCGTTGATACAAATCTTACTTCATGTATTAATCTAACTTAATGTTACTTGATGTTTAGTAAATAGGGATTGTTTATAGTAACCCATCAGCCAATAGAAAGCGTGGAACAAGGTAACGTTACTTTAATTCCCTGTTTCTCTTCTCTCTTACGAATTAATACGTTAAATTGTTAATTATACTTCAATCCCCATCTGCTGATGGACCCTTCGGTTAAATTTAAATAAGTAAAGTGAAATAATGTATGCGCTCAATTTTATAAGTAAAAATAAAAATTCATAGATAAAACAATGGAATTAAAAAGGAGTTCATTTCAAAGTAACTATAACTAGACTAACTCAGCGAAATAAGGAGGTTTCATACAGATCAAAAGCTAATTTTTTAACCCTTAGTGTAATGGGGTCCCTTTTCCGGAGCTGCATTTCTGCCAAATATATAATACATTATTTTAGCCATCTTTGTCATCTCGGAACATTCCAGGAATGTACCATATAAGATACTTCGAATTCCCCATGCACAGAGAGCAACAGCATGGAATTGGACTGGAAACTACTACGCCTTACTTTCAAAGGGAAACCATCCGGACATATTTAATGTCCTCTGTCTATTTAATTGGCACTTAATGCTAAGTCTATAAATTCATAGGCTTCTATACATGGAGCACCATTTGAAAGTTCTTATGGATATAAATGGGGTCTTAAAGGTTGTTTTATTTGTATTTCTTGTAGAACATGTAGCGTGGAATTACATACCACAATTAATTCTTGATTTAAAAAGGATATTTAATTTCCAGTCAGAGGGAACATTGTAAAAATGCTAGAAGTATGATCAGGCATAAATAGATGCTGCGGTAAGATGGAGTGGGAGAAGCGCTCAACCATCGTGTAATCGTAAATTTCTTCCTTTTAATAAGCGTTTTTAAGAGAATGTTATAAAACATAAAAGTTAGAAAAATATTTGACATTTATTATGTTCTCTAAATATTTTCTTCTCTAACATAACAACAGAGATGAGTATAAATTTCGGTATATCCCTAAATTCCCTCCCTTTTTCTCTCATTCAATTTCAACCAAAAATGAATTCTGTTAGGGTTTTACAATGAAAAGCCTAAATACCGAATGTGCTTTTAATATTTGTTATTATTAAATGTAAATGTTATATTATTGCATTTTACATCAATTTTTTTCTTTATTTTTTTTCCGTACAAATAATAATAACGTTGGTATAAGGATTTTAAATTATGGTCTTCCTCTAAAAATCCCATCCCTTAAGACATATTTCAGTCATTAACGTGGACATCGTCAAGTGTGTCTATATGAATTTTAACGGATTATATTTTTAACTTAAACAATGAAGGATCATTCAAAATCCGTTGAAAGTTGTGACATAATACTAACGTGAATTGTTTGATTTCTCTACTGAAAATCTGATAAAATTAATATAGTATAACAATTTTAGTGCAAGGGAACAGAACATAAAATCGAACTGTCCCAGCCAGGACTATATCCGGACTGTCCCGAAAAGCTGGAGATCCAGGTTCGTGTTCTGGCTGGGACAGTTCGAATTTATGTTTCGTTCCCCTGCAATAAAATTGTTTAAAGGTGGGATAAAATACCACAATAAAATTAATTTTTTTTAAATAGTATAGTTTCAATTACACGTATATGAGTAATAACCCAGTGAAGGGGAAAAATGCCCTTCATTTAACAAGGAACCCTAGGTGTTCTCGTAATCTTATTTTAGGCAATCCAAATCCTCGGAGAGCTATCGCAAGTATCCTTTGTAAAACGCGGAGTGGGGGGGGGGGAGGAGGGAGCACTGGCATTGTAGATGCTTCTGTCCAGGAAGAACACCCCCTACCATCAGAGCTGGAGAAGGAGCGAGAGAATATTGCCAGCTGAAATTCCTTTGTAGGTCGACTAGGCAGGGACCCCCTGACCTCCTTGCCGCCTCCTGTCTTGGAAAGTTCCCCGTGTGGCTGTGCTTCCTCCAACTCCACTTCCGCCCTCAAGCACCCCCCTCCCACGTCTTTACATCTAGGTAGGTAGAGCAAAGGGAAATAAAGTACTTTCAAAGTCGGCAAGGTGTGTATCTCGAATTATTTTAGGCAGAAAAAGAAAAAAAAGGAGAAAATTCATTTAAGGGGAGAAGTTATTCAGGTATTCGGTCTTGGGAGCTGAAGAATTAAAAACTGATTTGTTAAAAAACGAGGTATTTTTTTCGCTAAGGTTACAGTCTATAGTTCACGCCTTCATCGGGGCCTATTTGGAAGATAGGGAGAGAGAGAATTCTGCTCTAAAGTAACTAAATCTTGACTGATATTGACCAAATGACTGATTTACTTAGCTTCCAAGACCGAATTCCTCACTAATCCCTCCTCATAAAGGTTAACTAGTTACCTCTAAAATTAATATTATATCTTTACAGTCTCTCTTAGACCATTTTCGTTTGTTTGATAAGTGACATATTGACACCAAAACAATTGATTGAATTAAAATGACACGTATTAAAATCTTGTTTTTTTGGAGAATAAAATATTACCAGTTTTTCCGTAGAAAAATCAAGCTATTCGCGATTATATTATGATCTTGGACTGTTGATCATCTACATTGGAGAAGCTAAAAGTTAAACATCTCCTGCCTGTCATATATATATATATATAATATANATGAAATACTTGGGGCTTTATATTACTATTTATATAGCAATCAAGAACAAGTGGGATAGAGAGTGCAGTGCACAACAAAAAGAAAAAATCACAAGGAGCAAATTTTTTGGGGGTCTCTTGCCCTTCATCAGCAAGAGGGAAGAGATACTAGCTAGTATCTCTTCACTTCTCACCGATGAAGGGCAAGAGAAACCCGAAAATTTTGCTCCTTGTGATTTTTTCTTTTTGTGTGTGCACTGCCCTCTCTATCCCACCTGTTCTTGATTGCTGTATATCGCAGCCACGAGTGTTTAATTTTCTATATATTTATATTTATGCAAGTTAATTTTAGCCCATTTATTAGAATTTATTTATTTTTATGATTGCTGTATATCGCAGCCACGAGTGTTTAATTTTCTATATATTTATATTTATGCAAGTTAATTTTAGCCCATTTATTATTATTTATTTATTTTTATGATCATTTACAGCTGGACAACTGTGGAGTGAATAGTGGAAATAAAAAGGCATTGAAATAGAATACAAGAGAACTATTGGTAAGTCGAGAGAACTAGTATTTGGTGAAGAAGTCGGGAGGTTCTTCTACTAATGAATCCAGATCCTCGGCGGAGAAGTAAAAATCAGTGCTAGTAAAAATCATTAGATAGATGACCCACATGATCCATTCTATCGCCTAGAATAGCAATGTCTCGTCAGCAAAAAAAAATTCACGTATTCTACGCACTCGTGGTCTCAGTGGAGGACACTAAAACCATCACCTCCAATACCCAAAGAGATGGGCTAATAGAGAATTATGAAATATGAATTTAGACGAGAAATAAAGGTTATAGAGGGCCATGCCTAACACTCAAGGAAAATATACAATGGTTTTGGACTTGTGCATCGAATGGACTAGCGCAGGAGGCCCAGGAAATAGGTAGACTGCAGCTTAGAGTAGAAATTGGCAGGGAACAATCAGGAAGGCGAAGACGTGAAAAAAATAAGGTTGCTTGGATCTAGCGGAGGCTGAATAGTAGGATTGGGATCGATGGGTCTGGCTCAGACGTAGGAAGACAGCCCAAGCGGTGAGGAATTCGCAAAGTAAAGAAAATGTTATGGGGTATTTATACTTCTGTCATATAGCAAAAGAAAACATGAATATGGGTAAGATGTCTTCCCAACAGTAGAAAACTCACATACAAAAGATTTATGATAGCTTTGTTAATGACCACCTTAGGAAGAAAGAAACATTAAGTCTAAAGCCTAGAGAGATCTTCAAGCCAATCAAATCGAGTTTTTACAATAACGCAGCACAGGATCTGCTACACAAGGAATGTAACATCTACACTTGACAAACGGAAGTATGGTATTTTATTAGAAATTCTCTTAACTTAATGAGTTGTCCTGAATCAGTTTTTCTTAATGACAATCTAGAACCGAACCTTCCCTAAAGAGTATTATGTTTTTCCAATTAATATTTGCAGTTCCAATATCAGCCTTTACAAAAATGATTTATCGAAAAATTAAAATAACTACTACCGTTCATTAATAACAGTCTAGTGGAACAGATGGAATTAAGGTCTCTCATCAAGAAAGTTGATGAAGCTGTTCACTGAATGTAAAGATAGGTAAATTTATGTTGAAAAACATTACGGCTCATTAAATAAAACGCTTCGCAAAATAGTGAAACACGTGTATATGCGTGTGAATACATTGCTTTCGAGGCCACTATTAAATTGGCATAGGGTTTGAAATCATCAAAGTTTTGAAAGACAAGGAAATATTGCCAGGCTGTTATAAGAGCCAAACTTTACTTTGAATTTGAAGTAGATTAAATAAATGATGTAACAATTATAAATCTTAAATACATTTTTAAAACAATTGTATCAGTATACATTTAAATAAAATTGTATCAGTCACTATGAAGTTAGATCTTACACATGTGACGTTCAGACTTCAGATAATTACAAATAAAGAATAGCAGTAGATTCAAGAATTATTTAAAATAAAATAAATTTATTACGTCTTATTTAACAATAATTATATGAGTAATCGAAATAAATACACGAATGGAAATTGTGGAGGGTCAATGACCCACAAGTACTCCAAGTTCTTCAGGTTTAATGCAACCCTTTCAAAAGAAGCTTTAAAAAGTAAAAACAAGGAAAAGAAAGTCAACTAACAAAAATACAAGGAAAAATGGCTTTGGAGACAGCACAAATAAAATACAACAATCCCCTTGGCATAATGTAGACATTATCTACGCTAATAATGCTTCTAAGAAAAGGTTTCATTTGGGCATAAATATTAAGTCACCCTAGCTTGTGCACGGCTCATCTGAATTACACAAAGAAGAGCTTGGCGAGTCTGATGGCTCAGACAATGGATGCAAAGTCGAAGGCGGGACCTGTTGTGTTAGCCTTCAGCTCTACCTGGAGCCCCGGGGGGAGAGAACAAGAAGGGGGAAAAAAAAACTTGGGGCATCGCCAGTGCCCGCAGCACTTTCCTTTGTTGTGAGCGGAGCCACAATGTTTTTGTCGGAGAAGAGCTGTTGTTCTGCGGACAGCCGCCCCTTAGAGCCGGTGAATCCCCCTCCAGTCACCCCTAGAAAGAAAGGCTCCCGGGACGGTAATGCGCAGGCGCGACTACGCTCACACAAAACAGCGGAGACTCCAGAAAAGTGACAGCCTAATAGGAAAATAATGGTCACTTTTCCTTCCATCCTCGTAGGTGAGTCCTGAGAGATGTACTCTTCTTCTCCTTCCTCTAATGGCATCCATGTAAATTCCATGCAAATTGATGCCCTTAGGAATAAGTAAGAAATGACAGAAAAGGTCATGTCCTATAGTTAAACAGGACATTTGCTCCGGAGAAGGTTCATTGTACCTTTCTCTCCATCTTCTCTTCCACGACTTCTACATGGGTCAGAATTCCAGAACTGAGGAATTCTTAAATAATTTTTTTTTCCAAATAACTACAGGAAAGTCCATTAGAACAGCACCAAATCTATATTTTTGATATATAGAGCGATTTAGTCTTATTTTTCTTAGAAGTAATATGGGAAATTTACAAAGTTAATGCTACTTCTGTGAGACGGCAATTATACTTTTTACCTAAGTCAAAACTATTATGCCTACTAATCTAGTGAAAAAAGAAAATTATTATTGGATGTTTGGAAGGTTCTGAAAATATTGTTAAGTAATCGTGGTAGAAAATACAAGTCAAATTGGTATTAATATTATTTTTTCCCAAATTGCTTTGCTATAAAAGTAAAATACTAGTAAAATGTAATGTAAATCTATAAGACTGTGCGTTAAAATTATTACTGTGCAAATATAGTTGTAGCACATATTTGTGTCCAATGCAATTTTCATGCATGCATCATCTCTAAGTAATGACTATTCAACTTCCTGATGAAGAATTTTGTATTCCGACAAACACCTACTGCTTTTTCCTCACTACAGCAAGGACTCGAATTTGAAATTATTGATAATCATTCGTTCTGTCGGATGGGAAATCATGGGATGAGGAGCGAATCAAACACAGGCTGTGAGGGGCCGATTGAGCACAGGGCGCTACAGTTATAAAACCTGTCCTTGAGTCCGCTAGTGACACACAAATCCTCGCAAACAGGTCAGTGCACACCCTGCCTGCTAGGGACTGGACGCCTGCATATTGACTGCTGTCATTCAGGGCAGTGATCTTGGCGCGTCGGCAACGGGGAGGGGATGATGAGGTCCAAAATCGTGTGTGTTCAAACCAAGATGGTGAATTGACTGACTAACTGCTTATCGGTAAATGGAATAAATGTTTTTTTACACTTAAATATTATTTTTGGGTATATCAAATATAATAATAGAAATATTATATTATCATAATGTGGCATATAAAAAATATATACATAAAGTAAAAATAGCTCTTAAGAATAAAGGAAAATATAGAACTTTTGTGTCATTTTATAAAAACCTTTGAGCGTCTGATTATATTCCAAAGAAGGAATATGACTTAAAGAAGAAAAAACCAGCTACAGAGTAAACTTAGCCGATTTCCTATTTAACAGACTTAAAATAAATAAATAAATAAATAAATAACATAAAAAGTGTGAAAGTAATCTGATTTCACAAAGGTGAAACGGCAATAAGGGTAATTTTAACTAGACTAATGATTGAAAGTTTAATATTTATAGCCTCATATATATATCTGGATTTATGTATGGATTTATGTTACTTTCAATGACTTAGATGGACCTTTTAATTCGTTAAAAATAATGAGTGGCTGTCCAAGTCTATCAGTATTTTTTAATGAAATAATAACTTACAAAACATCAATGTTTTCTTGAACAACGAAAATTAAAATATTTAGTGAAGTGGTTGTCAAGAATGTTTAAAAATGAGGAAAAAAATATAAATAGATCCTAATTGAACCTCAAATATTTCATTTGTTATTAATTTTGTTTTCAATACGAAGCGTTTAATAAGAAATAAATGGTCCTCATTGTATTATATTTATAACTATGAAAAATCTTAGTCATGTCTGAAACCAAGAATTAAATGTAAATTTCCATTCAGGGGAAAAGGTACACATATCTCGCTGACAGATTTTTTACTGTTGGAATACAGTTCTAGCCAATAATCAAAAAGCATAATCTATACCCTCCGGACATTTTTATTAAAATTTCATTGTAATCAGATTCTATTAACGGCGGTAATTGTAAGAAACAAAAATCATAAAAACATTTTTTTTTTTAATATGGTATAAGAGTAAGACTTCTGTTATATATTCAATTGAAAAGTTTAACAATAAATACAAAACTGAATAATAAAAAAAATATACTATATGAGTATTTGGGAAATTTTAGTTATCAAAATAGCCACGGGTCTTGACGGTTTAAATTGGTCAAGGAACACATATTAAGCACTTTTCGAAAAATAAACACTAGCTATTTTTTTGGTATAGTAATGATACTATCTAACTTATGAAAATCACATATGAGTGATAATTATTTTACGGTTTGTAGTTCCAAAGTATTCCTTTACCTTTATTAGGGTCATCTTGTGTGATATATTAGAAATTTTTATAGTCAAGCATAGCTTCTATCTGAAGAACTTTTAAATAAAAATAAAAATTGTGATAACACTTATAATAAGTGACGTACTGATAAGCCGATTCGTTCTGACATATGGATTACGAGAAGGCATTGGTGGAAAGAGGGAAGGAATTGAATCTACGAAGAGCCAAAGTATAAGAACATGGCAGGTATTCCGGAAGAGAGAAGCCGGTACGCTCAGACAATGCGGGGAAAGAGAAAGCTAGCTTTTGTGCGATGGGGAGTGTGCCTCGGCGCCATCGACTGCAATCTTAACGCCATGTCCTGGTTCACCTGGTGGATAGGCAACCTTACTTCGGGGACCCGGAAAGGTACAGATAGAGGAGGATCAAGATGAAGGGTCAGGAGAGAAGGAAGATACAGGGCTAGAATTGGATTTGTCTTCTGAATGCATAAACCGCCCGAAAGAATAAATTTAATTTATATATAAATATTTATTTGGTAGTGGTTTAATATCTCGCATGAGATTTTAAACAATTAATGAGAGGGAATAGAATAAAAAATTCTATTTGTCCCAGCCAGCAATCGAACCTGGATCTCCTGCTATCCGGGCCGGTGTGCTTAACTATTACACCACCAGGTCGAGCTAGATATCTTATTAAATTTTATTCTGCTCCCTCTCATTAATTGTTTAAAATTTACGTGGGATATTAAACCACAACAAAATAAATAATAATAAAGAAAAATTTTAAAAAGTAAATGACGAGAATCGAGAAATAGCTTGACAATGTCAGCTCCTTCGAGTTTAAGACGATGTATTCGTCTTTCTCGTGGGTTAGGCTCTCGCTATTGTAGTGATCAATTTGTATCAATAACTGAACGTGAATATCTTGATGTGATAAACTCCATTAGATAGAAAATATAATAGGCCACATTATGCATTTGTAACATTTGAAAACTAACTTTTTTTTTGTGTGCGAGATGATCACGAAGGCTTCCACGGTCCTCAAACCTATTTACCAATACTTTTTCCGGGTTCAACTGTGCCTTGAAGTTATTTTTGGTGCCAAGCTTTCGCACATCGTGCGATGGCTTCTTCAGGGCTGAATGGATTTTTTTTTTTTAATAAACTTTTATTTATTTATTACATTCTGTTAAAAAAAAATATTTTGTAATTTGATTACAATGAAATTAAACGTGACATTCAATGTCAATCACATGAGGAGAGAAGGTGACGAATGACACTACTTTCATGAAAACTAAGCGATAAATACAGAATTACTCAACTGCAGGTGCGATATATTCAAGTACAGCCAAAATTCCTAATTCCTAATTCCTAATCCTGATTCCTAATTCCTCCTCAGGCTTATCGCCTGAACGATTAAGCAAAGCGATCTTAAGCTTGGTAAGCGAACTTATACCTACCCTAATTACCATTAAAAATTTCATAATGCAGATTTAAAAATTTTTATTAGTTAGAAAAATCTATATTTTACAAAACAGTTTTAAACTGTAATGGAAGTTTTGCTAGAACTAATGGCCTTTGGATAAAACTAGTAAGAAAATATCTTTAAAAAAAAACATTTTCTCATAGAAGTATTTTGAAGTGAGTTGTGATGCCTTCAATATATATAATTTAATTTCTTAGAGGTCGTGAAAATATGATGGTTTGGGAGGTTCATTCCCCTAAAAAAAAAAAAAAAAAAAAAAAAAATGACTTCTGTTGTACTTGCGAATTCCTTTCTTCCCATTAAAGGAAAGCAAAGAATAAAAATAAGAGGGGAGAAGAATGAGGAGGAATGGAAATGACAGGTTGTTGGGAAGACATGTCTGGTGGCCTTCATCAAGTACGTGCCTTTCTTGCAGGGAGCCTCATCAAAAGGACATCAACAATCCCACCCCTCGTCAACCTGTTGCGGCCTATCCAGCTATCGTGCAACCATGAAATTTAAACAAACAACGTATTATACGCCACTGACTTTGAATTTGGTTAGGTGTGAGTAGCCAAACAAATTAGGCAATGGACTTTAATGGTCCTAACTTCAAAACACGTAATAGTTATACACAGAGGCATTCATGATGGTTGCCAATAAAGTAGCTGGTCTGATTATCTTTTTTCAGGACCAAGGACAAGGACCTCCGATTTTTGTGAGAGTGCGAACACTTGTCTCATAAGACGAGTGAAAGTGTGGCGTAACAGAATATTTGTTGGCTTTTATTTGGTTACTTTAAAAAAAAAATATGTGAATTACCTGAACTGACAATATTTGATTCATTTTGGATACTGAGTTAACAACTACAACAGTCTACTCTTAACTAGCTTAAGGTTTTTTAAATACCCGGCAGAGGAAGAAATTATTAAAACATAACGTAAGGGGATCACTTCTCTGTAAAGGAATATTTTCTTCAATTCGAATTATTCTAGTACTTAAGTAGATTCGATAAGAGCAATTTCTTAGAGGGGGGGGGGGGATTTTATTGGTGGGAGTTTGAAGGGAAGTCTTCAAGGCAAGTTTTTCTATTTTTTAAAAAATACTCTTTTTGTAAAAGTAATATTTTCATAATAGGAATTTACATTATTTTGTTTAGAAAGTATTTTGAGATCATTTTTATTCTTCCTGGTCAAAAAAGTATTCATGCATAAACAGCAATTAAAAAAAAAATTTAGAGTGATTCCACCATGGAGGTATTAACACTTGCAAATTTGTTGCAAAATTGTATATTATGATTTTGATACAATATTAAGAAGGTAAAGAAATTATAAGCCATTTCTTGAGAATGTATATTAGTAAATAAAAATGAACGACCAATGAAAGCATATGGTACTTGAATTAAGAAAGATTGAGGAATACTATTTTCTGCACATCCATAAGATTTACAAAAATATGCGGCATTATTTAATGTCATCAAAGGCATTTTACTGACAAGATCAACATTGATAATTACTAAATTGTGTTCATTGTCCAATCGAATTAATTATGAATAGCGTCTCTCGTATTTAAATTTATGGATAGTCATTCCTTTGGATTGATAATTCTTTTAATATATAAATAAATCTTTATTGATTACATTCTGTTACTTAATATCTTGTAATTTGATGATATAATAAAATATAAATGAAATAAAAGAAAAAATATAATAAAATAAAAACAAAATTAATAATAAATAGTCATCACTGTGCAGGGGAGGTCGCGAGGCCATCTCCGTTTTAGTCGCCGGGGTGGATTGCAAGGATTGGAGTCCGACGGTAGGGATTGGGCAGAAATTGGAGTTTACTATGGAAGAGCTTGAAGCGGGTTGGGATAAGGTCTTTGACAAAAGGAATATTAAAGTCGTGATGAAGGGTAGAGTTGGACACATAATATGAAGCGTTAGCAATTATTCTTAGAATTTTGGACTGAAAGGATTGTATTCGTTGGATATTGGAAGGCTTAAGGGCACCCCACAGTTCTGTACCGTAGGTCCAGATTGGTCGTATTATGGTCTTGTAGATGGTTAGTATATTTTCTAATGTGAGGTGTGAGCGCCTATTTATAAGGCTGTATAAGAGTGGATAGAAATATATTCAATTATATTAATCAATATGATAGACCTCAGGGTTAATATACGTGTCTAGCGTAGAGAGTCAGTCGAAAACAATGCAGGGGGTAGATTATGCAAGATCAGTAGTCGTCTCACTGTACGCAACCGACATACAACCCCCAGCATATGCTTAACGATGAAAAGAAAGTGAGAATACATCGATCAGATAAGGAGCAGAATTGCGAAATCCTAATGGCTTAAATGCGGGCACTATCTGGAGCGGCGAAAGTGTGGTTCAAAGGGACGTCATGGGGGCGTGCTGGAACACGAGTATCAAACCTGATCAGGTGAAACATGGCGGTCAAAATACCAGCAGGAATCGATGAATGTCCCGGAAACTATTACATGCAAAATGTCAAAAGCAGATTTCTCTTATTGCAGCTTATATAACTTGTAGAGACATTTATTGTTAACAGCCAGACCCTAGTAATTTGTCATAATAAACAGACAATATTCTGTTTTACTGAAGTGTGGTACAGAAATTTAGTTTTAATAGTAATAATCAAATTCATCAAGTTCAAACAAGGACTGCACTGAAAAACTTCCAGAGCATCTAAATATTGGTACCTAATTAATGACTTATAATTCATATAATATATGAGTTAAATTTTGATTAGTTCGATTTATTTTACTCTGCTTAGTGATAAATAAAATTTATTATTTTTTTATTATTCTAATTTGTATTTTGAAATTATTGGGCACTTCATAATTGGGTACTTTACTTATTAATTATAGCGTACTTTACAAAAGAAATCTTCAGATTGAATTCATGATATCAATCATGTTAATAAGTTTAAAAAAATGTTTTGGAATAACAATTTTAATTACATGTGCCTTAAAAAAGAAAAAGAAAAAAAGAGCAATCGAAACATTTTTTAATTTCGAGTTTCAAATAAAATACCCCCACAAATTTAACACTTTTTTTTAACAGTTTTACAATGTATATTTTGAATAATTATTTTAATATAAATTTCGATATGTTTAAATGAAACTTATTGATATTATAGTTCCAAATTATTCCACACATTTCTAATATTGCGGTTGCAGCAAATTATTTATAGATGACACAGTTGTAAAAGGTGTCTTAATCTTTTGAAGTAGAATATTTTATTTTTATAGTGGCATACTGATTTCATTGTTTTAAAATTGGGTATTTCTAAAAAGAAGTAATGCAGCAGGACTTTGCCATTTCGACTCAGGATGTGTTATACCACTGAATTTCGCCAGGCTTTCACTCAAGTATAATATATTATATTTAAAAGTGTAAGGAAGAGCAACTATTAAAACGCGTTTATTTTTGTACCGTTCTAACCTGCTTGGTAGCTTTCTTGGCCATCCATAACATGGTGAACGCTGATCTCTAGAAACCCAAGTGCTACTTTTTCTTTTGGCGAAAGGTTGGAATGCACTTTCGCTATCCTTCGGGTAATGAAGTTCATTTGTTGCACATACGTATGTATATTATCTGTAGCATAATGAGAAGGAATGAAGCTAAGTAGGTTGTTAAATTTTTTTTTTCGTTATTTTGAACCAAGTTCAACCAAAAATAATTATGATTTATATACAACTTTCATTTTCTCACCACAAAAACGAAATTATTGCAATTTAACAGGATTTGCCTAAAACTTCAATTGCACTTAAGGTTATTTTTTATACAGTTGTGACAGAAACATTCACTTCAACGCATTGAAACTCAACAGACTAAAATTTAACTAAAGCGGAAGGTTAAATAATTATTTAGAGCAGCTGGAAACGTTATAAGTCATGTTTTAACTGAAGCAGAAAATTAAAATATAACGCTTTAACTGCCACTGTATTACATTTTACACAAGACAATTGGTATGTAATATTTAAATTCAAACAACAAAATTAATTTGTTTAGAGAGCAAATTTGGAGAGTTTGAAAAGGAGTTTACAAGCAATCTTAAGTGTAAATAACAGCTTTCAATAGCTTTTATGTTATGAAGCAATGAAATAAATACACAAAACAACAATTAAAAATAAAAAAAATTGACGTAGAGGAAACAAGTAGTGGAAGCTGAATTCCGTTTTATTGGAAATAGATACAAATAAAAGAAATGCCGAAATTTAATTTAGAAACCTTAGTGGACATAGAGCATAACTATCAAGAGTATAACTACTAAGCATTGCTACAGAAAGACTATAGTCCTGCCGGGAAGGAAGAGTAAGGGTGACACAAACCCATCGTAAACTATAATTTCCTACAATTTATGTTCTAGAACAAATTTCTAGAAATACCACTTTATAAGGAAGAAATTTACGAATGTAACTAGGCTGAGAATTTCTCCTAATATTCCTTTCCAGCCAGTCTAGAACCAGGTATAGTGGTCTTTCTTTAACTCTCATTGAGATCTCCGGCTTATAAGATATAAATAGTCTTTTATTCTCATTATTATCTCTGGCTTATAAGATATAATTCGTCTTTTAATCTCATTGATATCTCCGGCTTATAAGATATATTCGTCTTTTACTCTCATTGTTATCTCCGGCATATAAGATATAATTCGTCTTTTAATCTCATTGATATCTCCGGCTTATAAGATATAATTCGTCTTTTTTCTCATTATTATCTCCGGCTTATAAGATATACTTAATCTTTTAATCTCATTGATATCTCCGGCTTATAAGATATATTCGTCTTTTACTCTCATTGTTATCTCCGGCATATAAGATATAATTTGTCTTTTACTCACATTCATGTCTCACTTAATGACACATAAAAAATTGCTTGAATAACGCTGCTCTTGCACGACAGACTCTTTTATTCTGAGAGTATTCTATATATCATTTAAGCACTTATATATATTTGCATATAGAATATGAACTATTTTATTATGAATTTTTAAATGGGCAATTTTTAAATAACCTTAAATATTCCCTAAACATTTGGACACGTACATCAAAAGGTTCAACAATAATTAATTTCATGCCAACTTATTAGTCATTGTGAGTTCATTATCAGCTCTCTTATGGCTAACTATCCAACTATATATTCCATCCCCTTCTTTATGGATTTTCGCTAAAATGTTGTAAACGTGTACTCGAACTCGAAATAACAAGATCACCTGCATCCTTTGTTTATTTAAAAAACAATAATTCTCAAGGAGATCGCATTCATAAGATTGGAAGAAATACACCTTTCGTTTCTTTATTACAGTTTCCCGTCATCACTTATCCTGAAAAAACAAAATGAACTAAATATCTACTGTGATTCCCAAAGGTGTAAGGGGTGTAGGGCGAATGCCCCGTTCCAAACCTTGCAGAATACCTAGTCCACAAGAAGTCCTTCTGAAGAAGTCCTTGGCCACTACCTCATTACTCCTGAGAGAGGTACCACCGCATGCCCACAGAAGATCTGCAGAACTCATTGCGAGGTAATGCCTCCCCTAACGGCAAAGTCCTGGTAGCCGTTTGTATTGTTGGCTGGAGTACGTGCCGTGACTTGGCCTTCCCGATCAGGGGCCTTCCGGCCGGCTCCTCGCCTGCCGAGTTCATCTAACTCTCCTCAGCTGCACACCTAATTCAAGGGCACCTCTCACTCGAAAGGATGCTTTAAAGTTTAGGAGATTTGTACAGTATTGAAACCGATTTACCTGGACTATGAAATGGTAATAGATAAAATCTGGTTTCTTAGATACTTGTAATTGAGCGCTCAATACATATAGTTAATAGCTTTTTAAGTGAAATATTTATGAAGTATTTACTTTATTTATCGTCAAAATATTAATAGGAAATTTTAAAAGTATATATAAAAGTTAGAGTATTTCAATTTCTTGCGTTTTGATAAACAGAACCCAATAATTAAAACTTTGGAAGGGAATATACTTTGCTATGTAAGATAAATAGCTGTTTGTGGTTTCTAACCGTTAAAAAAAATTAACAGTACTGAAAAACTTCTAACTTGAGCAATTTTGCTGAATAAAACTTTCAAAAAATTTTGAAAATAAAAATTTCCTTTTCGGAAGTTTAAATTTTTATTTACTCACAATACATGATCAGTTACAATTTATATTGGGGATTCAGTCATTCAAATATGTTCCAGGTGACAACACGTCCCCTCTCGCCTTCATGTTAGCCCTAAAGATGGCTTACAATGTACGCCGAAAATTCAGCAGATAATAAAAAAAATACATTTTTTTATCAATCTTGATAGAATCCCATCAAATTGCCTAGTTTATAATGGGAAAGGCCTAAAGTTAGCCTAGACTTTTATAACATTCTTCAAACTGAAGTTAAATATTAATTGAATGTTCAGAAGGAGAGTTTTTTTGACTGTAGATATTATTATTAGATGATTTTAGTTCGGTCAAGTTAGATCCAAAAAACACAAATTTAAAAAATGACTGGGTCATGGAAATGTGAACTTAAGGACAGGACGTCCTCTCTCGTCTTCATGATAGCCCTGAAGATGGCTTACAATGTAAGCCGAAACATTGGGAGATAATCCTTTATAAAAATTTTTTTTTTTTTAATTTGTGTCTTTGGATCTACCTTTACCGAACCCCAACTAAAATCATCTAATATTAATTGAATGTGCATTTATGAACTTAATTTACATTAGAGTGAGGACTGAGGAGTATTTTTTTTTTCCACCACTATTTTACATTTCTCATTCCTTTAGCTTCTGCTCTCCTCCCCGCTAACGGGATCACTCCTCAGCATCAAATTTGGACAAGAACGGAGTGGAGTTGTTGTAAGCGGTTCCCCACTGGTCGTACCCCGTTTGAGGTTAGCCGCTAGATATCTCTCTAATGGAGAGATTATTCACTGCGGTCGCTCTGGTTCTGGCCGCCGGAGACCGCGGCACCATATCCGTCCACCGTCGAGGACCATCCGCCAACCTCCGCTCTACATCCTTCCCAGGTCTAACGACTCATTCCAGACCGCCGCTGATCTCTTAATGGCATACCCGCCATCTTGAGCGGAATAACTGTCCCATGTCTATCTTTGAGGAAGATGCTCTATTTGGAAACAAATATAAACCATTTAAAAGAATAATATTTAAACTTTACACAGATTTCCTGATTTAGAGATTCTTTTCGATTACCTTTCTCATTTTCAATTATCAATAATTTTGCATAACTTTCTAAGAATTTATTTTATTTATTTATTTTAATGTTAAAAGTTTTTATCCTAAAGAAGGTTGTACAGTGATTAAACAATTAATGAAAAGGATAAAAAACCACAACCAAATAAAATATTTATAAAGATACGTTGATAATCGCCGTAAATTCACTGGGTGAATGAGAGCCCCTCTTCCCACCATTCCAGAAGACTCGCTCCCGGCCTTAACATACACATGTTTAAGTTAAAAAAAAAAATACATGCGCGCCTGCCTATGCGTGTTAATCAAAACGCATAAAAATCAAAACAAGCCCATGCCTTCACACAAACACACACGCACGCACCTACACACGGAGGCACGAACACACACACACACACACACACACACACACACACACACACACACACACACACACACACACACACACACACACACACACACACACACACACACACACACACACACACACACACACACACACACACACACACACACACACACACACACACACACACACACACACACACACACACACACACACACACACACACACACACACACACACACACACACACACACACACACACACACACACACACACACACACACACACACACACACACACACACACACACACACACACACACACACACACACACACACACACACACACACACACACACACACACACACACACACACACACACACACACACACACACACACACACACACACACACACACACACACACACACACACACACACACACACACACACACACACACACACACACACACACACACACACACACACACACACACACACACACACACACACACACACACACACACACACACACACACACACACACACACACACACACACACACACACACACACACACACACACACACACACACACACACACACACACACACACACACACACACACACACACACACACACACACACNTAAATTTTAGAGTACATATGGGAAGGTTTCGCGGCACGTTTTACCCTTTTACCATATATTTTCATTGTCATTTCGACATGCAAAATTAAATTATAATAATTTACTCTTAACATGTGTGGGCAGGCTCCACCATTAGTATATATCGAATTACTCCGATTACTCAGATCCATGCGTGCCGACACCGAAAAAGGAGACTTAATGCCTCCGACTGAGACCAAGGAGGAGGGGAGGCATTCCGACCGGATGATGTCCTGACACACCGCCGGTGTTTTTGCAGTATGACACGGGGGGGATACAGTTGTCGCTGGAGTTCCCCCATCAGACGTCCTAAAACACGGGGCACGTCACGGGAAGACGCCCATAACAGTACGCGTGCTGACACTTGGACTTGCGGTCTGTCGTCCTACTTGTGTCAGCCTCGGTTCGCTCTAGTCCTGTCTTCCGTAACAGCCCCATCCATTACATATCCACCTTTAGTGTCTAGACGATATCTTCAGCTTCACGTTATCTATTCAAGATCGACATTTCAACTGCATCTTGTATTAAGAAATAACCTACAGAAATTGTAATAATCTAAGATAATAATGATTTTAAAAAAAAATTACGATAAATTGCGTTGTACAGAAACGAAGTAGGGTTTGGTTCTCTTAATACACAAAACACTAACAAACCAAAAAACGCTTGCAAGCTGACAAACACGTGTTTATATTGCAACGTGGAACAGATTTTGTCTTTCTTTTAAGAGATTTCCCTAGGGAATGTAGCTATTAATGTTTTACAATGACGCAACTTTGAAAATTTCATCACCGATTCAAAACTGGAGAAGTTAAAAATATGATAAATTAAAATTCATATACATTATATATATATA
>KZ806997.1:182982-196748 GCA_000696205.2 Oncopeltus fasciatus
AGGAATCTGAGGTATATATATCCATGTTTAACCTTTATTATGTCAATAGTCAGAATTAATCCTTAAAAATTTCCTTATCTTAATAATGTTTCATGACACTTGGACGCACCGGACTTGTGTGGAAGCACTCTGAAAGCACGTGTGATTTAAATAAAGCGAAATTGAATAATCATTAATATTATTAAATATTAATTTTATTTGTGGTTTTAAATCCCACGTAAATTTAAATCAATTAATGCAAGGGAATAGAATAAAAAATCTAACTGTCCCAGTTAGGGCTCGAATCTGGATCTCCTGCCAAACGGGCAAGCGCGTTATCCTATTACGCTACCGGGAGAGACAAATAACCTATTAAATTCCAAGCACTAGCGTCGAGAGTCTAACCTAGAGCTGGGAATTTAATAGGTTATCTGTCTCTCCCGGTAGCGTAATTGGATAACGCGCTTGCCCAGACAGCAGGAGATCCAGATTCGAGCCCTGGCTGGGACAGTTAGATTTTTTATTCGATTCCCTTGCATTAATTGATTAATTTATTAGTGCTATAACATAAGTGTATAGGACATTGTAGATAGAAAATTTATTTTTAACTTTAAATATATGTTTTTATTTGTATCTTTTAAATTTATATTTTATAAACTTTTTATGAAAATATATGAAAATGATTAAGTAGGTAACAATAAATAATGAAGTTTTAGTGACTCATATTTCTATCTATGTTAAAATAAAGTACAGGATACTCTACATTTTTTAATGTCTTATTATGAAATTATAACTTACACCGTTACCTTGAATGGGGGGGGGGGGGTTAGGCACGAAGGACACTAGCTACTACCTTGGCGAACCTCAGATATCACTTACCAAAACAGCCTATTGCAGATTTTCCATTAGACAATCAAGCTATTCATGTCGATACAACCCATTTGACTTGGAAAATGTATTCCATTCTTAACTTATCATTCAAGATACACTTTAACACACACCACACTTATGGGTTATTATCGTTCTGAAAAAAAGTAATGTCATTTCATATAAAAAATATTATAACCTACATTTTTTTTGCTGTAAAAGGTACATTAAAAAAAATATTTTTGAAACTATGAATTTTGGACTTCTCTTACTCTACCCTCCCAGACAGTCCAGAACCAGCCTAAACGATCTTACTTTTTATTCTGATTGCCTTGAGTAATTTGTTGAGATATAAATTATTCATTTTTTCTCATTTGTGCTTATTTCCAATGAAGGAAATCTGTTTTGCTATGATGGATTTTTTTCAATTACGTTCGCCACAGAGGTTGAAGATTATTTTAAAATATTCAATTTTTATTAGCTTAATGTTATCGTGATCAGCTAAATGTATTTAATGTACGCTCATTAAAGTACACCAACGCCAAAAGGCTGGACCGCGACTTGTCGGTAAGATTTACAGTTAGAAGATACATCCTCCGCGGAAAACGAGCTGATCTGCTCAGGAAACAGAGCGAGAGGAGCATATCATTAGAAAGAGAGGATCATCCCCCCTAGAAGGAACTAGGGCATTCTCACATGTCCACTAATTAATAGCCCATTTCCCACCAGGAAATAACACTTTGCCATTATAACAACTTTAAACATTTCTTCAACTCTTCGCCAATCCTCCTTAAGAGATAACAGAAATCTCTACAGACAGGAGACTCTTTAGGTGGATAATCATATTGGAACTGTGGATAGTAGACCACCGAAGCAAAGAAAATTCCATATAGTTTACATACAGTCTTTATAGCCTTTAGAAAGTTGGAAAATCGTTATTGACGAAGTTTAACGTTTACGTTCAACACAAATAGGAAACTAATTTTCATTTAAGAAAAATAACTAAGAATGTAAGTATAAGAATTAAACAAGACTTTCCATTTCTTCTCAATGTCTTTTACTTTCGGATATGGCAAGATCTCAGAGAGAGGTATATGGTCACACCTCAGAGTGCCGAACTGGGTCGAAAATTAAGTTCTGCGCTCTGAGATGTGTCAATTAACCTTGGAGATCTCTCCAGACATCACTATTGCACTGATGACGACTCACAAGTTAAGTCGAAACATCAGCAATAATAAAATAATTACCTAACAATTTTTTTTTTTTTTTTATTTGCGTGTTAGCCTTCCGTTCAACCACTTAGGGTCATGGAGGAAGGGGCTATCTACAGGTTGCCACCCCATTTTAAACAACCATGGCTCAGGACAAGCTTCTATATTATAAAAAAAAATATTGACCTGGGCGGGATTTGAACCCGCGGCGTCAGGATTGCGAGACCCGTACGGATCCCCTGAGCTAGCCTGGCGCCCCACCTAACAATTTTAAAGTATTTTATTTGTATGAACCTGGCCGAAAATCTGACAAATATCTCCAGTATAATACCTGGCTGCCAACCAACCACCAAACATTTTGCTTAAAGTAGAGTATGGCCAGTTACACAGGCTTTCCTCGTTTCCCCGAAACCCCGAAGTAATATCTTTTGTGCTTTCAAAGAAGAGCTACATCGGATATGCCTACATTCGGAAGACGCCCGCTCTAGGGGGAGAGGAAGAGAAGAAAAATAGAACCACGATGATAGAACTCTATAGATTCCCATCAGCGGGAGAGGAATGGGCTGGACCCAGCAGGTCTCCTCCATTGTGAGGGGGGGGACAGTTAGGACTATCGGGGGCGAGCTAGGGACAATCCGTACAGACAATACTGACAGCCGTTAGATCGGTGACAGGTAGATGACGTACAGAGAGGAATCTGAGGGTTGTTGTTCCCCCACCACCCATTCCTTCCCGTTCTATTACATATTTCTTATTAAGGAAAAAAAAAAGTTAATGAAACATACTCATCGACGTTATAAGGATGACATGTCTTGGGCGATCCTCTGGATAGGGGAAAAAAATTAGTAAGATTGATATTGAATATATATTTCATAATAGTTGTCGAGCTACTTGCTCCAAATTTTGAATAGATTGTATTAATCAGAATTTGAACTAGAATTTTAATCCTAATAAGAAATTAAACTTCAACTTACCGACTTATTGTTATTTTAGTTATAGGAACGAGGGACAACATGATAATTAAAAAAGAACCTTATACTGAACAATTGAGTAAACTAAAGTGCAACTAATTACAGTACTGCTAGTGAACCGTTACTGTTATTTTATAAACAATTATTTTGTATCTGAAATAATGCGGTTAAAAACTAAGATCTTGAATTAAACTCATA
Source organism: Oncopeltus fasciatus (assembly GCA_000696205.2). Taxonomy (NCBI): domain Eukaryota; kingdom Metazoa; phylum Arthropoda; class Insecta; order Hemiptera; family Lygaeidae; genus Oncopeltus; species Oncopeltus fasciatus. The sequence continues at coordinate 186,209 of KZ806997.1, forward strand.
CTATTTCTAATGAATCTCTGTATAGCAATCTACTGCTCTATGGGCACGTTTACTGCTTTCACAACCCAGAATATAACAAAACAATGGGCAGATGGATTGAAAGGTATACTAATAAGAAAATTTAATAAACAATAATTAAATTTAAAAAAAGTTTAGACGAAGTGAATTTCTTAGGATTGCAGTTAATGGATACTCGTTTTCCAACAATTGTTTCCACAAACTTATAGACCATAACTATTATCAATAAACAAATCAGAGTAGAGTCTTATTACAATGTTGAAATCCAAACATTACATCTTCTGCAGCGCGAGAAAACATTATACTTGGACTTGAAATCCCCCACTCCTATAAAATAAATTTTTCACAGTAATGAACTTAGCCTTTCATTTTACTTTATTTAATTAAGAAAAACTTAAAAATTTGGCCTTTAGTACGTTGAGAGACTCACACACGTGTATATGTGAATCTATAAATACATATACACACACACATTATTGACCTCCCTAGTAATAACTTTCAGAGAATTCGTTAAAAAAAGAAAAAAAAGAAAAGAAAAAGACAATACTTCCAGAGATGAAGACAGTGTGATGAGGTAGTGTAGATCTGGATATTTCCTGAAGAGTGTGATTATAAACAAGATAAATATATAGGAGGTAATAAGTAGCAGAAAGAACACTGGTAAAATAGAGCCAACAACAAATAACAAAGTTGTATAGTGGATCTGTGGATCTACTGGAGTGGACTAGTGAACCGGAGTGTGGCGATCATGGCAGGTCAGGGAAGGCAAAAGCAAGGGCGGAGTGTGCTGGAGAAAGTTGTCCATGCAACTCCTCTTCCAGGGCCTTTTGAAGGAGAAACCTTCGTATTTATGTTATTGCAATTCAAAAATGGAATTATTATTGATCTTAATGGCTATCGTATTTTTACGTTAAAATAAGTTGAACAATTTAAATATGATAAAATTTGTTTCAATGCTTTCAAAAATCCGAAACTTATACATTTATTTCCATTATTCATGATAATTATCTTAAAAAAATCACTTTATAATCGGATGAAGTTTTTTTACAAATCATACGGGAATAATTTTTTTTTTTAATTTATGTTCTATAACATTCTTCGTATAATCACTTATTTAAAATATATTTAAGTTGGTAATTTCGTGTGTTGGGTATATCTTTTCTTTAAATAATAGAAAACCAAAACTGGTATTAAGGCTTTGTAGTAACAAATACTTGAAAGAATCAGTTTTCGGTTGAAATATGCGAAATGAGTGTGCTTTTGAGGCAGATCTTATATATTTGTAATATTTTCATTGTTATTTGAGTTCCGAAAACTAGTAGATGTAAGATGTAATTATATAAATTTTTTAAAGAAAAACGCCGCTTATGGAAGAAATTTAAGCATGTACACCACGATGCGCAAGCATATGAGCGTCTAAATTACTACGATGAATGAGAGATTCTAAAGCAAAGCTTATGGATCATATAATATAATATATTAATATATAATTAAAATACGGGAAATCCGCTTAGTCTACGTAGCACCTGCGTGACGGGCTTTCACTGTTAAGAGTAAAAGGATTTCTTAAAATTTATTTATAATATCCTGTAAATAAAATAACATTTTACAAATTATTTACAATATTGTCAATTGGCTGTTACAGTTACAAGAAGGAGAGAACGGCCAGTTCCACAACTCCAAACCAAAAGAAACAACAATATTACTATGATGATACATGAATTAGCTCAGTTCACGTATCGGGGACGTCTCCGCTTGAGTCGCCCTGAAGGATTATCTGGATAATTTTGGGAAGATAGCTCATTGGCAGTAGGAGTAGGATGTTGTATGAGGCGGTAAGGGAATTTTGAGGAGTGGGAGGGATTAAAGCCTTCATGGGCGTAAAAAAAAAAAAGACGATGGACCCTCGAATTGATGATATTTGTATGCATACAATGACATCTCATCTAAGCGAGTAAAACTCTAAAATAAACACGGGGGCGGGGGAAGGGCGATCACCCTGCTTCTGGAAATATCTCTAACTGAAATTTATCTGTTCATAATAAAACATTAACAAAAACTTGGAGCGGTCCCTACTGTACTTTAACATAGATTGAAAAATCAGTCATAATACTACACAATACTAGAATGAATGAAGCAAGTAAATATCTATGTTTATGGAACCTAGTGGTTAAGCCCAAGAACCTAAGCGCATAGCATTCCGTGTTCTCATGGAAAGATATAAAGAATTAAAAAAGAATTCCTGTGGGTATTCTTATTGTTCATTAAAAAAAAAAAAAAAAAATGTATTTTTGCGGCGTAGGTGAGCAGGAAATAGTTTATTTTTATTTTTTGTGGGGAGGGGGGAATTGACAATTATTTTTAATGGTGCTAGGAAAAATAATTTCCCACTTACTTTCAATAGCCCCTGGAACATTTCTGAAGCCAGTCAGCCCTTCTCGGATGGCCAGTACATCAGCCCGAGTCCCCATGAAAAGCCGTATCTATTTTCCTACCTCGATCTTGAATTTCCTCGCTTTCACTAATTATAAGGAAGAAGAGTACTTTCACCGCGCGGCCCAGCACATCTTCTGTGAGATTACAAGCCTCAGCGCTGCAAGAGTTCACCTGGAGTTGGCTGGGTAAGGCGTACTTGCAATGGAGTACGTAAGTACATAGTATTTCCTCCTGTCCGTCCAAATTTACTTTTATTTATCGCTATCTTAAAAGATTTCAAAAGAATAAAGATAAGCGTAGAGATTTTTCTTTAAGCGATCACTCTTTCTAATGCATTCCATTTTCCAGCCACGAACGAGCCTTACTGAATGCTTGCTATGTAAATGATCGATTTGGATCCTCTTTGACAAGACTTCAGCATACACCCAACTGTTGGTATTATCATTTTACTGAACTAGTAACCTTCGATCTCCTGTATTGAAGACACTACAAGCAGATTTTCAAATTCATTAGATCTGGATCACCTTTTAATTATTATTATTTTTTCAATCATTATGATGATTCATATGACTGAAATTAAGATGAAACTAGTCATGGAATCGACTTCTTAACCCCTCCGAAAATGTACACAACAAAACGTTATTTTATAATATTCATATTATATAATATATTTGAAACAACGCATAAAAATATTTAACAAAATAACTTCGAGTTTTGGGCAGGTTCTCTTTTTTCTCATTTTTTTTTTTTTTAAATATATAACCAAATGCATTATTTATGCTCCCCATTACAAAATATTGGAGAAATAATTTTCTGTTGAAAGCGAATAAGGGAAAGGTGGGGTTCAGAGGGGGATTAAATATTATAAATAATTATAATCATAATATTTTTCGAAGTTATTTGAGATACAAAGTTCATATGACGTAAAAGATGTCAAATGCAATTTACTAACGTCTATCCTCTATAAAATTTTGACGAATAACGCTTGATTAGGAAGAAATGTATGAATGTAACTAAGGCGAGGGTGCACACTTACCATATTGTTCTTTCTGGCTTCTTAACCAAATTCTATCATTTTATTTCACTAAAATCCAGCTTTAATAAAACGAAAATTGCTTTAATTAGACAGCTCCTGCGAGTTGGACTTTTTTATTTTAATGCAACATAAATAGATTATTTATTTACAAGTTACATAAACCAGCAAAATTGGTTGAGTAGGATGGGGATTGATTCGTCATGAACGTGAAAAGAACTAGAAACTTATAGCAATTAAAGAATTGCAACAAATATTAATGAAATAAATATTCAATAATGTGTATTGTATGAGAGAAAGTTAAGAATATATACTGGAGCTTACTTAATTTTGAATGAAAATATTAAAATACTTAAAACTTTGAGGAGTTTGTAAGATTACCCGCTGAGGGATTTTTTTTAAATCTCTACTCAAACATGAATTTCTAGAACGAATGGCTCTCGAAGTTACTGAAAAGTTGGAAATCATCCCTTCTGCTGAGGGGATGTAAGAAGGCCTTGAACCACAGGGCTGGTGACCGAATGCTGGCCTGGCCTCTGCACACAGCTGCCGTGCCCCGATCCCAGCCAGGATGTACACACATAGCAGGCACCTTCCTGCCTTATAAGTTTTCCCATGAGAGAATGCCACTCTAGCCAGTTGTGAAACGAACATTGCCGGTATACCGCCGGAATGCAGTACCACATTGGGATTGCTTAAAGATCTAGCCACAAATTGAATGACCTGCTACGATGAACTAAAGGAAGCCGAAAAATTAGTGTTTATTTCCTCTGAAACTATTATTCTTCCTCCTGGCACAATAGTGCCAATTTTTACATCGCAAGGAATTTTCCAAAAATCTTCCCTAAGGGTTATGGAGCTATATCAAATGGAAAAATAATTATGTACATAAATCAACTAATTACCCCTATGGAGCGGAAGGAGCTCATAATACTATATAACAAAGATTATTTTATTATTATTATATGATATGTTTCATTATATTATTATACATTATAAAGTTTGGAAATAAACTTCCTACATATCATGTTCAATACATTTATCTCATAACACAAATATTAACTAAGATATTACCGACTAATCCGTTTGATCTATCTATAAATTCACATTACAACGAACCAAATTTCAGCTAAAATTAATTCACTAAACAGTACGTAATAGAAAGCTTAATTACTGATTTGGTTCCTATACTAAAAAGAAAACGAAGTCCTTCTAACTCACGAGTTATCATAGCAAGCTTAATTACTGATTTGCGTCTGTAAGAAAAAAAAAAAAAACGCAGCCCGTCTACCTAACGAGTTAAATTCCCAAACAATTCTCCCTTAATTTAAAATTATAAATAAAAATTTTATTAATATAATTTGTCTTGAAATAATCGCTAATTATTTTTTGTTTATTATGTTTTTCGAAAACATTTTTTCGAAGTCTAACAGTAACACAGATGTTGATCTCCCTAAACCCTTATTCTCTCAACCGGTTCCAAACATTAGCGGGCTCGTCCAACGGTATGTAAACTGAAGTTTAAATACCAAATCTGGTTTCTATATATATAAAAGAAGAGAGTCCACCCAACACTCGAAATAACATTTTTAAATATTCTAATATTCATTGCATTGAAAAACGTTATAAAATTATAATTGTCACCTGTTTTACGTAACACATATATAAGGATTTTTAATTTTCGTCATCTTCTAAAACAAATTTAAATACCAAACTTCATTTCATTACTTCAAAATTATCAAGAAATGTGCTGAAATTAGTTATAGCAATTTTAAGAAAGAAAATTTAAAATTCACAGTGCAAGTAAACCCCATTGGTCATGGATTCATTGAATTATATTCGTAATGCAGAAGGTGTCCGTGTTGACACTCCTCAAGCAGTAGGCCTTCCGTCCAGTCGACCTCCACTTACAGGTACTGATCANCATCCGATTTCCATAAAAAATGAATGAGATCACTGTTAATCGTGTTTGGTTCTCTTAAACGGAAAACTGTTGAAAAGCAAATCATTTTTAAAATTATATTTGGAATATCTTACAATGTCGAAGTTTTACCTCTTTGGTTTTAGGAACTTTGTGGATGAACAAGAAGAAATGCATTCTTTTATTTAAAAAAAGGAGGAAAAAATGGTGTAAATGGTGTAGAGGTGTATGTTCGAGAGGGTAGACAGTTGTGGAAGGCTGTCGAAAAGTATGAGACTGGTCTAGCGGTCAGTAGCACACAAGAGCGACTCCGTTACGGCAGAAATAACTGTTCTTTCTGACACGATAGCGAGTGTCCTGTCTCGGCGTATCAGTCAGCCTTGGCGTACTTCTCTCGGTGCAGTTCCTCGAGCCGCACTCCACGAGAGCAAAAAGTCACAAGGAGAACAGGCGAGTCGCAGTGACTCAAATGTGACTCGAACTCAATGGTTTCAGTGAAGAAAAGTCAGTCACGCAGGAGCTGCGTAAGCTAAGCAGATTGTCCATGTTTCACTAAAGGCGTAGAGACTTATCTCTTCACAAAAGTCGGAGAGAGAAACGAACGCAAGAGATAAGAGGCTGGCATATTGCTGGTTCTCAGCCAGTTCAGAAGTAAGATTGGGGGAAGAATGGTTCAACCATCGTATTTATATTAGTGAATATTTTCCCTAATGAGAGTTTTCAGTAAAATTTTATAGAACATATATATTTGTGTTCACATGAGTGCTTGTAGCCCGTATTTAGCAAGATGTCGAAAAAAATGAAATAAAAATAAAAAACACCTACAACTTTATTTAAACACAATCCATTTTAGAAACACTCTTGGCGTTTTCTTTGAATTATTGATCTCTTAAATGTAAATTCAAATTCAGCTCTTCTTGCAAAAATTATCATGTTAAATTGAGTTTAGATAACTTTTTTAAACAGATTGTCAACGATATTGTCGTATATTTCTACTGATGTGGCTAATTTAGGATTAAAATGACCGGCTTATGGTCTAGATCATGTCTATTGTTCTAAAACTGCTCTGATTATATCCAGCAATTCAAATCGACCATTTTTGAAAACCGAAAATGTGTCTAAGAGGACGCATTATTTATTCGTTTTCCGATTATTTTTTTTGTGTTAGAAGTGTTAGCCTCCAGAAGAGTTATGAAGGGAGGGGCTATCTACAGGTTGCCATCCCATTCTAAACATCCATGGCTCAGGACAAGCCTCTATTTAACGATAAAAGCTTGCCCAGTTGAACCCACATCGCCAGGATTGCGAATTCCAGTGTTATCCCGGCGCCGCTTTCCCGATTTAAAACACACCCGTGTTAAATATTTGGTTCGATATGAGACGTATACTTGATATAAATTTTATAGAAGACAATGAAGGCCGTTTCTTGCTTTTATAAGAAATAAAGAATATTTAAGAAGGAAAATAATTATTTTTGAATTTATTTCATTTTTAATAACCAATTTAAATATTTTTAATATACTTAGCTTTAAAACACGGAATTAACATGCAGCAATCTTCACACCTAACGTTTCTATGAGTAGTTCATATAATTATTTTTTATAAAAACTCTTGTCTTAAGCATACACTGTCTACTGACAGTCACTGAAGCCGATATCTGTTCGTTTCGACTACAAAATTATGTTTATACATAGAATATATAAGATGGTGGGGGGAGGGATTGTAAATATAATGGCGGTTCACGTCGGGAGATAGGAGAGCAGTGGGGTGCCTCCAGTAATTAGCCGCTGGAGACTCGCTGCGCCAGACAATGGAGTCATAAGAAGGTAGGAAGTGGGTTCTCGCTGAAGAAGACCTACTGAACACGTGTTAGCGGTACTCGAACGACCTAACTGTCCAAGTGGTTACTAGACTTACGCCAACAACCGCTACTTTACTCACAATTTACTGCAGAATATTGTAATTGTGAGCAAGTACAAGAGGAGTTTCCACTAAATCGTTACGCTTCTAGGTCACCTGAACTCGTCCCACAATGCTGCCTATTTCTTGTCAATGACTCCCAAAATAAAGTAATAAATAATGTATAAACCTTTAATTACTGGTATCTAACGAACAATTATCAATCTATTCTCAAATAAATTTTACTGCATTAGTTCCATTTTAGCAGTGGGTAGTTCTTCAAATTCTCCTACATTTGCCTAGTAAATTCCAATTTACCGGGCTATAATTTTTTTATTATTCTTTAAACAAAATTATAAAATATAATAGGCTAAAATTTATTTGTACCAATTTTTACAACACATAGAAATTTATCATAAAATACACACCTCTCAAGTAAATTGAGCTATTCACGTTGCTACACGAATTCAGAAAATAAATTTCTAACTTTCACTAGCCTTACAGATAAGATGATTAATAAAGCCCAAAAAAATCATTCTCCCACAAAGCCATAATGTACTTAATTTAACACTAAAAAAAAAATTTAATATTTAAAATACTCTCCGCAAACTTCAAAATAAATTCAATAATATGGATAAATACTCATTGACCATGTAGAAAAGTTAATTTTTGACTAGTTTTCGCACATCGAGTGATGGCTTCTTCAGGGGTGAAAGTATAATAATAATAAAGTAATATATGATACTGAAGAGGGCAATATCTAACTGAAGAAGTCATCATAAAATGTGCGAAACCTCGGCAAAAACCTTTTTCCAACATGGTTAAGCCCGCAAGAAGTTTATGAATATTTATGAATATTCGTCGAGACCGTGAAAGCCTAAATGAAAAAAAAGTATCAATTTATTTTCAATAAGTGTTAAACTCCATTTCAATCATTTAGGGTCATGGAGAAAGGGGCTGTCGACAATTTGCCATTCCATTTTAAACATCTATGGCTGAGGACAAGATTTTATCTGCCGCACCAGGGGGTATTTTAACCCCTACTCTTTAAACGTCCCTCCATGAACGGTGAAACTGAACTAAAGAGGGAGAGCCTTAAGAGTGACATTGATCCCTTCGTTATATTATCAATATGAAAAACATTATAATAAACTATATATTTCAATTTTATAAGTACTAATGAAAAATTTCAGGAGAAGCGAATATTAATATTTAAGAAGGTAAAAATAGAGCAGAAAGGCCACCTATTGCTTGAAAAATAGAGAACCAATTGCCCTACTTCAGCTTCCTTCCCCAAACTGAAAGACAAGTTCATTAATGGCCCGAATCGGGTGAGGTTATCATGGAGGTGGAGGCTTATAAATGATTTCAAATTAGTAAAATCCTTTATATTTCCGTTATAATTAGTTTTAAAAAAACCTATTAAAGTAAAATAAGTTTCAAACATAATTTTACAACATTTGTGATGACTACAAATAGTGGACAAGGTGGTCTGGCGGTTAAGGTACTAGACTCCTGGGCCAAAAGATTCGGGTTCAATGCTCACACTTGTGTTTGTAATGACCAAGAGGATTCCTGGTGGGCTAATACGGAACACCCAGCCCTAATTGGAAACCATTCTTTATTGAATTGGCAATAGTGTGCTGACCAGAACCATCTCTAGTGTACCGGGGAGTCAATCTTTTACTTGCATTTCTCTCCTGGGCCTATATTATATGATGCAGTTCTGGTGATGAGGAATTAATCAAATAATTAATTATTAATTAATTTTCATTTTCAGAGAATAATTAATTTAATAACAATATAATTAATTAGTAATAATTAATTTAAATAACTAACAAAAGTGGGGGGCTAATTTAGTAATGAATAAATAAGCCCCTCCCCCATTTTAAATGTAGAAAATCAATTCATTAATTTTTAGTTTTTTCCTAAAATCTGTATTTGGTGTTGGTAGAATTGGGCAAATGGGATAGTTCTCTGCATCGACTCCCTCCTGATTTCTACTTATACATATGTACTTTCTAATTAGTAAGATCAAACTAGTCACACTCGTTCTGACTATTCTTAGCGATACTAACAGGCGTGGAAGATAGATTAGTCTACAACGCTCCTGCGTGAGGGACTTGTGCACAGGATTTGAGTGAGGAAGATATGGCAGTATCCTAAACATGAGTGCCGTTATTATCTGTCCATGAGGAGCTATCGGATTCAGAGGCTGTTTTCAGATAGCGGCCTTTTTGAGTGGTTTGGGAATCTGGGAGTGCGATCTGGCAGCGAGCTGGTTTCCAAGCAACTAACGGACCAATGAGCGCCGATGGAGTTCTCCCATATATACTGATCCTCTTTCGGTAAATAACATAATTAGGCTCCCTCCCCTGGGATTTACTGCTTTTGGAACAGTTAGTACAGTATCCATGTAACCACAATGGTGGATAGCCGAACTCCCAGGGTAAAATTCGTTACCGAGAAGAAAAGAACGACTTGCAGATGCGAGATGCATAAGTGCATTATATTGATCTGCTGGTTGCTTTAAATATGAACTGTTCAATTAACTCACTTAGATCAAGTCATAAATGTCTTACTTAATATATGCTTTTCAGAAAAATGTAAAAACAACATACATTTTGAAAAGAAAAAACAACCAGCACATAATATTATACTTATTAAATTCTTTTCATCGTAATAATGAGAATGAAAATACGAATGATTTAGGCACCTACATTTTCATTTAATTCATATATAAATGCTGCTTAAATACTTTGGTCTGTACGTCAGTCAAAGAGAGGAAAAAAAGTACGAGAACGGTGAGTTGACCATACCACATTCCCTTGTGTGCCTCAGGACGAATAAACTACATTTGTAACACGTGTTTTCTCCGGAATGGTAAGTGGCGAGTTTTTTAAGCTTCATTACAAATCTGGTATTACTATTTTAAATATTCTCGTTAGAACGTAAATATAGCTATATAATTAAATAAGTTATGTCAGTTATATGGTAGGGACAAGAATGAATATATTGATTTTAATGGAGGAAATTGCTAACAGTCTGTTTATAACATAATTATTATTATTTAAAGCAGCATTGAGTGCGATGTAATGTTTTCTCGAATTCTGACTTTGTTATTCGATTTATTTATTGATAGAAGATGGAAATGACCGTAATACATGCAAATTCGTAATCCTTACATTATCTTGGTTAATTTTTTATTTTTAACAAGTATTATAAATATATAT